>PVJN01000652.1:0-183451 GCA_004026805.1 Lasiurus borealis | reverse complement strand
CACCAAGTCAGCTCTCTTCCATCACCATTTATTCCCTCCTTTACCTTCTTTTATTATCCCCCCTGGAATTTTAAAACTTCTACATGGTGGGATTTTATAAAAAGTATTCGTTTCTTGTAGCTGCTGTAGTAAATTACCGTAAACGTGGTGGCTTAAAACAATGACAATTTATACTCTCTCTCCAAAAAAAAAAAAAAAAGAGAGAGAGAGAGAGAGAAATCAAGATCTCTAAAACAAAGGAGCCTAAGTAGGGGGGAGCACCTGGCTTTTATCTCGTCTAGTGGCCGGGAATGTGTTTATTGGAAGTGGGTGTCTCTTTGAATCGGATGTCTCAGGCAATCAAAGCTTAAGTCGGCGCTTGCATTACAAAAGAGAACAAAAAACAAATGTTAGGGTTGACGCTGTGCAATAGTCTGCTTACTTTCATCCTCCCAACTGCTAGTATATTATTTAGTTTTCTATGGTCTGCTTTATCCATTACTACTCAGCCACATTTCAGAATTTTCCTCTCCCATTCTTTTTGTCCTTATGGATTGATGTCTTTTTGTAGGCCTACTTTAAAGAATTACTTAATTTTTGAGTGGGTAGTATGCATATACTTCAAAAATGAAAAGGTGTGCAGTGGACAACTTCCTGCTATCACTGTCTATCTACCCCGTGTCCACCATCCCCACACATTAATCATTTATTATTCATGTACCATATAATATAGTGTTTTCATATACTCTCATTGATAATGATTTTTCTTTTTTTATTTAATAAATCTTTATTGTTCTGATTATTGCAATTGTTCCTCTTTTTCCCCCCATAGTTCTCCTCCACTCAGCTACCACCGCTCTCTCTGCCCTTACCTCCCACCACTGTCCTCATCCATAGGTGTATGATTTTTGTCCAGTCTCTCCCTGCACCCCTTTTATCCCTTTCCCTGATAATTGTCAGCCCACTTCCTTTCTATGCCCCTGATTCTATTATATTCACCAGATTATTCTGTTCATCAGATTTTTAATTCACTTGATTTTTAGATTCACTTGTTGATAGTTATGTATTTGTTGTTCCTAATTTTTATCTTTACCTTTTTCTTCTTCCTCCTCTTAAAGAACACCTTTCAGCTTTTCATATAATACTGGTTTGGTGCTGATGAACTCCTTTAGTTTTTTCTTATCTGTGAAGCTCTTTATCTGACCTTCAATTCTGAATGACAGCTTTGCTGGGTAATCTTGGTTGTAGGTTCTTGCTATTCATTACTTTGAATATTTCTTGCCACTTCATCTGACCTGGATAGTTTCTGTTGAGAAATCAGCTGACAATCGAATGGGTGCTTCCTTGTAGGTAACTGTTTTTCTCTTGCTGCTTTTAATATTCTCTCTTTGTCTTTTGCTCTTGGTATTTTAATTATGATGTGTATTGGTGTGGTCCTCTTTGGATTCCTTTTGTTTGGGGTTCTCTGTGCTTCCTGGACTTGTAAGTCTATTTCTTTCACCAGGCTGGGGAAGTTTTCAGTCATTATTTCTTCAAGGAGGATTTCAGTATCTTGCTCTCTCTCTTCTTCTGGCACCCCCACAATTCTGATGTTGGTCCAGAAGCTCCTTACACTATCTTCACATTTTTGGATTCCTTTTCTTTTTGCTTTTCCAGTTGAGTGTTTTCTGCTTCTTTGTATTTCAAATCTTTGACTTGATTCTTGCCTTCCTCTAGTCTGCTGTTAGGACTCTGTATAATATTTTTTTTATTTCAGACAGTGTATGTTTAATTTCTAGTTGGTCTCTTTTCATCTCTAGTTAGTCCTTTTTTCATCTCCTCTTGGGTCTCACTAAACTTACCCATCTTTTCTAGGAAATTCTTGAAAAACCTTATAACTGTGGTTTTGAACTTTATATCCAGTCATTTCTTTTCCTCCATTTCTTTTGTTTGTGATCTGTTCCTTTGTCTCCACATTTTTGCTGCTTCCCTGGGTTGGTAAAGTAGCTTTGTGTGGTAGGTATCTATATAGCCCAGTAGCTCCGCCTTCCCAGTTACCTGAGGTGGACTCTCTTGGTGTACCCCTTTGTGAGCTGTGTGTACAGCTTTGTTGTAATTAAGTCTTGATTGTTGTTGGTATCACTGGGGGGGAACTGACCTCCAAGCCAATTGGTTGTGAGGATCAGCTGTGTCTATGCCGGGAGAACTTCTGTGCTGGAGTCAGCCTTATGAGACAAGAGGTGCACAATTGCAAAAGCCTCTGTGCTCGGCTTGAATGGGGCAGAATTTCAGGGTTGAGCCAACAGCCTTGGCTTCCCATCATTCCTGCCCTATGCTGCCCCTGGGTCTTGGTGTCTCTCGGTAATCACTGCAGCCCTCTCTGCACACTCGTGCTCACGTGCCTCCACACCTCTGCCTTTCTGACTCCCCTGAGTTTCCTTGTGCTCTGGGGACCGGTATGATTCCGGGTCCCCAGGGTCTCACCCAAAACTGGGGTTCAGTGCAGTCAGAAGTGGATTTCAGCGCAGTTGGGAGGTTCTGTCCTCCTCTCACTAGAGAAAGCCAGGGGCACAATCAGTAGTCAGCCCTCTGTGTGCTCTCATGCTCTGCTCACATGCTTCCAGACCTTGACTCCCCTAAGTTTGCGTGCATTCCCCCCTTTTCATGACAGTACAGACTCCGTCCATATGAGTCTTGTCTCCCTCCACTCCCCTGCATGTCCTCTCTACGTGTGTATCTCTGTACCTCAGCTTTTTGCAGCTCCTCTGAGTCTCTGTGAGCCCCTCTCTTTCCTTCTAGTTGTAGAATTTCCACTCAGGCAGCTTTCCTGTGGTTCTGGATGATGTCTGTTCTGTCTTTTAGCTGTAGTTTTGAAATTGTTGTGCGAGGCAGCAGTTTAGGTATTCACCTATGCCACCATCTTGGTTTCTCTAGTTGATAATGATTTTTAAAGATATATGTTTTTTATTACTTGTAGAAAGGAAGGAAGGAAGAGGGAGAAAGAGATAGAAACATTGAAGAGAGTAGGGGTAATGCAGGAGGCAGCTGATCAATGATTTTCTCTCAATGTTGATATTTCTATTGCTCTCTCCCTTCCTTTCTCTGACATCAATAAAAAAACATATTTAATAGATCAATCAATCAATCAATAATAGGAGTTAAGACATGTCAGCAGCATGCCTTTATTCAGTTGGACAAACTAATAACTGAATCGTTTGGATTTGTATTTCCATAATGGTGCTGAGAGAAAGGTGAAGTGATGGGTTTTCCCTTGGTTTCTTCTGGAGGACTTAAAATATGGAACCTAAGGCCATGGATCTAAAACAGGTCAGTAGCTGATAAATAATGATAGGACTTGATTTAACGTTTTGAGTGCTAGTAGACACTGAAGGTACAAATATGTATGGTGTCTGAGGTTCAGACGGAGTTTGTAATTTAGTAGATGCAAACCTAACAGCTGTGTGACTTCGGCTTAGTCTAATTTTTTTTATCTTTAAAATTTAGGTAAAGGCACTTACTTGAAAATCATGTGGATTTAGTAGAATGGAAAACATTTATTAAACAACAAAAGAAAATTGCTGTGGGAGTAGAGCTTTAATATTCTTACCACCACCACACAAGGAGCTTATGTGAGGTGGATGATATGCTAACTTACCTTATTGTGGTAAACATTTCTCAATATCTATGTCTATTTTAAAAATCACCACATTCTACACCTTACACTTACGCAATGTCATATATCAATTATATCTCATAAAACTGAAAAGAATGTCTCAAGGAAAACCTACTTACCCACGCCCCACTGGAGAATTAGATTTTCTTCTTCCATTCCCCTCTCCTTCTCCTTTCCTTCTCATCCCCTTCTGTTCTTTTTTCATTGAGGTGAAATTCACAAAACAAAATTATCTACAGTGGCACCTCGAGATACGAGTGCCCTAACATACGAGATTTTTGAGATAGGAGCCGTCGAGTGAGCGATTTTTGCTTTGAAATACGAGCAACAGTTGAGATAGGAGTAATCGCACAGATCGGCCAGCTGCACACGACCCACCAGTTTACCACGACTCGAGTGTCTCATAGTTTTCCATGCCTCAAGGTTACGGAACGAATTAAACTTGTATCTCGAGGTACCACTGTATTATAAAGTGAGTAATTCAGTGGCAATGAGTACATTTACAATGTTGTGCGACCACTACCTCTGTCTAGTTTCAAAATGTTTTCATCACCTCAAAAGGAAACCCTGTGCCCATTAAGCAGTTGTCCACACTCCATCCCTCAACCCCTGGCAACCACTGATCTGTGTTCTATCTCTATGGAGTTACCTATTGTGAAATCATAGTGTGTGTGAGCTTTTTTTGTCTGGCTTCTTTCACATAGCATAATGTTTTCAAGATTCATCTGCATTACATTATGCACTATGTACTTCTTATTTTTAAAAATATGTATTTTATTGATTTTTTTTTTTTTTTACAGAGAGGGAGAAGGATAGAGAGGTAAAAACATCAATGAGAGAGAACATCCATCAGCTGCCTTCTGCACACCTCCCACTGGGGATGTGCCCGCAACCAAAGTACATGCTCTTCATTGCAATCGAACCTGGGACCCTTGAGTCTGTAGGCCAACACTCTATCCATTGAGCAAAACTGGCCAGGGTAGCTTTCTACTTTTTTATGACTGAATGATAAATATTCTATTGTGTGTATATACCATATTTTGTTTATCCATTCATCTGCTGATGGACGTATCAGCTATTTCCACCTTTTAGCTGTTGTAAATAGTGATGCGTGTACAGGAATTTGTTGAGTACCAGTTTTCAGTTGTTTGGGGTTATCTACCTAGGGATGGAATTGTTGAGCCAGAACCACCAAACTTTCCACAGCAGCTGAAATAATTTTACATTTCCATCAGCAGTGTGAGGGTTTCAATTTCTCCATATTCTTGCCAACATTTATTATTTTTTTAAAAAAAATTATTATAGTCATCCTAGTGAGGATGGCATCTCATTGTGGTTTTCATTTGCATTTCTCTAATGACAAATGATGTTGTATATCTTTTCCTGTGCTTCCAAGACATTTGTATGTCTTCTTTGGAGAAATGTCTATTGAATTCCTTTGCCCATTAAAAAAATTGTTTTTTTAACATCTTTTTAAAAAATATATTTTTACTAATTTCAGAGAGGAAAGGAGAAGGAGAGAGAAAGAGAGTAACATCAATGACGAGAGAGAATCATTGATGTGTTGTCTCCTGCATGTCCTCTACTGAGGATTGAGCCCGCAACCCAGGCATGTGCCCTGACCGGGAATCGAACTGTGACCTCCTGGTTCATAGGTAGATGCTCAATCATGGAGCCACACCAGCCAGGCTGTTTTTCATTTTGTTGTTGAATTATGTGTTCTTTTATATTCTGGATACTAGACCCTTATCAGATATAAGATTTGCAATTCTTTCTCCTATTCTGTGAGTTGTCTTTTCACTTTGATGCACAAAAATTTTACATTTTGATGAAATCCAATTTATCTGTTGTTGTTCTTTTTCCCTTTGTTGACTGTACTTTTGGTGTCATCCTTAGGAATTCACTGTCACTCTTTGCCACTCTCACTGCGAGGCTAAAGACCCTTCTCAGCAATCAAACTGTCAACATCCCAGAAAATGTCGACATCTCTCTGAAGGGAGGCACGGTTATTGTGAAGGGCCCCAGGGGCACCCTATGGAGGGGCTTCAATCACATCCATGTGGAACTCAGTCTCCTTGGAAAGAAAAAGAAGAGGCTCCGGGATGACTAAGAGCGGAGATATAGAAAGGAACTGGCCACTGTTTTCACACCCTGCAGTCATGTACCGAACATGATTAAGGGTTTTACACTGAGCTTCCATTACAAGATGAGGTCTGTGTACACTCACTTCCCCGTAAATGTCGTTATTCAGGAGAATGGTTTTCTTGGAAACAGAAATTTCGTGGGTGAAAAATACATCCACAGGGTTCGGGTGAGGTCAGGCGTTGTTTGTTCAGTATCTCAAGCTCAGAAAGATTACTTGATTCTTGAAGGAAACGACATTGAACTTGTATCAAATTCAGCTGCTTTCATTCAGCGAGCCACCACAGTTAAAAACAAGGATATCAGAAAAATGTTGGTTGGTATCTATGTTTCTGAAAAGAGCACATTTCAGCAGGCTGATGAATAAGATCTAAGTTGTCCAGCTATAGAAACTGCAAGATGTCAAATGGGTCCTCAGAGTTATTGGCAATATTGTATTTATTGAATTCATTGGGGTGACACTGGTTAACAGGTTCCAGGTCCACAATTGTACAATCCATCATCTGTACAATGTACTGTGTGTTCACTACTCCAAGTCAAGTTTATGTCCATTTATATCCCCTATACTCTCTTCCACGTCCCTCTATTCCCTTCCCCTGGCAATCACCACACTATTGTCCCTGTCCATAAGTTTTTAAAATATATATATATATTTTACTGATTTTTTACAGAGAGGAAGGGAGAGGGATAGAGTTAGAAACATCGATGAAAGAGAGAGAGAGAGAGAGAGACGTTGATCAGCTGCCTCCTGCACGCCCCCTACTGGGGATGTGCCCGCAACCAAGGTACATGCCCTTGACTGGAATCAAACCTGGGACCTTTCAGTCCACAGGCCGATGCTATATCCATAGGCTAAACTGGTTTCAGCCATAAGTTTTTTTCTTTTTCTTTTAATTTAATAAATCTTTATTGTTCAGATTATTAAAATTGTTCCTCTTCCCCTTCCCCCATAGCTCTCCTCCACCTGGTTCCCACCCCACCCTCTGCCCTTACCTCCCCTCCACTGTCCTCATCCATAGGTGTACAATTTTTGTCCAGTCTCTTCCCGTACCCCTCACACCCCTTTCCCCCTGAGAATTGTCAGTCCACTCCCTTTTTATGCTCCTGAGTCTATTCTACTCCCCAGTTTATTCTGTTCATCAGATTTTTTATTCACTTGATTTTTAGATTCACTTGTTGAATGTATTTGTTCATAATTTTTATCTTTAACTTTTTTCTTTTTCTTCCTCTTCTTAAAGAGTCCCTTTCAACATTTCATATAATACTGGGTTGGTGGTAATGAACTCCTTTAGTTTTTTCTTATCTGGGAAGCTCTTTATTTGACCTTTAGTTCTGAATGATAGCTTTGCTGGGTAATCTTGGTTGTAGGTTCTTGCTATTCATCATTTTGAATATTTCTTGCCACTCCCGTCTGGCCTGCATAGTTTCTGTTGAGAAATCAGCTGACAATACTATGGGTGCTCCCTTGTAGGTAACTTTTTTTTTTCTTGCTGCTTTTAATATTCTCTGTCTTTTGCTCTTGGCATTTCAATTATGATGTGTCTTGGTGTGGTTCTCTTTGGATTTCTTTTGTTTGAGGTTCTGTGCACTTCCAGGACTTGTAAGTCTATTTCTTTCACCAGGTGGGGAAGTTTTAAGTCATTATTTCTTCAAATAGGTTTTCAGTATCTTGTTCTCTCTCTTCTTCTGGCACCCCCATAATTCGGATGTTGGTATGCTTAAGGTTGTCCCAGAGGATCCTTACACTATCTTCAAATTTTTGGATTCTTTTTTCTTTTTGCTTTTCTGGTTGAGTGTTTTTGCTTCTTTGTATTTCAGATCTTTGATTTAATTCTTGCAGTCCTGTAGTCTACTGTTAGGTCTCTGTATAATATTTTTTATTTCAGTCAGTGTATGTTTAATTTCTAGTTGGTCCTTTTTCATCTCCTCGATGGTCTTGCTAAATTTATCAGCCTTTTCTAGGAAATTCTTGAAAAACCTTATAACCGTGGTTTTGAACTCTATATCCAGTCATTTGCTTTTCTCCATTTCTCTCATTTGTGATCTGTTTCTTTGTTTCCGCATCTTGGCTGATTCCCTGAGTTGGTAGAGTAGCTTTGTATGTTAGGTGTCCTATATGGCCCAGAGGCTCAGCCTCCCCAGTTACCTGAGGCGGACTCTCTTGGTGCACCCCTTTGTGGACTGTGTGTACAGCCTTGTTGTAATTAAGTCTTGATTGTTGTTGATATCACTGGGAGGAATTGACCTCCAGGCCAATTGACCTCCAGGCCTGTGTCTATGCTGGGAGAACTTCTGTGCTGGAGACACCCTTATGAGACAAGACTTGCAAAATTTCAAAAGCCTCTGTGCTCAGCTTGGATGGGACAGAGTCTCACGGTGGAGCAGACAGCCTTGGCTTCTCATCAGCCCTGCCCTATGAGGATCCTGTGTCTCACTGTCCCTTGGTAATTGCTGCAAGCACCTCTGAGAGAAAGCATCCCTTGAGTTTTGCCTGCTACCAGACAGTCCAGTTTCTCCCTGAATGAGTCTGGGTTCTCAGAAACTCTCCCGGAACTGGAGTTCAGCGCAGTCAGGAGCTTCTGTCTCCCTCCCGCTTTAGAAAGCCAACTACGCACTGAGCCATCCGTGCACTCAGCAGTCAGTCCTCTCTGTGTGCATGCGCCTCTGGACCTCTGCCTTCTGCAGTTCCTCTGAGTCTCCAGGTGCTTTCTCTTTTCCTGACAGTCCAGATTCCCCCCCGAATGAGTCTGGTTTCCCAGAGTCTCACTCTGGACTGGACTTCAGTGCAGCTGGAAGCTTCCGTCTCCCTCCCACTTTAGAAAGCCAGCCATGCACTCAGCGGCCCATGCTTTTAGCTGCCAGTCTTCTCTGCACACGTGCACCTCCGGACTTCAGCTTTTTACAGCTCTTCTGAGTCTCAATGTGCTTTCCTCTTCCCTTCTAATTGTAGAATTTCCACTCCGCCAGCTTTCCTGTGGTTCTGGATGATGTCCATTTTGTCTTTTAGTTGTAGTTTTGATATTGTTGTGTGAGACAGCAGTTTAGGTGTTGACCTCTGCTGCCACCTTGGTTTCTCCTATTTTCTTTTTTTGTTTTTGGTGATATTTTAAAGATGCATCCTAGCTGGTTTGTCTCAGTGAGTAGAGTTTCAGCCTGTAGACTGAAAGGCCTTAGGTTTGATTCTGGTCAGGGCATATGCCCAGGTTGCGGGCTTGATCCCCAGTGTGGGGATGTGCAGGAGGCAGCCAATCCATGATTCTTTCTCATCACTGATGTTTCTCTCTCTCCCTCTCCCTTCCTCTCTGAAATCAATAAAAATATATTAAAAAATTAAAATTCATAAAAAGCCATGTATTTATTTGGAGGGAGAAAAAAGAATCCATTGTCAAGGTCATGAAGGTTTACTGGAGCCTCTTCTTGGGGTGGCCTCAGCTCATGGCTCTTGGTATCTTGGAAAAACTCCACTTTGAGATGAACATTGTTACCTTTCATCTTCACTTTTTGACCCCATCTTTATTCCAGTCCCAAGACCTAATGGAAAGAAGGCCACAGCACTGTCCAGGATCCTTCCCTGTGTGCCCAATTGCCAAATGGCCAAGTCGAACCATGTCTATGAATTGACCCCTCCTCCTGGCCAACATTTTGTATTGCCATTAACCACATTGCTACCCCTCGCTATAGAAGAGCTGCAGTGAATTAACTTGGTTGAAGGTGATTGGTACCTATCACTCAGTACTAGAGTGAAATTAAAATGATCTCCAAGTCTTTAAGAATTCAGAACATTGATCTTTCCGCAAATTAGGTTTAATCATTTGGGTTATAGTTGAGATAATCACTTGGTGAATTGGCCATTTAGTCTACTGGATTTTTTTCAAGAAAGTGCTATCTTTTGATAATAAAGAAGAAATAAGAATGGAGATGCGGATCTGGTTATTTTTGCCAAAAGAAATACAGGATGGATAAACCATAGTTGAATGCAATTGTTCTCACCCTAGGGAGAGGTTGGATATCTTAGAATTCTGAAAGCAGCTAGAATTCACAGAAAAGGGCAGAGTATTATGGAGGATAGAGCTGCACAGAGAGAGAAAGTGTTCCCTTCAAGTCTTTAAGCCTTAGGGATCAGCACATATATGTAAGAAAATTGCCTTAGGCCGGGGAACAACCACTGGAAAGGATCAGAAGGAACAATATACAGGGACAGGAGAAGTTCATCCCCAACATCTGTCTGAGTGGAAAAATCTATTAATACATGAGGCACTGAATAAAGATCACAGAAGGGTCCTGACTGGTTTGGCTCCATGGATAGAGCATCGGCCTATGGACTGAAAGGTCTCAGATTTGATTCCAGTCAAGGGTATGTACCTTGGTCTCAGGCAAATCCCCAGTAGGAGGTGTGCAAGAGGCAGCTGACAGATGTTTCTCTCTCATCGATGTTTCTAACTCTCTATCCCTATCCCTTCTCTCTGTAAAAAAATCAAATATATATAATTTTTTTAAAGGCTTACAGAAGGGTATTGCTTCAGTACCAAAATTGCTCTAGACCAGTGGTCGGCAAACTGTGGCTTGCAAGCCACATGTGGCTCTTTGGCCCCTTAAGCGTGGCTCTTCCACAAAATATCATGGCCTGGGAGAGTCTCTCTTGAAGAAGTGGCATTAGAAGAAGTTCAAGTTTAAAAAATTTGGCTCTCCAAAGAAATTTCAATCGTACTGTTGATATTTGGCTCTGTTGACTAATGAGATTGCTGACCACTGCTCTAGACTATCAGTCAAATTAGCCCTGAACTAAAGGTCATTCAGGCCTGGCCTAAAAAGTTAACTGCGTCCCAGAACAAAGCCTCCCACCCCCATTATATATATATATAATTTCAGAAAGAGGAAGGGAGAGATAGAAACATGAACGATGAGAGAAAAACCATCAGTCTCCCACACCCCCTACCGGGAATCAAGCCCATAACCCAGGCAGGTGCCCTGACCAGGAATTGAACCAGCTACCTCCTGGTGCATGGGACGATGCTCAACCAACTGATCCGCATTGGCCAAGTACCGCAATTTTTTAAGTACAAAAAAATTCAGCACTCAGCGAGGTAAAGTTTATAATGTCTGGCATGCAATAAAATATTATCAGGTAGGAAAAGAAGCAGGAGATGACGATCTACATGGAGAAAAATAATCCATAGTAAATGACCCAGATGATCAATCCAATAGACGAAGAACTTCAAAACAGCTTTACCGATCTAACCCTTATGTTTAAGAAGGTGGAGGACAGCATGAGCATGACGCAAATATGGCAGCCGAGGAAGACCCTATTCTGCCACCACCCCACCCTCTGCTCCTGAACTCAGAGCTGAGATCCAGTCCTTGTTCAAGAAATTATGGTCGTGACTCACTGAATGGTGGAACTGGCTGGAAATCTGCTTCCTGGAACCTGCCAGAAATCCACCATCGAGGGTGCCAAAGAAAGTTGTTTATGGGAAGGTGAGTCATCAGAGGCACTGTGCTACAGAGCTGTATGTGAGGGAGGGTGTCAGGGGGAAGTTGCTGGCCACTGCGTGCTGCTGGCTGCCTTGCACAGCAAAAACTGGGAAATGGAGAAGCTGTGAGTGCTTCACTGACGGATGGGAGCTTCCAGGGAGAAGCTGTTGGCCACTGGGTTCTGGGAGTCGCCTTGCACTGCGGGAGCCAGGCACCGGAGAACCTGTGTTGCTTCCTGAGGGACGCTGGTGCTAGAGAAGCTGTCTACTGCAGCAACCTGCGGAGTGGGCCCACCAGAAGCAGGAAGCAAAGCCATTTTCCTCCTCGCAATGTCTTTCCAGTGCCCTCTACTGGCAAACCTCAGTACCAGCTGGCAAAGGAGAGACATGTAAACGGACCAGGGCCATTTTCACAGGACAGGCAGAAAGGAGGGATTTGAAGCCACGAGACAAACATCAATAAGTGGCCCAGTCCACCTTTTGATTACTCGGCTTCCATACGCCCCCTTCCACACGTATCTGAATTCTCCCACAACAAAAACATTCTAGAAGATCTAGCTAACAAGACATAACTATCCTTCTCACAAGAGAGGAAGTTTTACTCTTTCCCCCAAATTATATCTCAAGAGTCATTATATCATTGCTAATGATTCCTCAGATTTAGTCACAGTCCCACTAATATTCTAGCATCTAAAGATGAAATTATAAAATTAATTTCCAACAAGCATTCCTATGTAAAATTAAAATGGGAAAGAGACAGAGAAAGAAATGACAAGCATATACAAAGGAATACAGAAATATACCAAGCAAGAAGAAAATCAGCAAAGCTACAATAGTATTCATATCTATTATTGACCACAAGGCTGTAATTGCCATCACTGGCTAACTCCTTCCACCAGGAGCTGTATTTTCCCTGCCTTCCTTCAGAACCTCAGATGCTCTCTTTACCTGAGGGAGTCACCCAAACCTTAATTCCCGAAGGGTTTGAGTCCTCAATCATCCTGCCTGTTTTCAGTTGCTATAGTTCTCCATTAACTTTCACTGTTGGGCATGGAAGTACTAAGAGGCATCTTAGATACTCCTCTGGGTTGCAGACATAATCCTCCTACCTCCCCCCCCCCTCTCTCTCCCTGTATTATCTCTGGAAGGAGCCCAAACTATCCAAAATTTCTCACTTTCCAATTCAATGGAACCATTGTGCTCCCTGCTTGAGGCCTCACCCCTGGCAAAGAGGACTTATTAGAATTTAAGGCACAGTGTCCCTAGCTTCATTAGAATCTTCACACACACACACACTCACACTCACACTCAATCACACACACACACTCCAACTTTCAGGATTCTATTTCTTCCCCATAAATGCAAAGCTGGAAGCTTAACTTGCTTTGTAATTAGGCCAGTACCGCTGAGATTGTGGTTTGATTTTCAGTAGTCTCAGCCCTTCAGTTACAGGCGATAAGGCTCTTCTCCAGGACACACCTAGAAGTTTTTGAGTCATTTCTGGTGCTTGAGCTGGGGATGCCAATCCCTGAGCTCATCTTTTGTTGCACAACTTTGTTCAAAAACATTAGGAGCAACCAGCCAGTCTCATTATATTCCTGTTTTCAAAACATGTTTGAGAGTATCGTACACAGGCACCCAACTCCTTGCTTCTTATAAGTTGATTATGTATCCAATATATACTTTGAGTGTCTCCATATTCTATGCCATTAGCATCTTTAAATTTAATCAGATTAGCCGAAACCGGTTTGGCTCAGTGGATAGAGCGTCAGCCTGCGGACTGAAAGGTCCCAGGTTCGATTCTGGTCAAGGGCATGTACCTTGGTTGCGGGCACATCCCCAGTAGGGGGTGTGCAAGAGGCAGCTGGTCGATGTCTCTCTCTCTATCGATGTTTCTAATTCTCTATCCCTCTCCCTTCCTCTCTGTAAAAAATCAATAAAATATATTTTTTTAAAAAATTAATCAGATTAGAGAGCCAATTCCAGAAACTTCAGAACCAATTCAGAAAATTCATCATTTTTAATATATATATATTGATTTCAGAGAAAAAGGGAGAGAGACAGAAACATCAGTGATGAGAGAGAATCATGGATCGGCTGCCTCCTGAATGCCCCACACTGGGGATTGAGCTTACAACCTGGGCATGTGCCCTGAATGGGAATCAAACCAGTGACCTCCTGGTTTATAGGTCGATGCTCAACCACTGAGCCACAGTGGCCAGGCAGAAAACTCATTCTTAACCTTGTATTCCTTCACTGCCAGCACCAAAATCTGTATTAGAGTTTTCCAGAGAAACAGAACCTAAAAGGCATATTTATATAGTAAGAGATGTATTACAAGGAACTGGTTCACGTAATTTGGAGGGTGAGAAGTCCTAAGATCTGCAGTCAGTAAGCTGGATACTCAGGAGACCTGATGGTGTAACTCCAAACCAAGTCTGAGTCCAAGTACAAAGACTGGAGAAGACTGATGTCCCCGATCAAGGACAGTCAGGCAGAGAGAGTGAAGTCTCTGCTGCTTAGTCTTTTTGTTTTATTCAGGCCTCCAATGGATTGGATTAGTCCCTCACTTTGGGAGACACCTACTTTCCTCAGTCTACCAATTCAGATGTTAATCTCACCCAGAAACACTTTCACAGGCACGCTCTAAATAGTGTTGAACCAAATATCTGGGCTCTCCATGGCTAAGTTGACAAAAACAAAAATTAACCATCATGCCCAGCCAGCATGGCTCAGTGGTTGAGCACTGAACTATGAACCAGGAGGTTACAGTTCGATTCCCTGTCAGGGCACACGCCCGGGTTGCAGGCTCTATTCCCAGTGTGGGGTATACAGGAGGCACCTGTTCTATGAGTCTCTGGCATCATTGATGTTCCTGTCTCTCTCTCTCTCTCCCCTCCTCTCTGGAACCAATACAAAATCCCATATAATAAAAGGCTAATATGCAAATTGATCAAATGGTGGAACAGGTCTCTATGACACACACTAATCACCAGGAGGCAGACGCTCAAGGCAGGAGCTGCCCCCTGCTGGTCAGTGCACTCCCACAGGGGGCGGGGGGTGCTGCTGAGCCAGAAGTCCTGAGCAGGCTCATGGCTGGCAAGCAGGGCCACAGTGGTGGCAGCACTAAGGATGTCCTACTGCCATCAGTTAGACATCCCCTGAGGGCTCCCGGAATGCAAGAGGGCACAGGCCAGACTGAGGGACACCCTCCGCCTGCCGAGTGCATACATTTTGTGCACCAGGCCTCTAATATATAATTGTTTTAAAATTAACCATCACGGGCACTTAGATTCAAAAAAAGCAGAGCTCAACATTGTCAAGATGAGGAACAAACATTCCACGAGTGGGTTATTAGATGTAATAGTGAGAAGAGCCACTCCTACTGCTACCCCTTAATTTCAGGACCCATTTATACTGGCTGTGGGGGAGACAGAACCCTATATTGGTCTCTGATTCAAAGTGTATGCTACATCCTATAAAACAAAAAAACCATTCTTTCTGGGTGCTGCTTCACAACTAGCATCATAACAGAGTCGAACAAGCCATTCCACCTTTCAATTAGGCCAGCTGCTCCCAGAGGAGGTGGCCTGTGGTAAGGCCAGTGAATTCCATAGGCATGGACCTATCACTACACTTCCTTCGCTGTGAAATCGGTTTCTGGACCAGATGCAATGCTGTGTAGAAGAGTCCACAGATGGTGGTGCTGGCACCAACGTTAGAGGCAGGGAAGGGAAAACCATATCCAGAAAATGTGTCTGTTCCTGTGAAGATGAGTCTCTGTTCCCTTCCATGATGAAAGAGGTCGATATACGCAAACTGTCACTAGTGGCTGACTGGCGGCCCCCAGAGCAAGTGGTGCTATGTTGAGGACTCAGTTTTGGTCTCTGCTGATGGCAGATTGGGTAGTCTGCATTAGCATGAACCATGCCATCCTCAGTAAGGGGAAGTTCAAGTTGTTGAGTCCAGGCACTGTATGCCTTCCAGTAGGCATTCACATGGGGCACAAATATCTTCACTGTCTGTGTCCACTCAGAGATCCATCCACTTCTCTCTTCCCCAGAATTCCTTGTCACTAATAGTCAAGTCCTGTTACTTCCAAGTCCCTGACCACACACATCAATATCTATATCTATATACCTATATATCTATATATCTATATATCTATATCTATATCTATATCTGTGGTTCTCAACCTTCCTAATGCCACGTCCCTTTAATGCAGTTCCTCATGTTGGGGTGACCCCCAATCATAAAATTATTTTCGTTAGGTTGGGGGTCACCCCAACATGAGGAACTGCATTAAAGGGACGTGGCATTAGGAAGGTTGAGAACCACTGATCTATATCTATATCTATATCCATATCTAAATCCATATCCATATTTCTGTCCATCTCTCAGTCTAGATACAGTAGACAACAAAATATGCTGTTCCAGCCAAAACCAGTTTGGCTCACTGGATAGAGTGTCGACCTACGGACTGAAAGGTCCCAGGTTCGATTCTGGTCAAGGGCATGTACCTTGGTTGCGGGCACATCTCCAGTGTGGGCCGTGCAGAAGGCAGTTGATCAATGTCTCTCATCGATGTTCCTAACTCTCTATCCCTCTCCCTTCCTTTGTTAAAAAAAAAAATGCTGGTCCATGTTTTGCTCACTGGATGGGATTTTCCTTCACCATTATCACCCAGGGTCACCCCTGAGTAGATCTGTATGGAATGTGCATCTGTCCACTTTGGGATGGTACCCGCATATCATGCAGACCTATATATAAGACAAGCTTGACTTTTTTCCTCCTCTGTCAACTTCTGGTAAGGAATACCCCAGAACACCACAGACTTGGATTGAAGGAGAGGAGGCAATAGAATGGGAGTTGGTGTCAAAAGAGTCTGAGTCACCTGCTCATCCAACTTGCTGTCTATTCTGGAATTGCCTAACTTGGTCTCTTCTATTCCACTTTTATTTGATAATAGATTGCTACTATGCATGTCTAATTTTATGGCTGTGTGAGTCAGACGTGACACCCACTCATGATGGGAATTAAGGCTGTATGGTTATTATGTGTCTCACTAGAGGCCCGGTGCATGAAATTCATGCACTGGCGGTGGGGGGCATCCCTCAGCCCAGCCTGTGCCCTTTTACAGCCTGGGACCATTCACTCCTTACAGCCTGCCTGCTTGCTGCTCCTTACCACCCAGCTTGCTGCTCCTTAGCGCTGCCACGGAGGCAGGAGAGACTCCGGCCACTGTCGCTGTGCTCGCCAGCTGTGAGCCAGGCTTCTGGCTGAGCGGCGTTCCCCCTGTGGGAGCACACTGACCACCAGGGGGCAGCTCCTGATGGTCAGTGCGCATCATAGCTACTGGTTGTTCTGCCATTTGATCCATTTGCATATTAGGGTTTTATTATGTGTCTCATGGTTAGATGTTTGGTCTCCTCTAAGGCCCAGTATGAAGCCAGAAGCTGTTTCCCAAAAGAAAAACAGTATTGGTGTTTGCCGGAGGCAGGAGGTGTGGGTGGACGGCAGGGGTGAAGGTATAAACTTTCAGTTCTAAAATAAAGAAGTTATAGGGCTATAATGCACAGTACAGTAACTGTAATTAACAATACTGCATTGTATGGAAGTTTTTAAGAGAGTAAGTCTTAAAATGTTTTTGTCACAAGAAAAAAAAATGGTAACTCTGTATGGTGATTACCTATACTTATTGTGGTGATCATTTTGAAGCATGTGCAAGTATGGAATCATTATGTTGTACATGTGTTGTTTTTTAAATATATATTTTTATTGATTTCAGAGAGGAAGAGATAGGGAGAGAGACACAGAAACATCAATGATGGGAGTCATTGGTTGGCTGCCTCCTGCACGCCCCCTACAGGGAATCGAGCCCACAACCTGGGCATGTGCCCTGACCGGAATCAAACCCAGAACCTTTCAGTCCTCAGGCCAATGATCTATCCACCAAGCCAAGCCAGCTAGGGCTTGTGCATGTGTTCTGTTCTGTTCTCAGCCCAGCAATAACCAATGTCGTGGCTGGATTGGCCTTTGTGGTTTTTATTAAGTTGCAAGATGACCTTCAACAATAACCATTACTTACTAGACCTGGAAATGACACAGCATGTCTGGAGCCACACAGAGATGTCAAAGAGAGAGAGAGGTGAGGAGGGAAGGAGGAAGAGGGAATTGGGGGGAGGGGGAGAATGAGAATGAGTGAGAATGGTTCTAAGGTTCTCCTTCTATTGGGGGCCAGGGTTTCATGGGCTCACTCTTTTATTTTGTTGTTAATCCTCACCCCAGGATATTTTCCCATTTATTTTTTCCAATTTATTTTTAGAGAGAATGGAAGGGAGGAGGAGATATACACAGAGAAAAAATGATGTGAGAGAGACACATTCAGTTAGTTGCCTCCCACCTGCATGCGCCCAAGGTCCGTGCCTTTGACCGGGAATCAAACCAGGGACTCTTCGGTTTATGGAGCTGATGCTCTATTCACTGAGCCAAACCAGCCAGGGCACGGGCTCATTCTTTTATTGGTGAATTTCAAACAAAACAAAACGGTAAGAGAAAATAAGCAAGTAGCCTAAATGTTCAGCTCTTGAAAGCAACCAGGATCTCTCAAACGGAGGAGCCTGTGGGGAGGGCGAAGGCACCTGGCATCTCAGTCCTGAGGCTGGCACTGTGTTTATTGGAGAGAGCTGCCTTTGACATGAATGCACCTTTGAAATGGATGCCTCCGCAGTCAAAGCTTAAGTCAGGCACTTGCATTACAAAGGAGGAAAAAACCCAACTGTCAGGGCCCACACTACAATCTGCGACTAATATAATATTGTATGTCAGGTATACCTCAAAACATGCTTTAAAAAATGAGAGTACTTATCTGCAAAAGAGCATACAGATTTGCTCTAAAATCCCAGACGCTGACACGGTGATTGCCTCATTTGCGCTTGCCAGAATCTTCCTACAGCATTTTTATATGCCACCGACACTGGGTGTATCCTTGGATCTGCTGGGATGGAAGGTCCAAGTTCAAGAGCAGTTTGTACCGCAGGCTGAGCTGCAAAGCATGTGGGCAACTAAATGGAAACCTTTTTGGGCAACTCTGTAGATGGGTTCCGAGGAACATACTGGAATGTTGCTTCCAAAATCCAAAGAAGCCTACCAAGGTGTCCCAGTCTGTTTGGGCTGCTGTAACAAAATTCCACAGCCCGACTGGCATGTCCCAGTGATCGAGGGTTGACCTATGAACCAGGAGGTCACGGTTCAATTCCGGGTTGCAGGCTGCTCAATCCCCAATAGTGGATATGCAGGAGGCAGCTGATCAATGATTCTCTCTCATCATTGATGTATCTCTCCCCCCCCCCACTCATTTCTAAAATCAATTTCATATATATACAGTGGTACCTCGAGATACGAGTGCCCTAGCATACGAGATTTTTGAGATACGAGCCGTCAAGCAAGCTATTTTTGCTTTGAAATACGAGCAACATATGAGATAGGAGTAATGGCGCGGATCGGCGGCTGCACACAACCCACCAGTTTACCTCGACTCGAGTGTTTCATAGTTTCCCACGCCTCAAGGTTACGGAACGAATTAAACTTGTATCTCGAGGTACCACTGTATATATATCTGAAACTGGGCGGCTTATAAAAAACATTTATTTCTCACAGTTCTGGAAACTGGAAGTCCAAGATCACACCTCTGGCAGATGTAGCATCTAGTGAGGGTTCACTTCCTTCTTTGTTTCATCATATGTGGAAGGAGTTAGGGCGGTCTGTGGGTCTTTTTCACAAAAGCACCGATCCCATTCATGAGAGCTCATGACCAAAGCACATTCTAAACCACCTTCTGATACCTTTACCTTGGATGGGGCACACTCAGTCTATAGCTCTTGCCCCCTTCATGTCCTTTCAAAACACAAAATATCTTCATTCCATCCCAACAGCCCCAGGTCCACTGAAGTCAAAAGTTCAAAATCTCATCTAAACCAGGTATGGGTGAGACTCGGGTACCATTCACCCTGAGGCAAATCTTCCTTCAGCTGTGAACCTGGGAAACCCAGAAAGTGATGTGCTTTCAAGGTACAATGTGGGGAAGGCATAGGGTAGGCATTCCAATTCCAAGCGGAAGAAATAGGAGAGAAGGAAGGAGTGACAGGTCCTGAGCAAGTCCAAAACCCAAGGAGCAAATCCCACTAGAATTGAAGGCTTCAGAATAATCCTCTTTGCTGGGTGCTCTGCCCATCAGACCCCCTGGGGCCGAGGTCCTGCCTTTTGGACACCAGGACAATGCACACCGAGGTGATGGGCCTGCCCCGCAGCTTTGCTGGACAAAGGTTGATCCCCAAGACTTTAAGCGGCTCTCTGGATGCGGTTCTGAGCCTACTGTGCCTGTTAATGGAGGCACTATCCCTGCGGCTCTACCAGGCCCTCGGGAACTGCACCAGGGAGCTGAGGAGCAGGATGCTGGAGTGTGGGAGTGAAACCCGCATGGGTGGTGTGCCTGCAGCCCCGCCTTTGAAACCGCTCTGACCCAGGGCTCTTGCACTTGGCCTGTTATTAGAGAGGCAGCCCTGGTGATCTCTGAATTGCGTTCAGGGTCCTTCCCCTATCCGTGGTCGGCAAACTGCGGCTCGAGAGCCCCATGCGGCTCTTTGGCCCCTTGAGTGTGGCTCTTCCACAAAATACCACGGCCTGGTTGAGTCTTATTTTGAAGAAGTGGCATTAGAAGAAGTTTAAAAAATCTGGTTCATGCTAATGCAGACTACCCAATCTGCCATCAGCAGAGACCAAAGTAGAGCCACACTGGCCGAAGCTTACAATGCTTTTGGAATATAAGCTATTTCCTCCTTGGTTATTGTGAACATTTGATGCTGAGCTTTGACCTCAGTTGTGGCTCTATCGGCAATAGGGGGTGGTTATGGTGGGTCTTGAGGAGAAGAGGCATCGCTTCCCAAGGCATCCGGACCATGTGAGTTTATCACAGGATTTTCATGGAGAAAAAGGCCACTCTCAGATACTAAAGGGCTAGCTGCTTAGTAAGAGAGGCTCAGAGAGCCGAGACCAGTTTGGCTCAGTGGATAGAACGTCGGCTTGCGGACTGAAGGGTCCCAGGTTCGATTCCGGTCGGGGGCATGTACCTTGCTTGCAGGCACATCTCCACTGTGGGGCCTGCGGGAGGCGGCTGATCCATGTCTCTCTCTCATCGATGTTTCTGACTTTCTGTCTCTCTCCCTTCCTCTCTGTAAAAAAATCAATAAAATATATTTTAAAAATAAAAAAGAGAGAGAGAGAGAGGCTCAGAGAGACTTGGTAGTTCAAGATGGTCTGTTTCATCTGGGACCAAACAGTTGTCCCCATTCCAAGTGTTGAGATCCCATTCTTTGTCAGTGTCAAGACTGTGACTTCAGTGCCAAAACCGGTTTGGTTCAGTGGATAGAGCGTCGGCCTGCGGACAGAAGGGTCCCAGGTCCAATTCCAGTCAAGGGCACGTATCTTGGTTGCGGGCACATCTCCAGTGGGAGGTGTGCAGGAGGAAGCTGGTCGATGTTTCTCATCCATGTTTCTAACTAAATCCCTCTCCCTTCCTCTCTGTAAAAAATCAATAAAATATATTTCAAACAAACAAAAAGACCATGACTTCAACTGTCATTGCAATTCAATAACCTACTCAATTAAATGTTGTGTTTGATTTTCAGATCTTCAGAAATATTGGCCCTGCAGCTCCAATGAAGAACAGCCTCTCTTATGTACCACGAAAGCTCTCTGGTTCTTAGACTGTGACTGAACTGCTCACATGCATTTAAATGTATCAATCCCCCGAGACCGGTTTGGCTCAGTGGATAGAGCGTCGGCTTGCGGACTGAAAGGTCCCAGGTTCGATTCTGGTTGGGGGCATGTACCTTGCTTGCGGGCACATCTCCACTGTGGGGCGTGCGGGAGGCGGCTGATCGATGTCTCTCTCTCATCAATGTTTCCAACTCTATATCCCTCTCCCTTCCTCTCTGTAAAAAATCAATAAAATATATTTAAAATATATATATATCAATCCCACATCCCAGTCCTTACAGTCACGATCATGGCCATAATGGTCAAGTGCAGCAGCCATTTAAGGCATCTAAGGCACGTGCTTCATTTAGCACTTCATCACAATCAAGGGTAAGTTGATCCATTGCGATGCCACTGCTCGCCATCGATGACTAGCCGTCCGTTTTCCATTGGCAAGCCTGAAGGGGTGCGAAGAAACCAAGCCCACCGTTGCATCTCTGCATGTCTGTTTCCTGGGATCACTCCTGCTAACAATTCTGTCAGTCTGTGTCTTGTCTGAAGAGAGGAGTGACAGTAATTTGCACAGGAGACGTTCATACAAGGAATTACCTATGACAGGGGATTAGAATGATGGGGAATTGGCTAGTAAGATGTAAAGAGAACCCGAAAGAACATAGGAATAACAGAATGAAGATGTAGTTACTATCCCTAGGCTAAGATACCAATGCCCCTGGAGCTGAGATCCGGATTTGGTTGGAGAGGCATGACTGTAGCTCACTGGGTGACAGAGTATTATGGTGTGGTACTGATGCAACCTGTTGGAAATCTATCTTCTGGAACTTGCCAGAAATCTGCTTGCTGGGTGGAGGGGGGGAAGAGCTGTTCACAGAGAGCTGCTGGCTTCCGTGCTCTGCAGGAGCCAGGCCCTGGGGAGGCTGCAAGGGCTGCAGCATCCAGACGCCCTGGCCCTGTGCTTGCTGCCAGGCTGCCATGGGGTGAGGACTGGCGCGAGGGGAGAGCTGCTGGTCACCGGGTGCTGCTGGCTGCCATGTCCTGCAAGAACCCAGCGAGGGAAGAGGCCGGTGCCAGGAAGAGTCATGCAGCGGGAGACTGCCAAGCCAGCACACAGGAACCAGGAAGGAAACCTCTTTTCCTCTCGCAGTCTCTCTTCAGCACTCTCTCCTGCGAAGGCTTCAATGCCAGCTGGCAAAGGGAAAATACCTCAAATATGTTCCGTGCTCACAGAACAGGCAGAAAGGGTGAACTTTAAGTGGAGAGGCAATACATGGATAACCGGCACCCCAAAGGTCTAAAGGGAAATCATAAGGAAAATGTAAAAAAGTATTTGGAATGGAATTCAAATGCAAACACATGTAGCAGAAGTGTATGGAATGCAGCAAAAGCAGTGCTCCCAAAGACATAGCATGAAATGCTAATATCAGGCTCCCAATTACTCTCTTTCTGCTGCCATCTTGGTTCTGCGTTGCCCGCACAGAATGCTGGGTGGAGCCACGGAAAGCGTCTCTGTCACAGAATGAGTTGCCACGGCCCCAGGCTGAGGCAGGATCTGAAACAGAACCTGACAGTGATGGATCAGCAGCGGAGCTCAAAAAGCAAGGTTCCACCCAGGCAACCATACAGGCTCAGCTGAAATCGATGAAGAACCAGCTGGTAAACCAAAACAGAACCCAAGTGAAAAGAAGGCACAGTAGGCTATGTCCAAACTGAGTCTTTGACAGCTTATAGGGGTTCCTAGGGTCACTGTGACATCTAAAAATGTCCTCTTTGTCATCACAAAGCCAAATGTCGACAGGACTCCAGCTTCAGCTGTGTCTAGAGGTTTGGGGGAAGCCAAGATTGAGGATTTATCTCAGCAAGCACAGCTAGCAGCTGCTGAGAAAGTCGAAGTTAAACGTGAAGCTGTCTCAAACGTGTAAGAAAACACACACTCTAAATGTACAAGAGGAGAGTGAAGAAGAGGCTGATGAAACAGGTGTAGCCCTGGCTGGTTTGGCTCAGTGGATAGAGCATCAGTCTAAGGACTGGGGGAATCCTGGGTTTGATTCTGGTCAGGGGCACAAGCCCAGGTTTCAGGCTTGATCCCCAGTGTGGGGTGTGCAGGAGGCAGCCGTTCAATGGTTCTCTCTGATCATCGATGTTTCCGTCTCTCTCTTCCTCTCCCTTCCTCTTTGAAAGCAATAAAAAAAGAAAAAGAACAGGTGTGGAAGTTAAGAACACAGAACTGATCATGCCAAGCAAATGTGGGGAGAGCAAAGGCAGTCTCAGCCCTGAAAAACAACAGGAATGATATTATACATGTTATTATGGAATTAACAATGTAACCATTCAAAAAAGAGGACTTTTTTTTTTTTTTTTTTGGTATTTCAAAAGAGTGACTGCAGCTTGGTTTAAAGTTAGACTGTTCCTATCATTAATAAAGCTATGGCTCCTGAAAAGAAGAATTGTCTCAGATCAATGACCTCATATTCTACCTTAAGAAACTATGATAAAAAGTAGAAATTAAACCCAAAATAAGCAGAAGAAGGGAAATAATAAAGATAAGAGTAGAAATCACCAAAATACAAAGGAAAAACTATAGAGAAAATTAAAAAAAAAACCTGATAGTGGGCTCTTTGGGAAGATCAATAAAGTTAATGAAACACTAGCCAAACTGATAAGGGAAAAAAGAGAGATGATCCAAATGACTGATATCAAGAATAAGATATAGGACAACACTACAGATCCTACAGAAATTAATATAATAATAAGGGGATGTTATAAAGAACTTTATGGTAATAAATTTGATTTAGGTAAAATAGACATATTTCTTTTTTTTAAATATATTTTATTGATTTTTTACAGAGAGGAAGGGAGAGGAATAGAGAGCTAGAAACATCAATGAGAGAGAGACATCGATTAGCCACCTCTTGCACGTTCCCTACTGGGGATGTGCCCCCAACCAAGGTACATGCCCTTGACCAGAATCGAACCTGGGACCTTTCAGTCGGCAGGCCGACGCTCTATCCACTGAGCCAAACCGGTTCGGCTAGACACATTTCTTAAAAGATACAAGTTCACCCCAGAAAAAAACACACACCACCAACCTGAACAGTCATATGTCTTTAAAGAAATTTATTTCATAGTTAAAAACTTTCCCACAAAGAAAACCTTATGTCCAGATGGCTTTACTGGTGAATTTGATCCAACAGTCATGGAAGAAATAATAGCAATTGTATGCAAACTCTTCCAAAAGAAAGAGAGGAATGTATTAAATTGGTATTGCTCCATAACAAACTATAAACTTAACATCCTAAATCTATTCATTTATTATATCAGTTTCTCTAGGTCAAAAGTTCAGCACAAAATGACTGGGTTCTCTGCTCAGGTTATAACCAGGCTGAAATCTAAGTGTTGTCTAGAGACTCTGGGGAAAACATGCTTCTAAGTTCATTCTTGTTGTTGGCAAAGTTCAGTTTCTTGCCGTTGGAGGAGGAGTTCCCACTTACTTGCTGGTTATCAGCTGCGGCTGATCTCATTTCCTAGAAGCCAACCACATTCTTTGCCGCGTGGCCTTCCTCTGTCTACAACCCAACAACAGGGTGTCACACATTTCCTAGCCTTCTGATTTTGGACCTTAATTACATCTGCAACATCCCTTTGCAGCCGCAAGTCGATTCACGTTTCATTAAATAACGACAAGAAGGTATGTGAGCACCTGGAGCTTCGAACCTTGGGAGCCATCTCAGAATTCCGCATCTCAAGGAGGGAACACACCCCACTAGATGCTATGCATTCAGCATTATCCAGATCCTGACATCAAAACCAGACAAAGAAATCCCAACAAGTTACTTTGTGGCTACTGGCAAACTGATTGTGAAATGTATAACGGAGAGGCAGAAGATCCAGAATAGCCAACACAGTGTTGAAGGAGAAGAACAGAGTTGGAGGACGGATGCTACCCAACTTCCAGACTTACTATAAAGCTACAGTAATTACGACAGTGCGGTGGTGGCAAAAGAATAGCCAACTAGATTAATGGAACAGAAAAGAGACAGCCCCGAAGTAGACCCATATAAGTATAGTACCTGGAGATACGAGTTTAATTAGTTCCGTAACCTTGAGACGTGGGAAACTATGAGACGCCCGAGTCACGGTAAACTGGTGGGTCATGTGCAGCTGGCCGATCCGTGCAATTACTCCTATCTCAAATGTTGCTCGTATTTCAAAGCAAAAATAGCTCGTATCTCAAAAATCTCGTATGTTAGGACACTCGTATCTCGAGGTACCACTGTATTCAACTTATTTTGACAAAGGTACAAAAGTAATAAAATGGAACAAAGTCTTTTTGGCAGGTGCTGACATCTATCAGGTGTCTATTATCCAAACAACAAAAGAAAATTGTTGCAAGGATGTGGAGAAATTAGAACTCATGCACACTGCTGATGGGAATGCAAACTGGTGCTACCCCTATTAAAAACCATAAGGGGGTTCCTAAAAAATTTAAACTGGAATTGTCTCTTGACCTAGCGATCCCACTTCTGGGTATATATCCTAAGAATCCCCAAACACCAATTAGAAAGAATATATGCACCCCTATGTTCATAGCAGCACAATTTACAATAGCTAAGATCTGGAAACAGCCCAAGTGCCCATCAGCAGATGAGTGGATAACATAGCTGTGGTACATATATACCATGGAATACCATGATGCTATAGAAAAAGAAGGAGTGCCCAAACCGGTTTGGCTCAGTGGATAGAGCATCAGCCTGCGGACTGAAAGGTCCCAGGTTCAATTCCTGTCAAGGGCACATACCTTGGTTACGGCCACATCCCCAGTCGGGGGTGTGCAGGGGGCAGCTGATCAATGTTTCTCTCACTGATGTTTCTACCTCTCTCCCTTCCTCTCTGTAAAAAGTCAATAAAATATATTTTTTAAAAAAGGAGCTCTTACCCTTTGCGACAGCAAGGAGGGACCTGGAGATGATTATGCTAAGCGAAATAAGCCAGTCAGACAAAGACAACTATCGCGTGATCTCAATCAACCAAAGGACTTGTATGCATGCATATAAGCATATCCAATAGACACAGACACTGGGTGGGGGGGGGGTGAGGGTAGGAGCGGGGTGGGGGGGCAATGGGGAGATAAGGACATGTATGTGATACCTTAATCAATAAAGAAAAAAAAAGGTTTTCAACTCTCACTCAGTAAAAACAAATATCCCTTATATGCGGAATCTAATGAACAAAATAAACTGAGGAACCAAATAGAACCAGAGGCATGGGTATGTGGGATAGACTGACAGCTATAAAGTGGAGAGGGTTTGAGGGGCTGAATGAAAGGAGGTAAAGAGATTAAGCAAACACACACACACACACACACACACACACACACACACACACACACACACACATTTGTAACACAGATAACAGTGTGGTGATGGGGAGGTGGGGGCTGGGTGAAGGTGGGCAAAAGGGGGAAATGGGTACAGAAATAGACTCGGCTTTGGGCGATGGTCACACGATGCAGATGTTTTGTCTAATTGTACACTTGAAACCTGCATGGTTTCGTGAACCAATGTTACCCCAAAAAAATTCAATAAAAAATTAACTCAGAATGGATTATAGGCCCAAATGCAAGATGAAAAACTATAAAACTTCAAAGATACCAAAGGAGAAAATCTAGGTGACCTTGTGTTTGGCAATGACTCTTTTAGTATATACATTGAAAATATTTTTAAAATTGATTTGAGAGAGAAAGGAAGGGATCAATGAAAGAGAGACATCACATTGATCGGCTGCCTCCTGCACGCCCCCCTATTGGGGTCAAGTCCACAACCCGGGATAAAAACCAGGAACAAAACCAGGGATCTCTTGATGGATGGGATGACACTCAATCCACTGAGCCACACCGGCTGGCTGGCAGTGACTTTTTTAATGCAACACGAAAGACACAATCCATAAAAGAAAGAATTGATAAACTGGACTTCATTAAAATAAAAACATTCTGCCAAAACCGGTTTGGCTCAGTGGATAGAGCTTCGGCCTGCAGACTGAAGCGTCCCAGGTTCAATTCCGGTCAAGGGCATGTACCTTGGTTGTGGGAACATCCCTAGGAGGGGGCGTGCAGGAGGCGGCTGATCGATGTCTCTCTCATCGTTTCTAGCTCTCTATCTCTCTCCCTTCCTCTCTGTAAAAAATCAATAAATTATATTTAAAAAAATTCTGGTCACTGAAAGACACTGTTAGGGGAATGCAAAGACCAGCCTTAAACTGGGAGAAAAGACATATCTGAAAAGGACTGATATCCAAAATATACTAAGAATACTTAAAACTTAATAGTAGAGAAAAAAAACCACCCAATTAAAAATGAGCCAAAAATCTTAGGCACCTCACCAAAGAAGATAAACAGATGGCAAATAAGCATATGAAAGGAGGCTCCCCATCCTGTGTCCTAGTGAAATGCAAATGAAAATCAGATACCTTACACAGCCATCAGAACAGCCACACTCCAGAACACCGACACCGCTCCCTAAGAGGCGCGACAGAGGAAGTTTCATTCATCGCTGGTGGGGATGCAAAATGGCGCAACCACTTTGGAAGACCGGCAGCTTCTTAGAAAATGACGCAGACTCTTAACATACCGCCCAGCACTTGTGCTCCTTGGTATTTTCCCAAAGAGATTTCAAAACTATGCCCACACAGAAATCTGCTCCTGGATGTTTATAGCAGCTTTATTCATAATTGTGCAAACTTGGAAGCAACCAAGATGTCCTTCAGTGGCGAATGGATAAATAAACTGTAGTACATCCAACCTAATATCAATTAGTGCTTAATAGAGATGAGCCATCAAAGCCATGGAAATACATGGAGGAACTTGAAATGCGTGGGACTAAGTAAAAGAAGCTGACCTGGAAAGGTTATATGTTGTATTGTTCCGACTCTAGGACATTCTCAAAAAGGCAAAATGATGGAGACAGTGAAAAGATCAGCGATTTCTGAGGGTTAGGGGGAGGGGGATACAGGCAGAGCACAGAGGATTTTGAGGGCAGTGAAACTATATTGTGTAATACTGTAGTAGATGCATGTCATTATACATTTGTCCAAACCTATAGAATTTACTACTCATAGAGTGAACTCTAATGTAAATGATGGACTTGGGTGATCATAATGTCTCGGTGTAGCTTCATCAACTGTAACAAATGTACCACTCTGGTACAGGATGTTGGAGATGGAGGAGGCTATGCATGTGGAGGCAGGAGGCATAAGGGAAACTGCTGTACCTTCTGCTCAATTTTGTTATGAACCTAAAACTTCCTTAACAAAAAAGTCTTTTTTTAAAAACAAAGGAATTACAAGAAAACTACAGATCAACTATCCCTCATAAACATGTACTAGTGACCTGGTGCACAGATTCGTGCACATTGAAAGAAAAATAATTAGAAGATGGCTGGTGGGGCAGGACTGGGCGAGATGGATCAGACATGTGCTGGAGCCAACCTCCCGTGGTCCCTCCCTGGTGTCTCTGGAGTGAGTGGGGTCCCTCCGGCAGGTGGGGTCCGTTGGCCTGGCCTGCGGGGATTGGGCCAAAACCAACTCTCCAACATCCCCCAAGGCAGTGGTTCTCAACCTGTGTGTCACGACCCCTTTGGGGGGGTCAAACGACCCTTTCACAGAGTCGCCTAAGACCATCAGAAAATGCAGATATTGACATCACGATGCATAACAGTAGCAAAATTCCATGGTTGGGGGTCACCACCACATGAGGAACTGTATGCAAGGGTTGCGGCCTTAGGAAGGTTGAGAACCACTGCCCCAGGGGGTCCTGGAGTGCAAGAGAGTACTCTGCAAAGTTGCTGTCGTACAGCATGTGAAACGCAAATGCAAGTGTGCAGTAAGCCAGATTCGGGGCGACAGGGCCCCAGCAACAAAATAACCCATGGCTGAAGGTGGAATCATACAACCTTGCTCCCTCCTCTCTGGTTTCAGGGTGCATCACCCCCAAGAACCAGAGAACCACTGCTGTCAAGTCATTGCAGCTTGGCAGCTCCTGCATTGAGTGTCTGCCCCCTAGTGGTCATTGCATGTCATAGCGACTAGTTGGAGGGTGTGACACTTAGTATTTTAGCCTTTTATATATACACTAGAGGCCCGGTGCACGAAATTCCTGCACGGGGGGTGGGGGTGGGTGTCCTTCAGCCCAGCCTGCTCCCTCTCCAATCTGGGACCCTTGAGGGATGTCCGACTGCCCGTTTAGGCCCCATCTCACTGGGATTGGGCCTAAACGGGCAATTGGATATCCCTCTCACAATCCAGGACTGCTGGCTCCCAACTGCTCGCCTGCCTGCCTTCCTGATTGCCCCTAACCACTTCTGCCTGCCAGCCTGATCACCCCCTAACCACTCCCCTGCCAGCCTGATTGATGCCTAACTGCTCCCCTGCCAGCCTGTTTGCTCCAACTGCCCTCCTCTGTGGGCCTGGTCACCCCTAACTGTCCTCCTCTGCAGGCCTAGTCCCTCCCCCACAACTGCTCTCTCCTGCAGGCCTGGGTCCCCTGCAACTGCCCTTCACTGCAGGCCTGGTTACCCCCAACTTCCCTCCTCTGCTGGCCTGGGCACCCTTAACTGCCCTCCCCTGTAGGCCTGATCCTCCTCAACTGCCCTCCCCTCCAGGCCAGCAGTCCTGGATTGTGAGAGGGATGTCCGACTGCCCATTTAGGCCCAATCCTACCTGGATCAGGCCTAACGGGGCAGTTTGACATCCCTCAAGGAGTCCTAGATTGGAGAGGGAGCAGGCTGGGCTGAAGGACACCGCTCCCTGCCCTCTGTGCATGAATTTCTTGCACTGAGCATCTAGTTACAATATAATTGACTATAGTAGGGGCCCAGTGCATGAATTCATGCACCTGAAAGGAACTGTGGGCTACAAGGCTGTGGTAGGCACATGGGCGGGTCTCAGCCCATCCTCTGCGGCCCCGCCTCACCCCTCCCATCGTGGGCCTCAGTTCCCTGTCTGCTGGCAGCCCTGCTCCTGCTGCCAATGCTCCCATGCACTGATGGCACGGAGCAACTGAGGCCAATACCAGCAGTGGGTGCGAGCAGGGCCAGTGACTTCAGTGGGTGTGAGTCGCGGTTGCTGACCCGATCACCCCTCAGGAGCAGGGGGAGGTAGAGAAGACCTTAGGGACAATCAGGGCTGGCACCCACCACTGGCACCCGCTGATGGTGCTGAGCAATTGGGACCAGTGCCGGGCACTGGCAGTGGGTGCAAGTGGTGGCTCTGGCACTGGCAGTAGGTGAGAGTGCTGGGCGGGTCTGTGGTGCATGGGAGCAAAGGGTTTTCAGTGACCATCAGAGGCTCGCCCTGATGACAGTGACTGGCGCCCACCTTGGTCTGGCGCCCCGCTCACCTGCTCCACCATTACACTATGGCCAATGCCTACCATGTTCCGTGTACGTCCCCTGGTGGCTAGTGCATATTATGGCGACTGGTTGTTTGGTTGTTCCAGTTGTTCTGCCGTTCTGTCTATTTGCATATTAGCCTTTTATTATATAGGATTATTGGCTATATTCTCTATGCTGTAATTTATAGCTCTGTGACTATTCTGTAACTATCAATTTGTACTTCTTAATTCCTTCATCTTTTTCACCCAGCTACCTCTCCCGCTCCCTTCTGTCAACTGTCAGTCTACTCTCTGCATTTATGAGTCTGCTTCTATGTTCTTTATTTTTTTATTTTTATTGATTTCAGAGAGAAAAGGAGAGGGGGAGAGAGATAGAAACATCAATGATGAGAGAGAATCATTGGTCAGCTGCCTCCTGCCCGCCTCTTGATGGGGATTGAGCCTGCAACCCAGGCATGTGCCCTTGATCAGAATCAAACCCAGGACCCTTCAGTCTGCAGGCCAATGCTTTATCCACTGAGCCAAACCGGCAAGGGCTATTTTGTTCTTTAGATACCACATATAAGTGAACCATACAGTATTTGTATTTGTCTGACTGATTTCACTGAGCATAATACCTTCTAGATCCATCCATGCTTTCTGTTGCAAAAGATATTTCATTATTTTTTATGGCAGAGTAGTATTTCATTGTGTACATGGACCACAACTGTTCTATCCATTCATCTATTTTTTTAAAATATATTTTTATTGGTTTCAGAGAGGAAGGGAGAGAGATAGAGAGAGCTAGAAACATCAGTGATGAGAGAGAATCATTGATCGGCTGCCTCCTGCACACCCCACACTGGGAACTGAGACCACAACCTGGGCATTTGGCCTGACCAGGAATCAAACCACGACCTCCTGGTTCATAGATTGACACTCAACCACTGAACCATACTGGCCCGGCTATCCACTCATCTGCTGGTGGGCACTTGGGTTGCTTCCATGTCTTGGCTATTGTAAACAGCGCTATAATGAACATGGTGGTGCATATATTCTTTTCAATTAGTGTTTCAGATTTCTTTGGATGCATTTCCAGAAGTGAAATTGCTTGGTCATAAGGCAATTCCATTTTGAATGTTTTGAGGAACCTCACACTGCTTTTCACAGTGGCTGCACTAATCTACATTCCCACCAACAGTGCATGAGGGCTCCCTTTTCTCCGCATCCTTGCCAATATTTGCTGATTTATTGACAGCCATTCTGACTGGTATTAGGCGATAGCTCATTGTGGTTATAACTTAAAAATATTTTATTGATTTCAGAGGGAAGGGAGAGGGAGAGAGGTACAGAAACATCAATGATGAGAGAGAATCATTGATCAGCTGCCTCCTGCACGCCCCTTGAGCCCACAACCTGGGCATGTGCCCTTGATCAGAATCAAACCTGGGGCCCTTCATTCTGCAAGCTGACGCTCTATCCACTGAGTCAAACCAGCTAGGGAGCTCATTGTGGTTTTAATTTGCATTTCTCTGATGATTTCCTATGTGTATTGGTCATTGGTATGTCTTCTTTGGATAAGTCTATTCAGATCTTCTGCCCATTTTTTAATTGGGTTATTTTCTTGTGTGGAGTTGTATATGTCCTTCATAAATTTTGGATATTAACTCCATATCATATGTCTTATTGGCAAATACTTTCTTCCATTCAGTAGGTTGTCTTTTCATTTTATTGATGGTTTTTCTTGCTCTGCAAAACCTTTTTAGTTTTATATAGTCCCATTTGTTTATTTTTTCTTTTGTTTCCCTTCCTGAGAAGATATGTCAGAAAAAAATATTGCAACAAGAACTTTCTGAGACTTTACTGCCTATGTTTTCTTATTTATGATTTCAGGTCAGGTCTTAACATTTAAGTTTTTAATCCATTGAGTTTATTCTTGTATATGGTATAAGAAGTTGGCCTCGTTTCATTTTTTGCACGTATCTGCCAATTTTCCAAACATAATTTATCAAATAGACTGTCTTTACCCCATTGTATGTGCTTGCTTCCTTTGTAAAATATTAATTGATCCTACAAGCATGGGTTTATTTCTGGGCCCTCTATTCTGTTCTATTAGTCTCTGTGTCTGTTTTTATGCCAGTACCATGCTGTTTTGATTACTATAACTTTGTAGTATAGTTTACCAGGGGAGTGTGATACCTCCAGCTTTGTTCTTCTTTTTCTAGAGTATTTCTATATATTAGCAATTCATGGCCAGAAGTTTAAATGAAATTAAAAACATGCCATAAAAATATGAACTACCTAGGGAAAACATTTAGCAAAAGACTTTGTTATGTATTCTCTGACAGTTTCTTTTAAAGCTTTGATTGCTGAGGCATCCATTTGAAGGCAGCTGTCTCCAATAAACACAGGGCCAGCCTTCGGACTAAAGAGCCAGGTGCCTCTTCATTTTAAATTCCCACTCTTATGTTTTAAATTCACCAATCAAGAGTGAGCCTGCAAACCCTAGGCCTCCACCTTCAATCCCATAAAAGTAAAACCCTAGAACTGTGCTCTCGCTCTTGCTCTCTCATCTCTGTGTGGCCCCAGGTGTGCTGTGTCATTTCCCGTTCTTGTAAGGAATAAACTTGTAGGTTTTTAAAGTTTCCTCATGGTTATTGCTGAAGGGCATCTTGTAATCATAATAAGAACCACAAGGGCTGGTCCAGCCACATTGCTTATTGGTTATTGATTTTTTAAAAATATATTTTACTGGTTTTTCCCAGAGAGGAAGGGAGAGGGATAGTTAGAAACATGGATGAGAGAGAGAAATCGATCAGCTGCCTCTTGCACACCCCCGACTGGGGATGTGCCCACAACCAAGGTACATGCCCTTGACCGGAATTGAATCTGGGACTCCTCAGTCCACAGGCCAACGCTCTATCCACTGAGCCAAACCGGTCTCGGCTGGTTATTGATTTTATTTTTAGAGAGAGGAAGAGTTGCTGGACAGACCTGGCCTGGGCGTCATGTCAGGAGCTTCCATTGGTGGGAGACCAGGGAAGCCCCGCTTTCTACTCTCCCAGCCCAAGAAGAGGGCGATGGATCCCCTGGGACATGGGCCTTTCACTACTAAATCTGAGGAGGTCGCGGGCAAACCAGGACAGGTTGGGTGTCATGGAGGACTGGACAGGATGCCTCTAGTTCCTACAGATTAAGTCTAGGAGGGGAAAGAGGCAAAGCGTTCCCTCTAAAACTAGGCTATTTATTTTTAATTACAGAAATACATGCTTACGGTGAAAAACAGACAACAAAACCCTCACCACCACCACCACCACCACCACCACCACCACCACCACCACCATTATCATCATCAAAACAAAAACCTCAAGCTTCAAGAGTTCGACCCTGGCTTACCTCAGGCCTCCAGGTCCCTATCCCTTTAACAGTGCCTTGTATGGCCCCACACATATAATCCTGTTAAGCACTATTTTTGAAGTCCCGGTAGGTAAACGTGTCCTACCTGCAAGAGCGGCAGCCACATCCTCAGGCTCTCTGGCCTCCATGCTGGCCCCCATGCTGGCCCCTCCCACCTACTCTCTGAGCAGCTGTAGATGTTTCAGATCATGGCTGGCAAGCTTTAGTGGTTTCCCATCCTATCCAATAAAAGAGAAACATGCAAATTGACCGCCCCTCCGCTACGGCCACAAGCCATGCCCACCAACCAATTAGGCATGAGTATGCAAATTAACCACCATCTTGGTTGTGTTGATTTGCATATCCTCCTGCAGCTCGAAGACTGAAGACAATATAGAAAGAAGCCCAGTCCTGCAGGGCAGGCAGATAAGGGAGGAAAGCAGGCAGGGCTGTGGAGACCACCTCAGGAAGCCATATTCTTGCAGGAATCTTTCTGCAATGGGCCTCTAGTCTTAGAGTAAAAGCCCTGGGATCTGGCCCCTGTTTCTCAGATCTCAATTTCTATGGTACTTCTCATCACTCACTCCCTGAACCTCCACTGCTCTTCCTTCTAGATGTCATGTGTTTGGGACCCTTTACACTGGCTGTTCCCTCTGCCTGGAACACTCTTCCTTGAGACCCCCCCCCCCCAGTAGCTTATACCCTCACTTCTTCTAAGCATGTCTTCAACGTTAACTGTCACCTCCTCAGAGAGGCCTTCCTTGACCACTCCAGCTAAAATAGGTCCCTCCTCAACTCTGTCCTTTTACTTCACTTTATTTTTCTTCAGAGAAGAAATTAAGTCATTTACTCTCTGATGTGTTTATTCTCTGCCTTCCCCATTAGAATGTCAGCTTCATGATGGTAGAAATTTATGCCTGGCACATAGTAAGTGCTCAATAAATATTTGTTAAGTGAATGAGTGAACAAAGCAGAAGGATATAAGCAATAAAAAGGAGTGGTGTAGCCCTGCCGGGTACTGCTAAGTGGCTAGAGCACCAGCCCACACACCAAAGGGTCTCAGGTTTGAATCCTGGTCAAGGGCACACACCTGGGTTGCAGATTCTCTCTTTTCTCTCTCTCCTCTTCCTCTCCCTCTTCCCTCCCTTCCACTCTCTCTAAACATCAATGGAGCCCTAGCTGGTTTGGCTCAGTGGATAGAGTATCAGCCTGCAGACTGAAGGGTCCCTGGTTTGATTCCAGTCAAGGGCACATGCCTATGTTGTGGGCTCAATCCTCAGTGTGGGGCGTGCAGGAGGCAGCTGATCAATGGTTCTCTCCCATCATTGATGTTTCTCTCTCCCTTCTCTCTAAAACCAATAAAAATGTATAGTAAACAATAAAATAAAAAATCAAAATCAATGGAAAAAATATTCTCAGATGATTAACGACAACAAAAAAGAGTGCTGGTATCCTGATAATGTTTGTACAACTTCTATAGAGAGGGCAGGGTAGAGAGATGCTTAAGCAAAAAAACAGGAGTCCCTTATATTAATCAGGATAGGGAATGTTTGGCTCATTTCTGTGCTTTGGACAAAGCTTATGTTATGTTTTCAGACATTATTATGGAGTTGTTTTAATTTTCTCAATCTGTCCCAGAATGACCTTGTCTGAAATATTTATGTTGAACAGGAGAACACCAGAAGTCAGGGGCTGCTTTGCTCTTGTCGGTGGCCACTACATAATCACACGAGAAAAGTGGTGCCAATTTCTCACATTCTCTCCCACCTGTGTCAGCACATATATGTGTATATTTCAGTTTGGTAAGTGGTTTTCATTGAGATTTAACAAAATGGATCTTCGATTATTACATAGGAATAGTCATTGTCACAGAGGTTAAGAATTTTATATGCTTATTGCTCATGTATGTTTCTTCTTTTGTGAATTGCTTTTATATATCCTTGCATATTTTTCTTTTAAAAAAATATTTCATTGATTTTTTACAGAGTGGAAGGGAGAGGGATAGAGAGCTAGAAACATCGATGTGAGAGACATAGATCAGCTGCCTCCTCCACGCCCCCTACTGGAGATGGGCCTGCAACCAAGGTACATGCCCTTGACTGGAATCGAACCCGGGACCCTTCAGTCCGCAGGCTGATGCTCCATCCACTGAGCCAATCTGGTTTCAGCATGTCTTTGCTTATTTTTCTATTGGGGAAAAGGTCTCTTATGATCTGTAATATATATGATTACCTGTTAGAGATGTACCTTTTCCTAGATTGTCATATTTAAAAATATATATTTTATTGATTTTTTTACAGAGAGAAAGGGAGAGGGATAGAGAGTTAGAAACATCAATGAGAAACATCCATCAGCTGCCTCCTGCACGCCCCCTACTGGGATGTGCCCGCAACCAAGGTACATGCCCTTGACCGGAATTGAACCTGGGACCTTTCAGTCTGCAGGCCGATGCTCTATCCACTGAGCCAAACCGGTTTTGGCTTGTTGTCATTTTTTTAAATCCTCACTCAAGGATATATTTTTAAAATTGATTTGAGAGAGGAAGGTAAGGGAGAGAAACAGTGATGTGAAAAATACTGGTCAGTTGCTTCCTGCACGCCCCCTACTGGGGATCGAGCTTGAAACCTGGCATGTGTCCTGACAGGAATCCAACTGTGACCTTTCGGGTCCTAGGTCAGTGCTCAACCACTGAGCAACAACAGCTGGGCTGTCATCACTTAAAAAAAATCTATATTTTCGTATCGGGGGGAGGGAGTAGAAAAGAAAGCAGCCCCTATACTGGGCCCTACTCAGTGGCAGCTTCTTGTTCCATAGGGTTAAGGAAGACAAAGAGGAAATAAAATTGTTTGGAAAAATCCAGGTGTAGTTGCTTTATATGCTGTGAGGGGTAGGAGGGGTGAAGTGTGAAGGCCCCTCACACCCTCCATCTTGCCTCTGATATGTCCTGGAACCCTGGGGCGGAGAAAGCGCCACTTCCATTCCTGCTTCTTGGGATTGTTGACAGCCCCGTAGCGAGAGAATGACAAGCAGGAAGAGCGACACGCCCAGCATGTTGGCGACGATGACAAGCAGCACATCGGTAATCATCCTGACCAGCTGCGCTCGGTTTCGTCGTGGTCTCTGTCATCTGTTTTAAATTCTGTTCATGGTGTTGCCAACATTTTAGCAGTCAAATATATCAGTCTTTCCCATTATGCTGTCTTTTGTAGTTTAAAAGATATCTTTTATTGACTTCAGAGAGGGAGAGGTGGACAGAAACATCCATGATGAGACAGAATCACCAACCAACCGCCTCCTGCAGTCCCCACACTGGGGATCGAGCCCACAACCTGGGCATGTGCACGGACCAGGAATTAAACCGTGACCTTCTGGTTCATGGGTTGATGCTCAACTATTGAGCCACCCCACTGTCTTCGTGTACTCATTTCTTCCTACACTTTCCTCTGCCTCTTTCCCTTCAGTGACTTTCTGGAAAGCAGACACTTCAGTGTTTTCAGTACATGGTAAGTGCTCAACAAATTCTTGATAATGGGTAATAATCGTTTCCCCAGCCAAGACAGATATGCATCCTAAATATAGAGCCATAAATCAGTTTATCTAGTTTGTTCGCATCTGTAGCTCAGCGTAATTATTAATAGCATCATTTATTATTCTTAAATCTGTCCAACTTTGAATGATAAATTATATGGTGACCTTAATTATAAGAGACAGACTAATTTAATAAAGGAGATAACCTGTGGCAATCAATGCACAGATCAGGGGAAGAAATTATTAGGGGACAAAGAGGGACATTTAATCTTATCATGCCAGCAGTTATCAGCTTTCATGTAGAATTAAGCCTGTCATTGACTTCCTGCTACCTACCCCCAAATGCATTGTGAAATCTAACAAGTTGTTTATAAAATGTATTATGAACTATTTCAGATGTATAAGTTACAAAGTATTATACAGGATAGTATTATAAGGAACAGCATATACCCAGTACAGCTAATAAAACACCAACGTAGATGGCTCCCCTAGCTCATCCTGAACATCACACACTAGTTATACTCATGCGTGGGTTTTTATACCCTTCATATACATGGATGTGGTTTTCATGTTCTTGGTACATAAATGTGTAGTATTATCTGTAACTTTACTAAATTTTACTGATCAGAAATAGAAACATCAGTGTTGACTGCCTCCTGCACGCCCCCTACTGGGGAATCCAGCTGTGACATCCTGGTTCAAAGGTTGATGTTCAACCAGAGCACACCAGCTGGGGTGTTGGTAAATTTTAAATATGCCTCACGTTTTGCTTACCATTGGGATTGTGCATGTTGATACATGCAATACGTCTTAATCTTATTTAGGATTCCACTGTACGATTTTATTACAATTTTATACTTGTTGGACAATAAATGTTTACATGTATTTGCTCATTAAAACCAGGTCTCTTGCTGGACTGTTTTAAGTTCTAACAACTTCTCTTGGTTGAGCATAGCCAAGTTAAACTTGTTTCCTGCTTTACTTCATGGTTAGAACTAGCAGAACAGTGCTAATGCTGATAACTGCCAACCTATGCTTCTGGTGTGATGTTGGCTCTTGGTCTGAGATTACCTTATTTAGTGTCTTTACCTTTAAGTTGCTAGGAATAGCTATTGTTAGCAAGTGTTGTATCTTTTTGATAGGATTTTTCTCATTTCACATTTTCTCATTTCTCATTACACCATACGCATATCCCAAAGGCAAATCATACTTGGACAGGGGTTAGATTTTTGTAGTATGCCATGGAGTTAACTTTTATTCCCTCAGGGTCATTTCACCTGTATGCCCAGCTTCTACACCCACTCCCAACCCTTCTCAAATTTAAATGTGAGAGCTTTATTCTACTTTGATTTCCCAAAGAACCAGTCCTTAAGTTGATGATCAATTCAGCTGTACCATTCAACCCAGGTGCCACTGACAATGGAATCTTCACTGATCTTCCAGTTCAGGAACCAAGGACCCCCTTCCTATATCAGTCAGGGAGCGGACCAGTCTCTTCCCCTTGACTGGCAGCTCAGCAGCAGGGACAGGGTTGAGTCATCTATCCTCTGTCATCAGCAGGACCCAACAGATAAGTGTGAATTTTGAAGAAATGGAGAGAATGTCCAGTAGCCATTTGCATCGGGACCAAAGGTATAGGTTAAGAACACACAACTGCTTTCCTAGATCCACACTTTGGGACGTGGTCAAGGGGAAAACCTTTACGCAGGGCCTCAGAGAATGAGAAAAACCACACAAAGCAAGCACCACTTGGGGTTATTTTTCTAACTAAACTTTTATTTGTTTTTTTTCTTTGGAGGCTGGAACCAAAGTCCTTAGATGGGCTTTAAGGGCTGGATGGAGTAAAAACCACGAGAGACTATTGGATGATCTGTGAACAGACTGGCAGACAGACAGGCAGACGACAGAACCAAAAGGATGGTAAGACTGTTTTCCTAGAGAGCTTGTCCACTATTTGAAATCTGTTAAAAATAAACTAAAACAGTAGCATGAGATAAAAACTCTAAATTGAGCCGGACTCAAAGACTGTCGTAAAGGCTCACCAAAGACGACAGTGAGTTCTACTGGTTTGTTCCTCTAGAGCATGATGCTTTGTCCTTGGCTGCAACACCATCACCACTCCCAAGTGCAGTCCCATCCTTAAACACAGACTCGCCCAGCTCCCAGTGGCTGCGTCTCGCTCCTGACTACAGGAAAACCAACTTTGGAGGAGGAGCATATACCGTGGTGACGGCAGAGCTGGTTTTCGGGAGCGTCCATCTGGATCTGTTCTCCAGATGTCTAGCATGTGCTCGAGGGTTGTTTTTTTTTTTTCTTTTAAGTTTGAAAAAAACTCCATTGTGAAAAGTGAGTTATGAAGAGTGCTCTTTATTTGAAACCTCCACAACACAGACGCCAATCTTGTCTCGCATTGAATCATTAGCTGTGCACATCAACACATTCCAAGCACAAATTAAGAAATGCAAACAGAACAAAAAAATATATATATATATAATTTTTCCCCTATCCAAAGGTTTCAAGTCTCAATGCAGCAAATCCTTCTGAACACAGACTCTGAGGAGCACACTGTTCAAACAGTTGGGACAAACAGGTCCCTGCAAAGGCTACTGCCTTTAAACACATGGGCCGGGGATCATGGACGGCATGGAATGGGGAGAGGAGGTGAGAAAAAGGGGGAGGGAGGAAAGAATGAGCAGGAGGAAGGGAACAGGTATGCACTGGAGAAGGCTGGGGCAGCTGGGACACACACATGGTGAGTTGGTGGATTTCATTTATTGGTATCAACATTTCCTTTCCCGTTCATTTTGTTTTCATCCCCCCCTTCCCAGGTCCAACAATGGTAGAAAAACCCCACAGTTATGGGGGCTAACTAGGCCAGCCCAAAGCCTTCAGAGCACTCCTGGATGGCCAATAGTAGCATGTGGCGGAGCTTCTCAAAGCTCTCGTAGGCAGGCAGGTCCAGCTGATTGAAACTAGGGAAAGAAGAAAGATTAGTTCCTAATGGGAGAAGACAACCAAATCCCCATGTTCCCGTGATGCCCACTTGACCCCTCCCTGAGGGAACCTAACCCTCGCCTCTTGTGGACTCCCCAATTTTGTCCTGGCCTGGTCTGCACCCCTCTAACCTGGCCCCATTACTGGCCACCAGGCACCTAAAACATAAACCTGACACTCCCTGTTACTAAACACCATTGTCTTGTCTATGGGCTAATGTGTAAGCTCCAAGGAGGCATTCGGGGTCATGGTGATCTGACCCCTGCTGAGTTCTTCAGCTCTGTGCTCCCCGAAACTCACACCAGCCTCTCCCAAACCCCACCACCTGGGAGCTGCCTCAGGGGCAGGGTGGCCAGAGGCAGACCCAAGTTCCCGACCTTGAGTAGGGGCCTAAAGTTGGCATATATGCAAGCTTCGTGGGAATGCTTCTCTTCTTACCATGTGTGAGCTGAAGGCAGGCGATCTGTGGACCTGTCATCTCGATGAATCTGAAACTTCTGAATCCCATTCATGCCTTCGAGGGCAGCAAAGCCTTGCAGGGGCACCTTGGAAGTACCCGTGACAAACTGGAGGAACTTGGCACGGTCAGCTTGGTCGAAAGAACGCAATGCTCTCCAGAACCACTGAATCTGTAGGAAGGGACACAAGAAGCCAGGGTCAGACAGAGCGCGCCTGGAAAGAAGGGGGGATGGGACTTGGAATCTAGGCAAGTCTCTTCTGTAAAATGGGTTTCAGTTCATTCACAGGATGAGCAAAAACATCACCTAAAAACGTGACCCAGAGAAGGAAGAGTTACACATAGGTAAGTGGGCATCCACAGCGCCCTTCCCTTAAAGAGCACTGCTTCATCGGGTGTCACACAAACTAGCACTGCTCAGGGGTGAAGGGGCGGGGGATGCCCGCAGCAGCTCACCTGAATAGAGTTGGACTGGTATTTGTGGTATTCAGTGTTGGATTTCAAATCATCGATGTCGATTGTAGGCAGTCCTGATATGAGCAGCTCTAACTCCTGCTCAGTGAAGATGGAGATGAGGCGCTTTGGAATGATCTCATAGAAGCCTTCTAAGAAAGCCGCCAGCTGTTTGCGGATGGCTCCTGGAGAGAGAAGCAACAAGCCGTGTGGCATCTGAATCCGCAGGGTGAGAGGCCAGAAACCCCCCCAATCAACCCATGCTGCCGCTAGGATGCTGACCGGACTGCCTGGCACGCCTGGCACTGTATTTCTGGGCCCCATGAGGGCAGAGGAAAGGAATCTTTTTGGTTAAATTTTGGATTCCTTTTGTGCAAGGCTGCCATAGGGGAAAAGAGGAACTGATGTGTGTGAAATGAAGTGACCTGACCACTTCCCATATTGAGCAACAATGTGTCTAAGGGACATTTCCCCTACCTGTCATTCTCATCTGGCACACCAAGTGTACATACTCCTTCTTATTCTCCTCTGTTACCAAGATGTTGGCCCCATTGGGTTTGAGGTCACGAACTTCACAGACTCCAAACTCTTGGACCTAGAATACCCAAAATACCAATAATATGTATCAGTCTTGGTCTAGGAGGCGGTTTATATAGATACTTAGGAACACACCCTAAATTCTTTGCCATGTTCCGGGCAGAAAGATAAAGCAAGGTCATAAAAGGCCAGGGTAAAAGGGAAAAGATGGTATGGCTAATATCTACACTAATAAAAGAGTAACATGAAAATTAACCTTCACTCTGCCACCCCCACCAGCCAATCAGGAGTCTTGGGTTTCCCCAGAAATGGAGGAAGCCAAGCTTTCAGCCTGTTTTGGCTTGGCCCTGGGCTCTGCTCAAGGCTACAAAAGTTCAATTATAGAAGACAAGTAAATCCCAACAAAAATGGCTGCAGCCACGGAGTGAGCAGGAGGCTTGGGTTTCCCTGGTGATGGAGGAAGCCAAACTTCCGGGCTGGCCCTGGGCTCCATCCAAGGCTACAAAGTTTCAATTATAGAAGATAAATAAAACCCAGATTCCAGGGCCTCCGCTTGGTTTGCCAGGGGGTGTTGCCAGCCTGCAAACCAACAAAAGCCCCTAGCCCAGGCCACTCCATGCCCTAAGGGAACCTCCACTCTGATCTGGGACACCTGTTAGGGCAAACCAGCTGGCCCCCACCCATGCACCAGGCCTCTATCCTATGTAATAAAAGAGTATGACTAGTACTCCGACACACAAGATGGCTGCCCCCATGTGGACACAAGATGACCACCACAAGATGGCCAGCAGGGAAGGGTAGTTGAGAGGGACTAGGCCTGCAAGAGAAGGCAGTTAGGAGTGACCAGGCCCACAGGGGAGGGCAGTTAGGAGTAGTAATCAGGCTGGCAGGGAGTGGTTAGGGGGTGATCAGGCTGGCAGACAGAAGTGGTTAGGGGCAATCAGGAAGGCAGGCAGGCAAGCAGTTGGGAGCCAGCAGTCCTGGATTGTGAGAGGGATGTCCTAATGCCTGTTTAGGATCAGGCCTAAATGGGCAGCTGGACATCCCTTGAGGGGTCTCAGATTCGAGAGGGTGGAGGCTGGGCTGAGGGACACTCCTGACTGTGCACGAATTTCATGCACCGGGCCTCTAGTATGTAACATAACACAATCTTTACAAAAACAATTTGGTGGAAGAGTAACCTTAAACATTTGTTTTCATTTGTATAATTTTTCTACAATGAACTACTTTTGGGAATGGAGAGTAACACACTGTTTTCTATAAGGGAGAAAAACCAGAAAAACAGTCTGGATTGTTTTATAAATTCTGGTTTTTCTGTTAGTGATGTCTTGTACAAACACCCATTGCTCTCTGCCAGATGGGAAATGGGGCATGGGACTTTAAGAAGTCAAGATACTTCCTTAAAACCATGAGGTTATCCAATGCCCAGTCAAGGGTGATCCAAAATAGGTTTCCTAGACGAGCTGGGAGGTGCTGCAGGTCAGGATTTCCTGCCCTACCTCAGTGCTGAAGGTAAGGTCATAGCCTAGAGTGGAGACATCATTTTCCAGCAGATAGACCAGGCCTTGGTAGAAGTGGTAATCTTCACTTTCCATATCCGTATACCTGGAAAAACACAATTACACAGGCTCATGGGATGGGGCGGAGGAGAGGCAGCGTGGGGGCAGGACGCAAATAAAGGACCCGCTTCCGAGGACCGTGCTACATCCTCACCTGACAGATTTGCCCAAGATGTGTTTGTAGAAGGAGCGAGTGAAGTAGCACTCCAAGAGGCGGTTGTCATATACAGCTTTGGCCACAATGCGTCCAACAAACTTAAAGTAGCTGAGGTGGTTGGGGTTGCAGTGGGAAGATGGGTTGATGGTGTAGGTGACCCGGTCTCCAGGTGAGGTACGGAACAAGGCATACATAGGGTTAAACATCTCCCGAGAGATGATCATATACCACTCCCGCAGGAGCCCTCCAGCATCCTGCCCTTCTTCTCCTTCAAACACTATATACCTGAGTAAGAGAAGAGAAACAGGTGTGCAGAAGGCCCAGGACAGAGCGCCTCACTTATACAGCGTGACCAGCGAACAAGTGACTGCAGCAGTGGCCGGGGAGTGTGAGGTCACAGGACAGGGTGCCAGGAGAGCCCAGAGGAGGGCTCTGGGGCAAAAAAAGGGCATTATTGATACATGTCCTGAAGTACCAGCAAGGGCTGACCAATATTCCAGAAAACACCAACGGGAATGGTACAGAGGCCTAAATGAGGCCTCGCTTAGGGGAAGCAGGGAGTGGTCAGGTGGTGTCAGAGAACAGAGGGCTGCACCAAGTCCAATATCAGTAAGGACTTGGTAGTGGAAGAGCAGGGCGCAGTCTGTCTTAGGAGCCGCTCTGACTTCCTGTGTGATGACAGGGATAGCAACCCCAGGCCACGAGGGACAGGAGGCTAAGTTCCTCAGTTTAGGGGCATCTGAGCTGCTCCAACAGGTCTGTCACCTCACTGCTCCCGTGACATCTGGCCTTACACAGTCACCAGGGAGCAGGAGCTCCCCTAGCCCAAGGGAACATCTGCTCAGGAGGCAGCCTGTTCCTAGTAGTGTAACAATGGGGAAACTCTCTCTGCAAAGCCACCTATTTTTATAAACGTCAGACTCTTCTGCCCGGGAACTGTTGGGTAGCACAGCCCAAGGGACAGCAGCAGATCAGTCTTATGAGACCAGGCCAAGCGGATGGAGGAGGCAGCTCACGGTGCTGATATCAGCTGGATGTCAAGTGGACATCCCAGCATGTGGGGGCAGCACCTCCCTATTTCCCTCCGCACATCTGGGGCCTGAGTGCGCCTTCACTGCAGCGGAGGACCGGCCCCTGCCCTTCCCGCTCATCTCTCCTCTGCTCTGGGCTCTTACAATCGATTCTTCATTTCTTCAGGGGATTTCCGATGCAGCTCCCGGTACGAGTCTTCAAACACATGGTCGCGGCGGACGTGCACAGCCATGTCCTCTTTCCGGAGCCCTTCGTCCAAACGCTCCAGCTCTTGGCGGAAATATCTGGGGAGGCGGAAAGAGAAGGAGAACCGAATTGGGGGCAGCGGAGCAAAACTTCGGTGTGCCTCATTAGAATGAAAACTCACTCACGATGATGCTTTCCCTATCCTCCAATGACTGATTCCTGCTCCCGACCTGTTCCCCTGGGGGAATGCCCAGGAGGTGGGAGACACAGGTCATTTACGACCAACTCTCACTCCCCCATCTCCACCAAATAAGGGGCCACAGAGACTGTAGCAAGTAAGCATGTGTAGGTGCACAGGAAGGAAGAGCAGGGAGACAGCAGTGTTGAGGAGGCCTCCTGCACCCCCTGTGCACTATGGCTACTTGCATCCCCTGTATTACCCCGAAGAATGGAATGGGGCTCTAGGAAACTGCTTTCTCAGGACCCACCGCCCCAGGAGGAACTCTGGCTCCGTTCCTCCTTTCTGAGAGGGGAGACACTACCTGGCGAGGTCCCACCCCCCCGAGATCCAGGCCACGTACTTGCGCTTGACATCGAAGTCGAGGACACGAATGTAGTCTACCAGGACAGCGAAGGGCCCGTCAGCGAGGTGGGTGGTGGACTGCCGGAGGATCTGGTTTAGCACAGTGCGGTGAGTCTCTGCGGGGAGAGAGGGCGGCAGGGACCATCACATCGTGGGTCCCAGAAGACTGGATGGCAGCCATCCAGCCAGCAGGTCTTTCTTGTTTCAGGGGGGAAAGGTAGTGTGACACACAGGCCCTTACACACACACCACACACACACACACACACACACACAGCTAAGGATAAAATATACGGCAGAAGAGTTCCCCGTACCTGCAAAGCGAAGAAACTTCTGCGTGTCGGGGGGCAGGCTTGAGGAGATGTGCATAGATGAGGGTTCCCGGGAGAAGAACGGGTCAAGGGAGGAAGGAGTGGCCGGGGTCAAGGGGGCCGGGGAGAGGGGAGGAGGCTCATCCTTGATGTGTGCCAGCTGGCTCTCACGGGTGTCTCGAACGGGAGGCTTGCTCTCCCGCTCGGTGGCATGGACCAGGAAGAAGGCCTCCACAGCAGGCTGTAGCACTATGGGTAGCAATGACAGGGAGGTGACATTTTCGCAAACTTCAATGTACAAATCTCTTCTTTATATATAATCTAGTCACAAAAATACAACAGAGAATAATGGAAACTTGCAGGAGAAATATAATGGTAGAATAAAAGTGAAGCCGAAGAGCATATCAGAGCTTCCTTAAAAAAAAAAAAAAAAAAAAAATATATATATATATATATATATATATATATATATATATACACACACACACACACACACACACACACACACACACACACACACAGAGAGGAAGGGAGAGCGATAGAAACATCGATGAGAGAGACATTGATCAGCTGCCTCTTGCACACCCCCTACTGGAGATGTGCCTGCAACCAAGGTACATGCCCTTGACTGGAATGGAACCTGGGACGTTTCGGTCCACAGGCCGACGCTCTATCCACTGAGCCAAACCGGCCTCGGCCAGAGCTTCCCTTGATGCCAAAGAAAAATGGCCAACCAGTTGTATAGAATCCCCTGGTCATACCAGCCATAGAAAGAGAGGAAAACATTTTTCCCCCTGACATTTAAGTCAGAGAAAAACAAACCACTTTCCGTAGAATCCTCATTACGGAGACCCTGAGAAAGAGGGGTGACGTGGGAGAACAAAAATGAAGCAGGCTACAGGGCCCCCAGAGCAGGTTAGCGGGCCCTCGGCCACCACTCACCTAGCACCGCATGCTGGTCATGAGACTCCTCCAGTTCCTTTAGACACTCGCCCAGCATGTCCCAGAGCTCGTCCAAGCTCAGCTGTTCACTGAGCAGGGGCAAGTCAGGTGGCCTCTCCTCCTTCTCCCCCTGCGAGTTCCCGTCCGAGCCTACAAGGCACACGCCGGAGTCAGAGGGCCTCTGAGGCTGTCCCCTCATTTCCAGTTCCCCCGACCAAACACACAGGTCAAGGAGACTGGCCCACTGGCCAGAGAAATAGGAAGCAACGTCTGAAAGCAAGCTCTAGTGCTACACCGAATGACATTGGAATTTAAATTAAGTAAGGTTAATACAGTAAAAATAATTGGTTCCTCAGTTGCACTACCCACATTTCAAATGCAGGCTACTGAAACAGTAGCCGCTGCAGGATTCTACCAAACAGTGCTGGTCTACTTACTGCCTCATTAATTCTCAGAGTACCTGTAGAGTATTAAGTGATCTAATATAGCTAAAAACAAAGAAAACACACACACAAAAACAACGATGTCCCTATAACACTATCCCAAAGGAATGTGTTAAAATAAATTCCCAAAAAGAATTAATGTGCAATCAGTTTTGAGAAATGCTGTAATAACAGCATCCACTGTGTGCCAGGTCTGCTCTAACAATATATACACATATCAGCTCACTTAATCCTAACTATGAACATCCCTATTTTAAAGAAGAAAATGGAAACAAAGAGAAGTTTGCCTCAGGTCCCAGAGCTAGTAAATAGGGGAGCCAAAATTCAAATACATGCTGCCTCCATGCATATCATACCACTGTTTCTTTTTAAAAAGTATTTAAAAATATATTTTTGATTTCAGAGATAAAGGGAGAGGGAGAGATAGAAATATCAATGCTGGGAGAATCATTGATCAGCTGCTTCCTGCACACCCCCCTACTGGGGATGGAGGCCACAATCAGGCATGTGCCCTGACTGGGAATCAAACCATGACCTCCTGGTTCATAGATCGAAACTCAACCAGTGAGCCACACCAGCGGGGCTCTCATAGTTTCTTTACTATAGGGATTGCAACATGTATTCTGAGTCTGAGACGACAGTGAGGTGATTACGGTTAGTGGTGCTGGGTGGTAATTGCCGATTAACATGTACAGAAAACAGTGTTTGCCCAAACGAATTGGAAACACTGCGCATGTATTCTGTCTCGAGCAGGACCTCCAGCAGACATTCCACGGAGCCTGACTCTTCTTTTTCCTGCGCTGGAAACGAGAAGCAGTACTGACCGGTGGACTGAGTATCCTGCGTGCTGGGAGATGGCTGGTCCACATCCATGGGCGACTCCTCCCTCCGGACAGAACCTTCTGACTGGCTTGACTCCGACTGGATAAAAGGGAGACAAAGTCACTTAAAGGGTGCAACTCTATTCTTCAGGGACAGGCGAAGGCTGGTTCTACCACTTGTCATATGTCACAGGCTTAGAGAGAAGCTTCCTGTACCTGGTCAGGAAACTCTAGCTCTCTCAGACAAAATAGTGGCCTTCCTACCTCCTTTGCTGTCCTCCACCCTGAGCTAGCAAGCTCCCTCCCTGGATGCCTGCCTGCGTTGCCTCAATTCCATTTTGGACCTGTGTCTAGTCGTACAGTAGCCTCTTGGATACAGACTTTTAATATTTATTCTTGGGACAGTTTACATGTGTACATAAATATAAAGCTCGGATGGGCAAGAGGGAGGTTTGCTCTTTATTCACAAAAGGTAAAATAAGCCCAGCCGGAGTGGCTCAGCAGTTGAGCATTGACCTGTGAACCAGGAGGTCACGGTTCAATTCCCGGTCAGGGCACATGCCTGGGTTGTAGGCTCAATCCCCAGTGTGGAGCGTGCAGGAGGCAGCCAATCAATGATTCTCTCTCATCATGGATGTTTCTCTCTCCCTCTCCCTGCCTCTCTGAAATCAATTAAAACAATATTTTTTTAAAAGGTAAAATAACAGGGGAATTAGTGCAACCTTTGATGGGTGGGATTATTTAAAAAGACAACATCAGTGTTATCACGTGTGGGAAAAGGGCTGTGCAGAAAAAACACTCCAGAATAGCTATTATTTTTCCTTTCTACCTTGCTTGAGTCAAGGCCCTCAAGTCCTAGGCTGTTCCCAGCATGTTCGATGAACTCATACTGTATAACAGTATTTATAGAGAAAAACCAGGCCCCAGGATAACTTTTATCCTGGATCTTGGGAAGGTGGCTTGCATGTTGCAAGGACAGGAAAACAATGAGTGCCACAGCATACATACATGATGCCAGGCCTTTCCTGTAGCCAGTCTGTGCTGGGATCCCACAATGAGCTGGCTACCTAGGAACCTGAAGGTTTTCTCCTAAGAGGGCCTGAGGGCCTAAGCGCCAGGGGCACATGGAGGGCAGAGGCGGAGGTCAGGGTGGAGGGAACAGCTGTAGCCAGAAGAGGCTACACAGGATGTGTGCCAAGCCTGGGGGACTTCCAGGGGCAGGGCTCCTGAGATGCCTCTGATGTACCTGGATTGTTCCAGAGACTGAAAAATCTTCATCCCACATCCCCTCAGAACCCAGACATTTAGCATTATGCAGTTTGCAAAAGCGCCACTGTTGACGGGATAGCTGGGAGTGGGGGATGATGGCCAAGCTTTAAAAGCAAACCAAACCAAACCAGACCAAACCAAACCAAACCAACAAACCAATGAACAAACAGCAAAGAGAACAACAAAAAAGTAACTCTGGTGCCCAGAGCATTTATATAGCAAACTGAATGCAAAAGCATACAAGGGCAGTGAAACCCCATTGATGATGGGGAGAGACAAATGAATGGGGGGCCACAGGCATCATGCTAACCGTTGCTGCTTGTTGCTGTCTCCGCGCCCTCTGACCCTCACGTACCATTTGTATAATGGCATCAGCCTCAGCCTCCAGCTGCCGAACAGCTGCCTGGATGCTGCTAGCTGAGCCTAACCCGGAGGAACCTGGGAGGAAGAAAGAAGGCAAGCTATAAAATGCAAAGGGAGGGATGCCCGACACTCTCCCGTCTCCTGGGCTGCCACAGGGCATGATGCTGAAGGCTGAGCGTTAGCTCCGACAGCTTCAGAGTGCTCATCGTTAGGCACTAAGGGCTACCGTTACAGACAAGGGCAGTGGACACGGTGCTAGGCGGATGGATGGTAGCAGGTGAGAGGGTTCTGTGGGGCAGGAGGAAAGAGATGGGATCCGGCAGGCCATGGCCGAGGCGGCATGGCTGCAATGTATTAGTCAGGAGTGATGGAGGAAACAGAAAGGCACACTCAGTGAGTTAAGTCTTGTTCAGCAAAAGATCCGCCCTCGATTCCTTTGCCAGATTTCCACTCCCCCTGAATTCCTACTTGCACTAATGCATTTCCTAGGCAGGCAGCTTGAGGGAGATACAGAATGCAGCCATCAACATGTTAAGAAAGAATCATCACTTCCCTTGGGAAAGGTGAAACAGGAAGGAGAGACATGACATTAAGTCCTGCCCTCCAGGGACTCGGGGCGCTCCACCACCAACCCGGCCCCTCAACTGGACACTCCAGTTCCATACCTAGCCTGCCTGTCTGCTTGGCTTTCTTGTTAGCTCGGCGCGTGTCGTCCCGCAGCTGGATGATGACCTGCAGTACTCTCAAGAAGAACTTCTGGGTAGATGTCTTGGATGTCAACATGGACATAGAAGGCAGCTGGAGCTCCCGGCCACCCAGAGGTCGCTTCTGAGATGCCACAATTACCACATTCTCAGCCATGTCAAACCTGGATAGTGTAGAGGTGGCTTGCGTATATGGACAGCACCAAAGCATACACACTCAGAGCAAGCAGGGCTTCCTGGCGTCAACCAGAGGCGTAAGAAATCTCGCGAGGAAAAAAACAGGGTCAAAGGTGAAGAGGACAGATACGGAAATCTGCCCCCGGGGGCAGGGGAGCCACCAGGAAGTCAGCAAGAGCCACCTTTCAGCGCGTCCCAGATTCCAGTCCCACAGCCGAACGGGCAGCTAGCACCCACCTGCTCTGCATTTTGCCTTTAAGCTTTGTGGTCTGTGGCTGCTCCTCAGGAAGGCCATCGGGGGAGAGGGTCTCACACTGGGCTCGCCGCTGCTGCTCTAGGTTGTATTCCCGGAGCTCGGCCAGAAGGGTACCTGGGTAGGTGGGAGGAGTCAGACAGTGTTCAGATTTTTCCCAGCGAGACAGCTAAAAGCCAAACTTTTCCAAGAAACCTGCCCAGGGCACTCTTTCTGCTCAACTCCAGAGAACCTGGGGTGAGCAGGAGTTTTGCTTTCTGCATCTTGTTATGCGCGCTCTGGGTCAATCCATCACCCAGGGACCACCGATTTGCCTGGTCTCAAGAATCTGCACGAAGCACAGCTCAGTGGTAAGAGGAAAATTATCTGCTTTGCAGCCTGGGGTTTTTGTGGTGACCTCAGGCAAGCTGCTTACCCATCTTCATACAGCTGACACCGCCTAGCCTCGCAAGGCTGCTTTGAGAATTAGGGTAAATGTGGAGCAGAGGGCCGAGGTATTTCCTGGCCCAGGGGCGTTGCATAAATGGGCGCAGGTAAGACAGGGCAGAGGCCTCTTCCAGATGAACCTCATGATTCTTAGTAGCAAAGAATGCCCTGGGCCATATAGTCCAATCACCTCTCTTATCCCCCGATCGCCAGGGACATTTATGAAAAGGAGATAACTAAGCAGACAGGTGGTATCTATGGAGGCCCATGATTGGGATGGAGGTGGGAGAGTGCAGGAGAGACTCTATTCTGCAAGAAAAACCTGGCTCTACTCTCCGATTCGATCACTTCACCGCCCTGGATCTTTGTTTCCTTCCTGGCAAAATTTAAAGGAAAACAACTAAAACTAGGTAATGTACAAGCGGTGTTACAGTTTTTGTGCCTTCAAAACTGCACAAAGGCAGAGGGTATTATTTTGACTCTTGATTCATGAGCCTGATCACAGTGCAGGCACATTTCTGAGCTGACAAGCTGCCTCAGCAGACTTGCCAGAGGGCTCTTCATGGAGAAGCAAAAGGGCACTGCCAGTCCTACACACGCTCATTTGCCCTAAACATGGATTGCCTACCACGTGCCAGGTCCTGGGGAGGAGGAGAGCAGCCCAGCCTGGCTCTATAACTGAGCAGAAGAAAGTAGATGAGAACCCAGGACTATGAGAGATATGACAGAAGAGAGCATGGGGCTGTGCTACGGAAGCACAGAATTGGATTTAGCTGAGAGGCTTAGGGAAGGCTTCAATGCCGTTATTACCTATCTGTTTACAAAGGGTATAACCCAGGTGGCGGGCTCCATTCAGTAGCAGCTTGAGAACAGTGTCCCGAGTCCCAGGGTCCCCTCGAGAGAGCTGCAGTAACACGTTAGCTGCATCCTCTAGGCCTTCTTCCGAACAAGAGTGGGAAGTTAACACCTGGGCAAAGGAAAGGAGGAAGAGTGAGCCCCAATTTGAGAACCAAAACCTTACCCACCCATATCTACTCTTTCTCCCCCAAACACTGGGAGACTCACCTCCACAGAGAGCTGTAGCTGGTTTTCAGTGAGGCCTGAAGAGACCATCTTCAAGTCTGCAGTGCCAGTGCTCGCATCAACCCCCTTTGCTGGAGATTTGCTGGACTTAGTAGTAGCTTTGAGGAAAGAGACAGAACACTGCTGTAAGCCTGAGACTCACATGCCAAAGACTTAAAAGCGGCAGAAACAAGGAATCACACTCAACTGTCCAGGACTTCAAAATGGAAACAGTGAAAATGAAGATCCACCCACCAAAGTCAATGACTTGGAGATGCCAAGTAGTCTTATGACCGTACCTTTTAAAGTGACAAAGGATCCCAGATGTTTCTCTCAACTGTTGCCCTATTTACAAAACCCCCTTCAAAACCTACTTCTTCAAATCATTCGTACTAGTCTGCTGTTCACTCCCTTCACTTCCGGGAACAGCCTGGCTATTCTAGTCTGCTCTGGTTCACATGGTATTCTGCTTGCTCTTGAACTCTTTCCTCTAAGAACTAACTCCCTCAACCCTGAGGGAAGGGCTGGGAGTTCTTTGAAGACAGGAACCTCCTCTCTCTTCTCCTTTGGTTGCTTACCTAGGAGAAGCCATTCAGTGAATGCCTGCTGGTCCTCACAGGAGCGTGTGTGTGTATGAGAGTGTGAGAGAGAGAAGTGTGTGTGAGAAGAGGAGGAGAGGAGCAGAGAGAGAGCCGGGACTGAAGAAGGCGAGAACGAACACATTTGGGTCTCACAAACACAAACCAAGCCGACCACTCTCACCTCGGGCGGAATGACTGGATGGGAGGTGGGAGGCAAGGTGGTCTGCACGCCCCGCTCCCAGCCTGCACCCGTACTCACCTGAAACAGTAGTGGTAGCAGTCGTGGGGGTAGTCACTGTGGTTGAAGCAGCTATGGTAATGGTAGAAATAGCCGTGGCGGTAACCAGGCCTGGAGCAGAAGTGACAGGGGTGGTGGCAGCGGGGGGAGTGGGCGTGTTGGAGGCGACAGTGGTAGTGGTGGTCGACGTGGCTGCGGTGGTGGAGGAAGTACCGCTGCCGGAATTAGCCTGTGTGTCTGACGCTTTGTTTTCGGGGAGAGCGATTGAGATGAGAGAGAGGAGTCTGAGGAGTTTCTCCGTTAAGAGAGAGCTCCGGCGGATGACGGGGTGCGACAACATGTTCATGAGCTGCCCTAGCGGAGAGGCCTCCAAGCTGTACGGCGAGGTCTCCCCCTCGTTCCCAGTGCTCACCGGCACCGACTTCACCGAGTTCTTGCCTTTGCGGCTCACATTCATGTTGTCCAGTTTGACCAGTAAGTCCCAGAAGTCTGTGCAAATGCCACTGCCGGAGGACTGCGAGGAGCACGGGCTGCAGGCCTGCTTCCCGCCCCTTTCCCGATCGCTCTCGCAGTTTGTTTCTTTGGTCCGCTGCTGGGTGAAGTGGCTGGGAAACACCTGCGGGGAACAGAGAAACCAGCGTGGGCCGGCGGGCGACACAGGAAACGTGTCTCCCCGACAGGGAAGGACACCTGGTTCCTAGGCTTGCCACTCCTTTGGACAGCTTTGGGACCACAGGAGAGATGTCATACAGTTTTGTCCAACTGGTGGCAAAGCAGCCTAGAAAGAAACGAGGGCTTTGTGGGGAGAGAGGATTAGTCAACTCGGAGAGCATCAATCCCTGTACTTATAAAACAGAGGACACTTACACGCCTTGTGAAATTAAAAGCCATTTTCTATTAGTTATTTGCCGGACAAGTGCCCAGAAACAATACAGATTTCAGCAATAACAGCCAAGAAAGACCGGCCAGCTGCCTCCGAGTTCAGAGTTCACAAGGCCGTGGCTCCCATCCCTCTTCCAACCCCAGGAGTAGGGTCCCTTTAAGCGCCTCACCTTGGCCAACTGAATGAGCGTGTCCAGAACGTGTCTGCAGACGACAGGAGCAGCCTGGGGATGGATGTGGACAGTGGAGCCGCTGCTTGCGTGCTTCTCGGTGTGTTTGCGCCCGCCCGAGCGCTGTATCTGGAAGATGTTAGTCCTGCAGCCGAGGGCCGCGTCCATGGATACCGAGAGCCAGGAAAGCTGGTTGGAGCTCTTGGACTCCATCTTGTGCAGCAGGTCCAGGGGCCGGTTTTCGTGGCTGCCGGACCCACAGCTCTTGCTGGACTTTTTGCCCTTTTCCTCACTCGAGAGCTTGGGTGTTTCAATGCACAGCTCGCTCTCACTGCTGCGCTGCAAGATGGACAGCAGGCTGCGTATGACCCAGTGGCGGGTCTGGGCGTGGTAGCAGAGATTTCGCAGGACTCGGTGGAGACGGCTAGTGTTGAGCTTTGGTTCGTCCACAAAGAGTAGGACCAGGAGACAAGACAGAGCTTCGTGGTCCAGCAGGAGCCGTCCTCTGAGGCGGAGCAGAGTGTCCACGTTACTGCCTGAAGGCCTGGAACAGGGCATGTTTCTGGGTTAGCACTTCAACCACTTCCTCAAGGGGCTGCCTACAAACACTAAAGCATCACCCAACTTTGAGATAAACAACAAGAGGATCAAACAGGCTAGTGACTTGTCCTATATCCCACAATGACTGAGATAAGAACAGAGATTCTGTATCATCAATTGGTAAAGCCAGACTGCACCTAAAGTCTTAGGAGATGATGCTTATTTCCACCTTCTCCAGACCAGTGGTCGGCAAATTCATTAGTCAATAGAGCCAAATATCACCAGTACGATTGAAATTTCTTTGGAGAGCCAAATTTTTTAAACTTACACTTCTTCTAACGCCACTTCTTCCAAATAGACTCGCTCAGGCCGTGGTATTTTGTGGAAGAGCCACACTCAAGGGGCCAAAGAGCCGAATGTGGCTCGTGAGCCAGTATGCCGACCATGGCTCCAGACTACCAGAGGGTTGCCTGCTTTATACGTGGGAACTGATCCCTCCCTTCCCATGGGAATCCACTCTACTTTAGCCTGGTTAATAACGAACTCCCACCAGCAGTGCCCGAGGGCTCCTTACTGGTGGTGGGGGGGGGGGAGAGGGGTAAAAGCATGCATGGGAGTGGGGAGGAGGGAAAATGGAACAAACGTATACATGGTAATACGTTAATAAAAAAAATGGAAAAAATAACGAACCCCCTTCAGCCACAGCTTAGATACTACAATTTCAAAGGCAATTGGCTCATCGTTTTACTGTCTATGGGAGGCAGGTAACTTTTCCTTGTTCCCATCACGGCCAGTGCCAGCCCGCCGTACTCTGCGATTATGGTCTATACTGGCTACACTCAGTACAGTGTAGCCACCAAAGCGTGGCTTTATGCAGGGGGAGTCCAAAGCTCTGGCTCCCCGACTCATTTAACGAAGGAAAACACCCCAGGAGATCATCCAGCCTCTCGACTTACATATTAAGGGAGTTGGACCAGTTGTAGATGTGCGAGGTGGTACGGCCAGGTGAGAAAAGACAAAAGTACCTGTTATGGCTGCCGCTACCCCCCATCTGGAAGGTACCACCTCTCTGCACTGCGAGGCGAGTGTACTGGACCCCACGGTTGCCACTCAGGCGACTGGTGAAAGCTGGCAGGAGAGAAAAGGAAATTGCAATTGGGAAGAGGGGCGGCGAGCCAGGTCCCGGGATCGCCGAGGCCAAGAGCCGAGCCTCAGGCGGCCGCCGCTCGGCACGGCCGGGCCCTCCCGCCGCCTCCTCTCCATACCCGGGCTTCGGAGGATGGCAGACAGCGCAGAGGTGCTGCTGTGGCCAAAGAGCCGCTCGTGCATGAGCTGCCGCTGCCGGGCTTCCTGCTCTCGCCTCAGGGCTTGAGCCTCCGCCGCGATATCCGGTGGCATCACGGCCAGCACGCTGTCCTCCATGTCCTCCAAGACGCTCCGGCGCAGGTCCGAGGGCAAGGTCTGGATGAAGGTCACGGGGTCCATGGGGGTGTCCGAGCTGGCGTTCTGTGCGAGTTCCCGTCGCTGCTGCTCGGCCCTCTGCTGTGCCAGCACCTGTGTGAGTGGGAAGAGTCAGTGGAGTGGGGGTGGGGCTGGCTATGGCCAGAGAGCCGGGCTCCGCCGGTTTCCCGCTCACGTACCTCCTCCTGGATGGCTGGAGGCAGGGCGGCCAGGAACTCGGGGCTCACTTCGGTCACGCCGGGATTTGCGACCACTGCAGGCGTCGAGCTATTGGTGGAGGGGGCCGGCCGGGTGGGCGGACGGATGCCCAGCTGGTTTTGTAGCACTTCCCGGCGGATGTCATCAGGCAGAGCAGCCAGGAAAGAGGGGTCCACGCCTTCGGGAAGACTGATACCTGAAGGGAGAGGCAAGATGTGAAGGAACTCACGATACCTCCACCGATGCTCAAGGAAAGGAACCCATGGCCTTGTTAGAAGACACCAGCCTTTTGGCCTCACTGCATGCCAAGGCCCACCCATCTTCTGCGGGCTCAAAATAGCTCGTGCCCTGTGCCAGGTTCTGTGTGCATGCTGTCACATGACCTTCATAAAGACCCTATCATGTAGTGACCAACCCCACAGCATCAAGAAGATCAGAGAAGTTACATAAGGGCCCAGGTCCTGAAGGCGGGAGGTGGCAGAGGGGGATTTGGGCAAAGATCAGTTTGGCTCCAGAGCCTGGGCTCAATCCACTCCGCAGTTTCAGCAGACCCTGACTGCTGGTTCCCCTCCAATACACATGCCTGCCAACCATCGGAACAGAACCATCTGGTTGGTTGGCATGTCCATGCCAATGGCCACAAGAAGCTGAAACAAGCTCAGGCCAGCCTGGGTTCACATGTGGCTCACCCGCAAGGGGATCTTCCTCTTCGCTGCTGGTTGAAGGCAGGGGCTCTTCTAAGATTCCCTGGGAGTCTCCTCCGGAAATGCCCACGGCAGACTCTCGGGTGGAGGAACTCTCAGAGGACGCAGGCGTAGAGCTAAAGGAAATCATTTCCACGTTGGTCTCTGTATCGTGTTTTCCGTTGATCAAATATGCCTACCATATACCCCCTTTTCTCAGCACAGGCATTAGTTAACGAGTAGGAACGTGGCTTGAAATACCCACCAACACATCCTGCCCTCCTCTTGCTCACACAATGCTTACCTGTTATCAGTGGCCTGGGCAGGATCCCCTGACCTATCACCCCTGCCTTGCACTTCTGCCACAACTGGTGGGGCATCCCCAGGAGTAGAGCTGCCTGCTGCGGGCTGCTCAGCATTGCCAGCTGCTGAGGTTTCACCCACAGCCTCCTCTAGCGTACAGGAAGCCAGGCTGCTGGTGTCCATGGGAGAGCCTTCCAGTTGACTGCTGACAGCTGTCAGTGCATCAGAATCTTCAGCTCTCTCTGGGGAAAGAGAGGCTAGGAGGAAGTCACATGGAGAGGTTAGATCTCTGCCTGGAATCAAGAAGCAGCCAGATCAGACCTCTCGCTTCTTTAGCCTGCGTGGCCCCTCAACTTCATCTACGTGAACAGGCTCAGCTCAAGTCCCTGCTATCATCTGGTGAGCGTCTATGGGGTTCCGGGCATGCCTGTGAGACAGCTTTTCTAGGCACCCAGGTAAGGGATCCTGTCGCTTGCAGATTCACCACAGGGATTATATATATATATGCATATTGGTTCTATTTATCTCAACAAACAAGGTCGTTGAAGGAAGAAAAACCCTCTATCTTAAGGCTTTTCCAGAGCACATCACAGGCAGCACGGTATAGAGCAGCAATGGCAAACGAGTTTCAATCTACCCTGTTGGAACATTGCTGAGAATTCTGAGGCCCCATTTCAGACCAATAGGAAACAGCACCAGGATACAAATTGTCTGCCAGGATGGGGGAGCTATATGTGTGGAACTATGAAAGGAGAGCAAGCTTGACTCACACAGATCTGCGTTTTAATCTCAGCTCAACTACTTACTGACCTCGGGGTAATTATTTCACTTCTAGGCTTCAGTTTATTCAGAGATAGCATCCTCTCCTTTGGAGGGTCATTTTAAAAGAAGTGAAATAATAAGCCCAGCCTGGTAGCCTAGGAACAGAGTGATTACCTCAATGTACTGTTGGCATCATCACCAGTGTCATTAGACGCTGAGATGCTTAATCACTTGACAACACAGACCAGAAATCTTCACTTTAGCTAAGGAAGCTGAGTGTGCAAGCTAAGATTCTATTTGGGGACTGCCTTGAGTAAGAGAGGAAAGAGAAGCAAACTACAAAGATAGCTATTTTCTCTCCTGACCTAACGCCCCCCACCCTGAAACCTGAAAACTGTACTCACTTATAGTGGGAGCTGGCGATAACTCCATCTGAGTCGTCTCTCCTTCTGCACTTGGCCTTGTGGTTCCCAACTCCACCGGCTCTACAGGCATCAATAGCTGTGCAGAGTTTCCGCCTTCTCCGGCTGGGGATTGCAGCTCTTGAGCAATCTCTCCCAAGGCTGGCGGAGCTGGGAGCGTTGGTTGTTGTTGTGAAGGCTGCAGAGTGACACTGGCCTCCTTGGACTCAGATGTAGCCGCATCGGACGAAGATGGGGTTGTTGGGTAGCTGTCAGGCATAGGAGTCCCATCTTTCTCGGAAAGAATGACAAGACATGTGTTAAAGGGCCACCAGCCAAGAACCCGAGGAGCCATTCAATCAACACACATGGCTTGACAAGTATCCCACCCCGCTAGTGATGCAGGATTCCCAACCATAGCAACAGCAATGGTGGCTGATCTAGCATACTCAGGATAAGGGCTACGGCACAGCGCTATCTTAGTCCCAATAATTGGAGATCCCTTTGTAGAACCTAAAAATTTAATTCTTTCTGTGCCCCAGAAGGGGGAAAAGTTCAAGTTACTTTATATCTGCTCCACTCTAATTATCACCTTCCCCCTTCCACCACTCCTCTTCTCCAGTCCCGATTAGCCAAGGAACATCTATCATTCTGTCTGATGGAAGCCACTGTGCCAAGACTAAGTGTGAATAGGCCACACACCAGGGAAAGTAGTAAGTTGTATAGTTATCTTCAATTGGGGCCTTAAATCCCTACCCCACACAACAATACAACTTACTACCTCACCCCGGCATGAGCAGAATCCTCTAGCACGGGCAGTGGGCAAGAGGTCATATTATTGGATGACAGACCTTTCCAAAGATCTTTGGCTAAATTAAGGGCACCAGGACACCTACCCTCTTTCACTGCTCTTAAAAAGACTGTGTAGACTTGGGTACAATCATTTCCCAACTCAAGTGCCAAAGGAGACAGAAGGTATAGGGAAGCAGTTCTGAGGAAATAGGGGTGGGGGAGACATATAATACCACATGGACCTATCAGACTCACAAAACAGCTACTGACGTTAAGAAGATTAGGAGGAACAGAAAGCATATAATAGTAATACCATTTAGCCCACAAAGCTACCTTCTCCCAAAGCAGGTTTACTCAAGATAATGTTCCTAGACTTTTGGACTCCACAGACTGATAAAATTCACGTAGAAAGCAAAAAGTAAAGAGAGACTAACATAGGGTTACCGACTTTTAGTTTAGCTAAGAAAAGAATTCCATAGTATCATTTCATAGAAGTATTTCAATACCAAAGAACTAAGAATGATGTAACTGTTATTAAAAAATATTCATTTAAAAGTTGGATAAATTCAGCTTTCCTGAAAAAAAAAAAAAAAACTCATTAAACCTCCCTTATTTTTTCATTTCCACTGAAGACTGGCATTTGGGAGCCATGGGGGGGCGGTCACCAAAGGGGGCAAGACACATTGCCTCCCTACACATGCCAGAAGGCTACACAACATCATCAGAACGAGAAGCCGAACGGAGCACGTTGAAGGGGAAATGTACCACCGTGAGAAAGACAGTAGACTGTATAGTTATCTCCAAGACGGGGTATGACCCTAAAACTATACAATCTACTACCTCATCCCACAGAGCACCGGTGTCCATCTTCAGCCCGTGGGCCAGCTACTTGGAAGCGTCAGGAGAGAGAACCCACCAATTAGAAAGAAGAGGAAGAGGAAGGGAGCGTTACCTGAGAGGTTCTGCTCAGGAGAGTCGTTGGTCTTAGACGCAGCACACTGCAAAGAGAAGGGAAGACCGATGTGGCACTCTGCAAGCAACTAGCTCAACTGTCACAGCCACCCCTTCCCCATGCACACACATATGCCGTCTATGAGTCCAATGGCCTGGATGGAAGATGAATACTTAAGTGTGCAAACATAGCTCTAATCTAATACATACTCATGTTTAGAGATGATTTGGGGGAAAGTGGGAGCCGTCAGGTGGCTGACTAAAGAACGGGAAGGAAAATAACCACTTCAGAGCTGGGCTGGACGTAGGACCTGCCCTGAACACAATCATGAGACTAGCCGGACTCTCTCCAAGTTTTATCTATATGTATTTTCCTTCCCTGGGCTCATGTTGGCCACTTCAGCTTTTTCCTTTACATGCCAGGCTTGCTAATTTTCTGTCCCTTTTTAGGTGTTTAAAACAACATTGCTGTTTATTAAGTAAAAGTCCTATACAAATATTTCTTAATAACTGAACATCACAATATCCTTCTTTTTAATCCATCAGATACCCTAACTGCTGAGTAGGGTATAATAAAGTGTTTCACTGACATCTTTTAATTGATATTTCTACTAGAGGCCCAATGCATGAAATTTGTGTGTGGGGAGAAGGGGATGCTCAGTCCTGCCTGCACTCTTGCAATCTGGTACCCCTTGGGGGATGTCCGACTGCTGGCTTAGGCTCCATCCTAACCACGCATCTGCTTGCTCCTTACCACTTGGCTCGCCGCTCCTTAGCACTGCTGCAGAGGTGGGACAGGCTCCCACCACCACCTCTGCGCTTGCCAGCCTTGAGCCCGGCTTCTAGCTGATCAGTGCTCCAGCTGTGGGAGTGCACTGACCACCAGGGGGCAGCTCCTGCGTTGGGCATCTGCCCAAGGTGGTCAGTGCATGTCATAGTGACGGGTCATTTTGGTCATTTCACCGTAATGGTCACTAGGCTTTTAGTATACAGATTAGGTTTCAATTCATGTATTTTAAAGCTACACTGTTCGAGGTTCCAGAAATTTCAGAGGAAGTTAGGTAGCTAGCTTTTTTCTAAACCAAAATCATTGTAGAGATTTTGAGCCCTAGAACAGTGGTCAGCAAACTCATTAGTCAACAGAGCCAAATATCAACAGGGCAATGATTGAAATTTGAGAGCCACATTTTTAAAACTTAAACTTCTTCTAACGCCACTTCTTCAAAATAGACTCGCTCAGGCGGTGGCATTTTATGGAAGAGCTACACTCAAGGGGCCTAAGAGCTGCATGTGGCTCATGAGCTGCAGTTTGCCGACCATGGGGCTAGAAAAATGGTATGTGGTGATGCGGTTCAGGGTAAAAACATTTTCTCTGCTCTGAAACCTAGCAGATGAAGGAATGGGGTTCTCTGGTAAGCCCCCGCCCCAACACGGGGTAAAGCGATGTACCAAGACAAATGGAACTGAATCACCAAGAGCATGGTTGTAGCAAAGGTCATTCTTTTTGCCCAGTTGCAGTCACTGAAGGCAGAGACTACATAATGTGACCACTGAGTCAGGAGCAGCTCTGGTTCTGACTCGTTTTCCCCAGTAAGACACTGGAGAAATTATTTCCCCTCTGGGATTGAATTCTCACCCCCAAAACCACATGAACGTATAGCAAATTTTCAGTTTCAAGGTGAACAGCCAAGGATTCTACAATGACTCTTGGTGCCATGGGCATGTCAAAATCATAGGCAATTAAGGCAGACAGACACAGCCAAAGACGAGTCTCCCCAGCCCTCAGGAGTCACCTGTGCGTTCTGATCCCTGTTCTCCTTGTCTTCTTTGCCTTTGTCGTTTATTTTTGTTTCTTCCTCAGCCAGCTGTTTCCTCCGCTTCTCTCGCCTTTCTTCCAGCTCCTCGTCCCTCAGGAACTCCAGGTGATTAACAATGGGCACTTTAACCACTGGATCAAAGAAGCAAAGATCAGAGGCTACACAGGGGAGGTGGAGCTTATGGCCTCAGAGAGCCAGGGAAACCACTCTCCGGGTACTGGTTTCAGCACGGGAGGGCTCACTACTGCCCTGGGAACTAAGCTAGCACCACACACCTGAAACACAGTCGTGCATACTCTCGGCATCGAGGACTTTACATTCCTCTGTCCAGCGGGTCAGGGCTGTGGGGATGCTGGACAGGGTCCCTGTAGAGAAACAAAGGCGAGTGAGAATGTTGGTCTTGTCAGGTGTCGACTAAAGAAAAAAAAAGTCACAGTATTTCTCTAAAAGTCACAGTATTTCTCTAACAGGACCCAGTGTCTGTCACCAAGACTGGCACATAAGTACCAGAGATAATAAAGGTTTTATAGCCCAGCCAGCATGGCTCAGGGGTTAAGCATCGACCTAGGAACTAGGAGGTTACAGTTAAGATTCCTGGTTAGGGCACATGCCTGGGTTGAGGGCTCCATCCCCAGTATGAGGTGTGCAGGAGACAGCCGATCAATGATTCTCACCATTGATGATTCTATCTCTCTCTCCCTCTCCCTTCCTCCCTGAAATCAATAACAACAATATATGTAGAAAAGTAAAATGTTTGTTACCTTGGCTAAGTCACTGAGTGGCTCTGGCTTCTATTATAAAATGAGGCTTTTCGAGACAGGGCAGATACTGCGCTGCTTTCCCTCAGCAGAGAAAAAGTGGAATCTGACAAAAATGCATCATACACACTTGCCTGCTTGGCTGGTAGCTGTGCTCTGGTCATGGAAAAAGTCATCCAGCAGTTCGTCGTCAGACCTGGCAATAATGTGGACGTCATCATTGCCCACCAGGAGGCGGGCCCGGCCCCGGCTTTGTAAGGGAAGGCTGCTGCTCAGCTGAAGGATGTCAGCGGCAGCAGAGGGACCAAGTAACCTGTAGGGTGATGGTGGAATGCCATGGTCACTGTACATCGGGGCCCTTCAACTTATTACTGTGCGACCCTTTCTGCATCCTCTCGAAATGCGTAACGCTCTTACGGACGGATCACACAACAGATAAGTCGAAGTTACTCTCGTGTAACTACTCCACCAGTTTGTGAACTTGACTCGGGCTGAGGTTGCACAGTTAGTCCACAGTTCCTGGCGCGGGGTGAGTGTCACTGATAAGGTCAGGAACCGTGCCAGGGTACAATGCCTCCCTTGCACACTCACTGTAGTTTGTACAGTGACCATTGAGACACCTGGAACCGCTTTCTTTCATTTCTCAAACTACTTCAAAGTAACTTCAGAAGTGAAAGAAACGCTAAGCACTAAACCCTAGGGCATGAGTCGTGTTCTGCCTACATCTGAAGTGTTAAGCGCTTGGTAGAAGAGATGCTTAATGATCGCTTAGTGACTCCACCAAAAGCACACGAACATGTGATACGAGTTTGGCATTCCCCAAAGGCTACACAGATCGTTTACAAAGAAACGGGACGAGTATGTTATTGGTGTGTGTGAGGAGAGCGTCAGGTTAGATCATGCTGCAGCCCAGTGAGCCCGACAAGCTTTGTAACTCACCTCTGAAGTATGAGAGGCGGGTTGGGCTGGCGATTCCCAGGGTAGTGAACGTGAATGGTGTGGCCTGTATTGGCGGTCAGCTGCCTTAGGGTCCTCTGACTGCGCCCGATGCCCTGGGTGAGACGTGTTGTAGAGGAGCCACTTCCCAATGTCAGGGAACTGTGGTCTGCGTGGCGTACCATCAGTGGGTGGGTGGTAGGGATATTTCCCGGGGATGGGGGGATGTCTGCTGCAAGGACAATATGCAAGGGGTCAGTGCCAAAGCAAGCTGCCTTCCATGATTGTTCAAGCAGAACCATGTCGCCTGGGCCTTACTTCCTCACACGGAAACCTGAGCTTTGTCCTTTCTCCCTCATTCCCACGATTCCTCGAGGATCACTGCTACTACCATAGCTTATGCCACCATTCTTCACCTAAAGCCTGCAACAGCCTCCTACGTAGTGCCTTCTCCCAATCCATTCTCCGCACTCTAGCCACAGTGATCCTTCCAGGGTCCTCAGCAACATACTTCGAAGCGTGCTCTCCCTCTTCTTCACCTGCTCTCTTGTGTTTTTTTTTTTTTTTGGCGTAAATATCACTTCCTCTGACTCTACAGATTGGCTTCCTAACCATTTTCTCTGTGCTTTCTTACCATATTACAACCTAGTTCCTGCTTGTTTGTAATTCCTAATGAACCATCAGCTCCTCTGAGGGAAAAGGGCTGTTTTCTTTGCATTCCTCAAGTATTTGATCAATTTATTGAATCAACAAAGGTTCAACGTCAGGAAGATTGGCGCAAATCACAAAAATGCAAAAGAAAAATCACGGAACAAAAGGTATTGTGAATATCATGTCATCCAATCCGTTTCCCCCCCTTTTTCAAACTTTTCATTTATAGGCAACAGGCTCACAGAGGCAAAGAGCAAATCACAAAAATGCAAAGAAAATCACAGAATAAAAGGCGTCTTGAAAATCGTGTAATCCAACCCATTTTTTTTTTTTGCCTTTGCAAACTTTTCATTTACAGGCGACAAACTGAGGCTCAAAGAGGTAAGAGACTAGTTGGCCAAGACAACCCACCAGAACAGTCTGTTCTGCTATATCATGCTTGTGATTTGGTATTAAGAGCTGCCTTCTCAAGACAGGTTGATTTTAAGAACTCGGCGCTAAAAGGGAGCGGGGACGTTGACGGGGGAGGAGGGAAGAGATTCATTCTCTCCTCCGAAAAGACGCATCTTTGATGAACGGAGTGAATGTGCTCAAATCTACTCCCCAGTGCCAAGCTCAAAGGCGTCCACCCAAACTCTCAAGATCCAGTGTGAGAAATAAAGATTATGCAATGCCTTGTTACCGGAGGGTGCCATTTTTTTTTAATATAAAATTCAAGCAAATCAAGTTGTCCAGGCTCTCAAATAGCTGCCCGTGTACTGAGGTGGAGAGAACAGGGCCTCTCACTATGCTTTCTGCCAAGCAGACACTCATCGCGAGATGGATTCAGATATCCCGTGCCCCACGAGGTTGGCATAGGAAAAGAAGTGCGATCTATCAGATTGATAGCGGCTCTGCTCCATTCGCTGTTTGGCTTACCCTAAAAAAGGGTAGAAGAATCAAGAGATAAAACCCAGCTGAGCCCCTGTATCTTACTAGCACTGGAGAACATGTTGTCAAACTCAATGATGAGATCATCCTCCCGGTCAAAGCGCTCAAATCGGACCAAGGGAGAAGCGTTCATATCAGGGTAATCCTCATCCAATTCCATTTCAGAGCCATCGTCGTCATCGTCTTCATCTCCCTCTTCACCTTCATCATCCTCCTTAAGGGGAAAATAGGAGATGGAGAATTGCTGGGGGTAAGGATTTTCTGCAGTCTGGTGTCATGGCCACATTTGCACATGAGGGAGCGAGGCGCTGAGGCTAGCCACCCAAGCTTGTTGGTTTTTGTCCAGCTGTGTTCCCATGGAAGAGGTTGTCTGAACCAACCCAACACAGTCCCCCCTCACCTGATCATCTTCCTCATCTTCCTCCTCCTCCTCCTCTTCATCCTGACTATCATCCTCATCCTCGTTACTGCCACTGCTGTCCTCTTCCTGAGTGTGCTCCTCCTCATCCTCAGGGTCCAGGATATTCATGGAATCTAAAACAAAGGGAGCACATTGGAGGACTATACTGAGTAGCTAGAAAACAGGCTACTGAGCAGGCCAGCAGATTGAGTGGGAAGGCGATGTGGTTTCTGACTCTAGGAGAAGAAGAACCAGATCTGGGGTGATGTACAGACTACGTGAGCCAGCCCTGATTTCCTGAGAGTGCTACTCAATGCATCAAACGCTGAGCAGGGTGGCTGAATGTGGATGCTTGAAGAGCCATGGTTTAGGACGTGGCCAAGTCTGCTGGTGCCCCCTTTCCTTTCCAGCCCTACTTTTTGCTACTGACTGCATCCTACTGGTAAGAGGGAATCAGGAGCGATGACAGCAGGTAGGTGAGAAGAAAGCGAACCAAGTAAGAAGTGACAAACTTTTGGGCAAGCGGTAGTAACATGTTATTCGAAAAACTGGCTTGAGGATAAAGTGGATGGTGTATGTCAGCGCATGCAGACAGATGCTTCCTTATTCTGCACATTTGGGCAGCTGCCTCCAGGAAAACCCTAATGTAGTATCTGTCAGACGTGCAGGGCAAGAAGGGAGGCCTTTCCGGCCTCGGCACTCTCACCTTCTCGGTTGGCCTGCAAGGTGGAAGCTTGGCTGAGGTTGGAAGGAGCTTCATCCATCAGCACGTCCTCTTGTGATTCATCCTCTCCACTTCTGCTCACTGAAGGTTACAGAGCAGAGCCTTCACTGAACAACAGAGGACTCCCCTTTCCAAATTGGGTGTGCCTAAAGTAGCTATGTACACCCAGCAGACATCCTTTTTTTCTTTTTCTTTTCTTTCTTTCTTTCTTTTTTTTTCTTTCTTTCCTTCTTTATTTTATTTTATTTTTTTAGATGAGGGAGAAGAACTAGGTTCTCTTGCTTTTGACTTTCTACTTGAGCTTGGCCAGTCACTTTACCAGTCTGAGTCTCAGTTTCCTCATCTGTAAAATGGAATGATCACATCTGCCTTGCCAATTCCACTAATTGTAAAACCACAGAGGATAACGGGTGTGAAAAAGCCTCGTCGAATTTAAAAATACTTGTCTACTTCCACTACTCATTTGATTTCTTCCATCCAATAAAATAAAAAAAGTAACACATATACCCTTGGAGCCAGATGTCAGTAGGGTACTTAGCCGTTTTCCCTCTCAGTGGTAAAAAGGGCTACCCTTAGGGAATGATCGTTTTTTTAGTATACTACTGAGACTCAGAGGCAGAAAGCCCCTGAATTTTGCTGACGAACTGAAAGGAAAGCACTTTCTCACCCTACCGCCTTTATAGCCTGCTCTAGACCTCCATGCATAATAAACACTCTCAATGTGCCTGATGTATCGTCTATACTGATGGCCACCCCCACCCCCTCCCCCACGTAGGCGACACTCCAGACCCACCACAGGTCTGTAGATGGATTGGGAATTTGTCATCGGTAAGACAGTCAACATCAAGACAAGCAGCAATCTAGGCTGGCTATGAGCCCTTAGGCAGAGCTGAGCAAGCAGATGATGAGAAAAAGGGTCTTCCCAAGAGAGACTGAGGCAAAGGAAGAGGCTTTACTCAGTTCTGGGGCTCTCACCTATAATTGTACTGTTCCCAGATCCGCCATCCCTCTCAAGCAACTCATCTATCAGGTCCTCCAGCTCATTCTCAACCTGGAGAGAAATAGAACATACATAGATGCACACATGTCTATCATTGTGCTCGCACGGACACCCTAAAAAAAAAAGCCAGCAAGGGAGCATGTATTTCTAAGATCATTTGCAACGCAAGGTGTTATATAAATGCCACACACTTGGTGGTGCTAAGAGCACAGAAACTACCACGTGCTGCCAATGCACACTCAGAATGTCCTGCAAATGGATCCACCCCGGCGACCTGAGACCAGGTTAGTCTTTATACTGTCCAGGAATACATGCATCTCTCCTGAGATCTAGCAGCTCAGGACGCGAGGCCCCATTTCTTACCACTGCTACCAGCTCCAGAAATTACAAGGCTTTCTTTAGGGTTGTTACAAGACCACCGTTTGAATACCTCAGTGAGAGCTGGCGCTATAGGAATGGCAGTAACGGTAAGGCGCTTCCAATTAATACCAGAGCCACGTCAGTCAAAGAGCCCGGGCCCCAAAGCCAGCTCTCTACATCAACATTTCACCTGCGCCGAAGTTTGCTTGTTAGGATCGATTCCGTATCGTAGTACATAGCATCCTGCCCACCCCCCCATCATTTAATACAATCCAAATACATTTGCTGAGCATCGACTAAGTACATCATCCGTGCTCCCTTTACAAAGCAGACAGCATTGCGGCAAGGATCCAAAGTACTCACCCACCCACATCACTTGGGGGTTTTGGTTCAGCGCCGCAAAAGGGGTATGCTGGGAGATCTGCCTCCCTACCTGCATCTCTTGTGAACTGAGCACCTCAGGCTGCCCAGCAATCACCACTGAGTCGGTTTCAGCCTCCCCATCCATGATATCCCCATCTGCCACCTCTGTCTGAGTGACATCATGATCCTCCTCCTGTACTTCTGCTTCCCCAGGCTCGCCTGAAACAATCAACCAACCAGCAAAAAAAATCAAAGGGTGCCTATGTGCAAGGCACCACGAGGCAAGCGTGAAGACAGTAAGGTCCAGTTCCTGGGCAAGTTTACAAGTTCTCAGAGAATAAATGAATGGGCGACAAAGGAAAAGACAAGGCTACGTGTGAGGATAGCCAAATAAGGCTGCGATTTTAAGCAATTCTTTGTGGCGCAGATTCCCACGCCACCATGACAGATCTCTGGAAGGCCAGCAAGTTCCCAGGGAAACAATACCAAGCCAGAACAGTTCGATGCCCACAAAACAACTCTGCCCACCCTGTCAGCACTCCAGTCCGTTTGCTCCGATTCCCTACCTGGGTCCTGCTGGTTGCTATTGGAATCCTGAGTAGCTCCTTGGGCATCCTGCTCGGCCTTGGTCTTGTTAGAAGCGCTCTTGCTGCCAAAAAGGCTACTGGGCTGGTTCACAATCCGGGAAAGTGTTTCCAAAGGCTTCAGAGCGGCATTGACTGTGTTGGCCATGTTGGGGCTGGGATAAAGGAAGACAAGGAGATGGAGTGAACACAGAAACCCACACTAAAAGGCAACAATGCTCGCCAGAGTACCATTATCCCCAAAATGGGGCATGGAAGGTACAAGGCGAGCTCGGGACATAGTGTTGTCCTAGGAGACACTTTAAAAAAATTAATGAGGCCCTTACTACAGGCCAAATCTGAGCATCAAAAAAGAACGTATAAGAATGCCATCTAATACAAAGGAATAAGAGAATCAGAAAATCATCATTTTGCAACCGGCAATGTAAATGATCTAGGCAAGGCTCATCAATGAGTGTTAAAACTATTGAGTTAAAAATCTTTAGGGGGAAAAAAGAGGTCATCTGTAATACTTTCAACAATAAAGATTAAAAAACACACCAAAGAAATGAGCTACAGCAAGTGACAATGAAGTACACATTTAAAAATCTTTAGGGCACAGGATATTCACATGATCTTCATTAGCTCAAAAGTATCACCTCACAGTTAAGTTATTGATACAATGTTACAAAGAGGAAATGTAACCTTTAACTATGTGATCAAACCGAGCATCACCAATAATAGGACAAATTGGCATTACTTGTCTCCTGATGTGATACAATGAGAACAAGTATCACCTACATACTACTCTTTGGACTCTTCTAAAAAGTTAAGTTACCATAAAAAATAGAAATAAAAAACAAGGAGCCTGTGACAACCAAATGTCAACTGAGTGATGCCCACTGGATTAAAATGCTCTCCTTTGGGTTATAAAGACATAAATGAAATAATTGGGGATATATGAATATGAAACATACTAGAGGCCCACGGCATGGATTTGTGCACCAGTGGGGTCCTCAGCCTGGCACGCAGGGATCAGGGCGAACCAGCTCTCAAACATCCTGAGGGATCCCGACCAGGCTGAGGGACCACACCAATGCATGAATCCATGCACTGGGGCCTCTCGTGTGCATAGAAGATCTTTAGTTAATCTTTTATTGCCCTCCTTCCTCCTCTCTTCCCTCTGAGATTCATTAGTCTCTCCTGTTTCCATGCCTGTGTTGAGCATCTGCCTCCTGGTGGTCAGTGTGCATTATAGCTACCAGTTGGCCAGTTGCTTAGGCTTTTATATATATAGTGGTACCTCGAGATATGAGTGCCCTAACATACGAGATTTTTGAGATACGAGCAATTTTTGTTTTGAAATACGAGCAACATTTGAGACAGGAGTAATCGCGTGGATCAGCCAGCTGCACACGACCCACCAGTTTACTGCAACTCAAGCGTCTCATAGTTTCCCATGCCTCAAGGTTACGGAACAAATTAAACTTGTATCTCGAGGTACCCGTGTATAAACTAGAAGTTGGACATCCCTCTCACAATCTGGGAATGTTGGCTCCTAAACACTCCCCTGCCTGCCTGCCTGATCACCCTTAACTGCTTCTGCCTGCCTGCCAGATCACCCCTTGCTGCCCTCCCCTGCCAGCCTGATCTTGCCCCCAACCGTCCTCCCAGCCTTATCTCGCCCCCAAATGCCTTCCCCTGCTGGCCTGATCTCACCAACTGCTCTCCCCTGCCAGCCAATTTGGTTCTCATTGGTCTGTTTCTACGCCAGTTAGTGTCAAAAGCTCCACTTCCTAGGCAGCCATTGGCTCCTCAAAGTTCACCCAGATTTGGTTCTGATTGGCTGGTTTCTATGCCAGTCAATGTCTGCAGGCCTGATCAGCAGCCTCTGTGGAGGCCCAAAAAGAAATAGCAGCACAGCTGCTGACCAAGCCCAGAGAGAAAGGGAGAGGCAACAGTTGATCAACAGCTGCCATGGAGGCTGTAGATCAGACCCTGCCTCTCTCTCCAGGCATGGAGGCTGACTGCATGACTGACTTATAGTGTTCAGCTGAGCCTTCGGTTGGCTGTTACAGACCCTGGGCTTTTATATATTAGGATAGACACTGAGTACTATCATATAAGGGGATGTTTGTTCTTAGGAGAACATACTAAAGTATTCAGTGGCTAAAGAACAGGTTGTCACCTCCCACTGATCCCTTGAAAAGGGGATGGGAGGGGGTAATTAAAGCAAAGAGGACAGGATGTTAACAACTGGTTAGTCTAGGTGAGATTAACCAGACTTTCCCTCTTTAAGTGGGGCTAAATCATAGAAAAATGCCTGCTAATAATATAGATGATAGAAATTAGAAAGCTGTCATTGATAACCCCCAGAGAAATTAACTGGCACATGCAAAGATTATCAACTGGTGTTAAGAACATTAATTAAGTACATGGTTGATAGGGAACTATATATTTGTACAGTGCCAAAGTAACAACAGATTATACAATAAGATGTATAGCATGTATGATATACAATAATGTTTACCTTGCTCCATTAAGTCTCTAGCTCTAACACGAGGTTTATAGAAATCAGGGAGTAAAGGACCAAGTTAAACTATGCTGCAAGATATCAAACGGACCAAATCCAGAAAGTGAGACACTGCTGGACAGCTGGCCTGGGCACTTCAACAAGTTAGTATCATGAACAACAGCAATAAAATAAAGATTTAAAAAATGAATTAAGGACCTTTGTTAGAATAGCTTTACAAGGGATACAACCAGATGTAATGCAAGGTCCATAATTAAATTCTGGTTGGGACAAAATTTTTGAATATAGATTTGGGCTTTAGATAGGATGAAACTTTATTTACACAGAAAGGTAGATACTGAAAAAACAGCAACAAATAAAAACAAACCCATCCCACTTAAGGTTTCACAATAGCATTTACAGTTTTATTTACGTATGTGAAGAAAACCACTGAAAGATATATTAACAACAGTGGTATCTGGGTGGCAGGCATATGATGTCTATTTTCATTCATCTGTATTGTTATGATACATGTAATCTTAAGACAAAAGGTTATTTTTACTTATATAAAAAATACTGAGACACATTTTTATAAAAAATATATTTTAGTGATTTTTACAGAGAGGAAAGGAGATAGAGAGTTAGAAACATCAACCAGCTTCCTCCTGCACGCCCCCCAACTGGGGATCAAGCCTGCAACCAAGGTACATGCCCTTGACTACAATTGAACCCAGGACTCTTCAGTCAATAGGTCGATGCTGCATCCACTGAGCCAAACCAGTTAGGACAAAGATTATTTTTAATTAAACGGGGGAAGCTTGGGGAAAAAAATTTAGTGATACAGTCCAACTCTTGAGTTTCCTAAAAACAAAAAAGTGCCTTGCTTAAAAGCCACAATGCTAAGAACTCAGGTTCCCACCTACACCAAAAACTTTTCCTATCACACTGGCTGTTCACCGCTCCGCTGGCAAGAAAACATGAAATATTAGGCAAATGTAGAAGCAAGCAGCGTGATTAAAGAGAGGGCAGCAGCCTGGGAGTGGGGCTTGGGAATGATTTTACCTGGAGAGGTCCAGGCTGTGAGGCACTCTCGCCAGGTCATTGACCAGTCCCTTCTTCAGGAAGAGTCGGATGATATTGTTCATGCCATTGTGCTGGGTCTTGGCTGTGGCACTGCTGTAGAAGCTGGACGTGGAGGGGCAGGACTCCATGATAGTACTGATGATACACATCACTGCCTGAAGCCTGGGAGAGAAGTTTGACAGCTCTATCACGTGAATATAGCGTGTTCTGAGGCCACGTCTTCACTAACTTGCCCCAGATAACCCTCCCGGTGTTCTATTACTTCCTAAAAGTAACAAACAGATGAAAACTTCCTCCTCGGGTGGCAGCATTCTTCCCTCTTTAAATGTAATTTTAAAAATCAGATGGAATAACCTGCTCTTGCTTCCAGAATGAAAACAGTCCTTTGTTTTCTCTAAGCTGTTTACCCAGCTACTCCAAATGTAGTAAGTTTGAGAGAAGCAGAGACTATGCAGTGCTGCTTTAAACAGAACTCTCGTTCAAATGCAAGAAATCCAGTGGGCCAAGCATGAAGTAAGGGGAGGCTACTGGTTACCAGCACTAGGTGAGGCATGAATTTTACCTGGCATGTTTCTCTGTGCTCTCAGCCATGGCCAGTGCCCGTCCCAGGGCTGCTTTTACTTCATTCACAAGGGCCACCTGGGCATCGGTGCCACTCCCTGCGGCAGCCAGGCTTGCGAGGAATAGGCGGGCCAGGGCAGGCGTGTCCTTGTCTTCGGCATTCTGGGTATGTGGGAGGAGGTGGTCCAGGACGAAAGCTAGCACGCTGCAGTCCTGAAAAGTCATTAATCATGACATTTACTCACAAGCACAGTCATGCCATATCATTTGTACACGAACAAGGTATACTTACACAGAGTTGATTCTTAAAGTCACCCAGCCAGGTGTGAAAACCAAGGCTTAAAGGTACAAGCTAAGTCAGTAGCAAATCCAGATTTTATGCTCCCAAGTCCCATTCACATCTTCATTTAGATGTTATTTGGCATTTCTTAAAACATTTTTAATGTGTGATATTTAAATAGAACTGTTCATAGCAAACCTATATGAGTTAATGTAGTCTAATATTTTCGCCATCTAACAGATGGGCAATATGAAGCCCAAAGAAATGTGACTTGCACAAAGGACTTAATCAATGGCAAAGATTCAAATCTTAATTCCTAATTGAGTGCTATAATCCTTTTAGTATTCAATCCTATATAATAAACAGGTAATATGCAAATTGACCATCATTCCAACATACAAGATGGCTGTCCCATGTGGTCAAAGATGGCCACCACAAGATGGCCGGCAGGGGAGGGCAGCTGAATGGGACCAGGTATGAAAGAGAGGGCAACTGTGGGTGATCAGGCCTGTAGGGGAGGGCAATTGGGGGATACTAGGCCTTCATGGAAGGGAAGTTGGGGGGGACCAAGCCAGCAGGGGAGGACAGTTAGGGGCAATCAGGCTGGCAGGGGAGTGCTTAGGGGGTGATGAGGCTGGCAGGCAGAAGCAGTTTACTAATAATTTTGTGACATTATTAGTAAAAACAATCAGGCAGCAGGCAGGCAGGTGAGTGGTTGGGAACCAGCAATTCTGGATTGCAAGAGGGTGGAGGCTGGGCTGAGGGACACCTTCCCGCCCCATGCACAAATTTTGTGCACTGGGCCTCTAGTTAAATTACGATATTATCAACATCTACAATGTGCCCAGGACCCTGGGCTAGAAATTGGCAGGGGTTGAATGAGAAATGGCACAGCCACAGGTATGGATATGCAAAAACATTTAATGCAGGATTACTTATAATAGCAAAAAAGGCCCAACATCAGGGAAGAAAATAGAGTCAGACTTTTCCCTCTAACAGTGATGTATCCCCCAATATTTTATCTTAAAAAGAAAATTTAGTTCTGCTGTCATTCAAGCAGATTTTGGATCAAAATGCACTGATGATTTTGGATCAAAATGCAATGGTGACTTTGGGACCAGGTAAGATGATGGCCACACAACTGAATATACTAAACTAGGGATTTATGCACTGGTGGGAGGCATGGCCTGCACGGATCGGCCTGCTGTGGGAGCGTTGTTCATCCCAGTTAGCTGAGTGGCACTCCCACTGTGGGAGCACACTGACCCCCCGGGGAAGCTCCTGGGTTAAATATCTGCCCCCTGGTGGTCAGTGCGAGTCACAGTATGACTCTTTGAACAGTTCTGGTCATCCCACCATTTGTTCGCTGGGCTTTTACTATATAGGATGCTACTAAATTGTACACTTTAAAATGCTTAATTTCATGTGAATTTTACCTCATTAAAAATGCAGCAACGAATTCTAGAGTCTGGAAAATTAGATAAGGTGGCCTTATTAATACAACTATTAGAATTAAATAATTTCCCAGGAAGGACTAAAATGAAAGTTAAACAGTATTCTGAATAAATGTGTAAATAATTTTGTGACATTATTAGTAAAAAACTGGAAAAAAAAAAAACTTCATAATTTAGGAAAGCAATGTAATGTGAATAAAAAGGATTTGGAATCAGACCTAGGTCTCAATTCTAGTACTTCTACTCTGCTGTGTGGCCTTAGGCAAGTTAATGACCTCTCTGAGCCTTCTCTCTTCTCTATTAAGTGGAGCACTACTAACCATCTTTCAGTGCTGAGATGAGGATTATCAGTAAAGCACCTACGAGTACCCAGTACCAATACGTTTACTTGATATATATTAAGCAGATAAATCCACAAGTAATGCTAGTATAAATTATAATAACTACAACTTGCATAAATGAGTGAAAACTTTGAAATATATGCCTAATGTATATTTAAAACATATTCCACAAAGAACTCATATACAAAATATATAAAGAATTCGATAGAAAAGAAGAAGACTTAAACAATTCTTCAAATCCAAATGGCCAGTAAAGACAAGGAAATTTTAATGATAATGCCGTCACAAACACACTAGAATGGTTAAAATAAAAAATAAAAAAGGAAAAAATACCGAGTAATGGCAATCTGAACTCCCACATGTGCTGTGCCGGCAATAATATAATTGATACAACCACTCTGGAAAACTTTTGGTACCATTTGGTAAATCTGAACGGACTAGTAATTCTACTTCTAGTCATATACCATCCAACAAAAATGCTTTACCAAAATGTGTAAGAACGACTGTAGCAGACTCTATTTTTAATGTTTCCAAATAGAAAACTACCCAATTGTCTACTAACATTAATTAATGGATAAAAAGATTGTTATATTTGACACCCAAACAAAGTCCCCTTTATAAAAAAAACCTCCTTAGGCACCCCTTTACATATATAAAACCATGATGCAGTATCTTTTCTTTCCCCCTTAACGTTTGCTTTCTTTTTTTTTTTTAATATTTTATTGATTTCAAAGAGGAAGAGAAACATAAATAATGAGACAGAATCATTGGTTGGCTGCCTCCTGCTTGGCTCCTCCTGAAGATCGAGCCCACAACCCAGGCATGTGCCCTGAATGGGAATCAAAGTGACCTCCAGGTTCATAGGTTGATGCTCAACCACTGAGCCATACCAGATGGACTATAACATAGTTTCTTAGAGTGCTCTCCTAATTGAAAAATGTAACCTGAAGATAATTCTCTATCAGGATATATAAAATATGACTTGTATTACTATTATTACCACATCTGGTTATCTTTGCATAGATGTGAGTATATCAGAAATCTAAACAGCAATATTCTTATATGTTTGGTTTATTCTACTGTCCCCTAGACACTTTTACTTAAGTGACCCATAGGATACCTCTGAAATTCCACATTTTCTCTTAAAATAGTTTCCTCTAACATCTATACTAATAAAAGAGAAACATGCAAACTGACTGTACCCCTGCTATGCCCACCAGCCAATCAGGAGCAAGTATGCAAATTAACCCAACAAAGATGACAGTAGCTACGGAGCTGGAGCAAGCAGGAGGCTTGGGCTGCCCCTGGCAATGGAGGAAGCCAAGTTTCCTGGCCAGCCCTGGCCTCCGCTCAAGGCTACAAAGTTTCAATTATAGAAGATAAATAAATCCTATATACCTGCTTCCAGCTGGCCCTGGCCTCCACTCAAGGAGGCACTGAAGAAAAGGAAAAAAGAAAAAAAAGTAGGAGCTAGAAGCCTGGATCACTGGGGGCTGTGGCCAGCCTGAAAACAACCCTCAGCTCCTCACCCAGGCCACCTCATGCCCCAAAGAAACCGCCACCCTGATCCAGGACACCCTTCAGGGCAAACCAGACGGCCCCCACCCATGCACCATCTATAATAAAAGGGTAATATGCTAAATAGACTGGGAGACCTTCCAGGTGAGCTTCCTGATGTTCTTCTGGACAAAGCCATAGTGGTGGGGCCAAGGTAGAGGCAGTTAGAGGCTAAGAGGGGAGGGCAGTTGTGGGTGATCAGGCCAGGATGAGACAGCAGTTGTGAGTGATCAGGCTGGTGAGGGGCGGGGTCATTGGGGGTAAGCAGTTCAGCAGGGGGGCCAGTTTGGGGCGAGCAGGACATCAGTGGGGGACAGTTGGGGGTAATTAGGATAGCGGGGGGTGGCCAGTTTGGAATGAGCAGGCCAGCAGGGGGCCAGTTAGGGACAAGCAGGCCAGCATGCAGAGTGGTTAGGGGCAATCAGGCAGGCGAGCAGTTAGGAGCCAATAATCCCGGATTGCAAGAAGGATGTCTGGTTGCCGGTTTAGGCCCGATCCATGTAAACTGGCAGTAGGACATCCTAGGAGGGGTCCCAGATTGGAGATGGTGCAGGCTGGGCTGAAGGACACCCCCACCCCATGCATGAATTTCATGCACCGGGCCACTAGTAAGAGGAATAACAAGCCATGAAATATCTGAGTCCTTGATGTCACCTTTATCCTCCAAATCCAATTCTTGTCCATTTCTACCTTTAACACATCTCTTTAACTACCTCCCCAACCCCCATCAACTTCACCAAGATCCTGTATTACCTAGATTATATACTCAGATTCCTAACTGCTCTCTTTGATTCCAATCTGGCCTTTTACAGTCTCTCCAGTGCAGACCAAGCGATATTTCACAAAACAAATTAACAAATTGCAGCCACTCATTCCCTGCAGTGAGCCTGATGGCTCCACATTATAGAAAAAAAGGCCTCGCACTTCAATGTTGCTTGAGAGGTCTCTGCCTCTCTTATCACTGGGCTAAAATGCAAAGGTTCCTAGTTAAGCATTTAGCACATAGCAGGTATCCAATGACAACAGTATAAAGTCTTAAGCAGAAGCTGAAAGCATTACCTCTTTGATCAGCTCAGACTGGCCCACAGTGTAGCTGTAGTTGGCAATCAGGGTAGCAATACCAACATAGGATCTCACCAACTCTGCCAGAAGACGAAGAATAGTGGAGGTGGGCATTAAAGGTTTGCTGCCCTTGACTTTCTGTTTGGCTTCTTCAGAGGCTCGGTCCCCTTCTTTATCTTTTTTCCCATCTCGAGACTCCTCTGGAGTTGAAGCTGTTGAGAAAGAGCCAAACACCAGTTCAATTCCACACTGAAATATTGGTGAGAACAAGCCTTCAGTGGAAAGAAAACCACTTCTTCACTTTAGGTCACTGGTACAACTTGAATGCCCTTCTCACACTGCAGTGGAAGGACAGAAAGGTCGGAAGACCCAGGTCTTAGACATGATCTGTGGGTATAGTACACCAGGGAGGCTTTGCCTAACTGCTCACACATCGTCCACCATCTTCCCTCCTCTTACATAGAACCTTAAGCTCCAGAAATACTGTACTAATAGCTCTCCAAACATGCCTTGTGTATTCAGTCTTTTACACTTTCTTCCCATGTCTGCTTAGGACACATTCACTTATCTATCTCAGCTAAAATGTTGATGTCCTCTATCTCATCCATGTAAGTTGCTATTAAATCACGTGCCCACTATACCTCATGCTAGCATGCCTCTTTTCTAACAGTTAATTATTTTACATCATAATGGTTGCAGGTTTCCCTTGCTAGACAAAATTCTTTAAGTGCAGGGGATGAATCAGATTCATTTTGATGTCTACTATAGTCTGCTACATAAAGGACCTAATGCTTCCATTGAATATTATTACTATCACCAATACTATAGATGGGCAGTAAGCCCACCAAAATGAGCTAGCTAACCAATACTTTACCAGTTAGTAGCCTCTTAAAGTTTTTTCACTATTAGATATTAAGTTTAATGTCTCCTAACTTAGACCTCAAAGACCTTTCCTATCCAAGGAGAAACAGTTCTTGAAAGGTCTCATTGGAATTGCTTCCACATGACATTTCTCTAATTCTTGGCTCGTAGCCAAGGGACTCTGCTGGCACCGCTGGGGCAAGAATCCAGCATATAGCTAGAATACTGCCATTGGCACCAAAGCTCCATAAGCCAACATGGAAGCCATCACAAAATATATGGGATGGTTTAAAGAGTACAACAAAAGAATATTACCATAGCAACCGTTTACTGGGTTAGTTAATCACAGTTCCACTAACTTTAGCATGTAGAAACTCTTTATTTACAAAACACTGAACTCAACCTTGAGAAAGCTCACTTAAACAAGTAAACTTTACAATTATGCCCATATTCTCTGACTCCCTGTCCAGGACACCCTCAAGAAATTCAAACAAAAGAGGGAAATAACAAACAAACCCTTACCTTCTTGGGATGCCCCAGGTGTGTTTGTCTCAGTGGAAGAACCATCTGTAGCAAAGACCTGACTCTACGGAAGAAGAAAACTCCTGAGCCATGGTTAATTTCAAAGACCGCCATCCCCAAATGGTAGAGGTCCTTCCCAGGGTACTGGCTATAAATGCTACATATACTCTCTGGCTGATCTTTTAAACACTTATTCTCTTCCCCACATGCTATTATTTTCCCAGTGACTGGGAGATTGGGGGAAAAGAAAAGACTGAAAAATGCATTAAGAAAACATTTCCAACCCAAGGAATGAAAAGAAAACCCCAAAGAGACCCTAATTTTATCTTCATTATAGGCAACATATAATTTATAGTTAGATCAAAATTAATACCTTTGGTATTTCCCTGGCATAACTCTAACTACTGAGAACACACACACATATTGGAAAAGGAAAGTAGGAGGTTGGAACTGACTTACATTAATGGAAAAACCTGACTGTGTATCAAAATCACTGCCCTGCCGAGTGAGTGACCGGTACTGCTGGTATACATCATCGCCCATATCTTGCAGGAGCTGGCCAACCTCTTGGGTCATACCCCCAGGTTTAGGATCCGATTTGTCCGCTAGGAAAACAAAACAAAACTCTTCTGTAATTGTGCAATGGTAATGCCTATTTGGCGGCTTGGACAATTCCGCTCCAAGTTGCCACAATTTTTTGCATAGTCATATTGCTAGATGTAGTACAGTAAGTCCTCACTTCATGTTGTTGACAGGTTTTGGGACTTTATACAAAAATGATGTTAGTAAAATCATTTAACCACAGGCTACTTGACATAAACAAGAGTAAAGTTCCGAAGGCATCTTATCCATCTTATAACACAATGATTTTTATTGAGGAACTGCTGTGTAGCCAGGACAGCATGGTTGAAAGCCTCATTCTATCACTAACTAGTTTTGTGATCAGAGGCAATTTATTTAGTCTCCTCACTTTCCTCACCTGTCGCTACACTAAGCTTTAATTAACACACCTAGTATTATGTCTAGTGTAGTGGAAAGGACAATAAGTGGTTACTATAGCTAAATTGTTATACTTTTTTTTTGGGGGGGGGGGAGATATATAAGATGGTCTAAAGATTCTGTGTGTGTAGGAGCTAGGAAGTCTGCATCAGAATGCTGTATGGATGAAAAGCACCGAAGACCCACATTTTCTTGATTTATTAAAGGCAGTGGGCAGTGTTCATCAGTTTTTGGCAATCCCGATACCTTGGGTTCACACAATCTATTCATGAGTTTCCCTGTAATTACATGCAGCATTTTAACTAGGAATAAAGAGGGATTGAGGAGGTGGTCTCAAAGACATATCTTCTAATATTGTTTCCAACTTCTTGGGTAATAAAGATGTTTTGTTTTTGAGAATGAATGCATCAAGAGACTACCTGTTGTTTTAATTTTAATGTGTTTTAATCGATTTTTCTTAGAGAGAGGAAGGGAAAGGGAGAGATAGAAACATCGATGCAAAAGAGAAACATGGATCGAGCTCAAAACCTGAGCATGTGCCCTAACTGGGAATCAAACCAGTGACCTCTTGGTACATGGAATGATGCTCCATCCACCAAGCCACACTGCCTGGGCAGGACTTCTTGGTATTTTATTTTTAACCTGCTAACAAGATGCCCTTATGTTTTAAGAACCTTCCCTACAGGCCCCACCTCCACCAGGTCAGGTGCCTTGCTCTAGGACTCACCACTACTTCCGCATCTGTCACACTATATTACTATTAGCTTTTTTACAGACGGACACTGTGTGGCTCATTCATCTTGATTCCCTGAGCATGGGCATACAGTGAGTGTTCACTAAGACATGAATGGGTTGAAATGAGCCAGGCAAAGTGCTCAGCCTCCTGTGGTGGGCTAGCTACATACCTTCCTCTGGAGCGTGGTATGCAGCTAGGGCATTCAGCATGTCGTAGATCACTTCCTTGATAGTATCAGGAATGACAGGCAGTGGTGAGGGTTTCAAAGGGGTTGTTTTCACCAGTTGGACAGCATTAGGACCTTTAATTCTAAGATTCTCAAATTCGTCATCTGAAGCTAAGCCAAAGGGAGAGAGAAAAATCAGTCAACAGTGAGCTGGTACCTACATTTGGTTACTGCTAAGAATTTAGAAGGGGGCTTACATTATAAGCTTGAGACAGGAGGTCATTTCCAATGTTCAAGCAGCCTATCAGAGTATCTGCCTTTTACCTCCCCCAATTACCACAGGATTTATGACACCTGTAGCAAATGGTAAAAGAGCACAGGCTTTGGAGTTGGGGAGACTTGGTTTTAAAATCCAATTCTATTACAAGATCATGGCCAAATTACTTTCAAGAAACCTCATATTTCTCATTTGTGAAACATGAGGATTAAATGAGACCATACATGCCTAGCATAGGATCAGGCACACTGAGGTATCCAAAATAATCAGCTCCACACCCAACTTTTTATAAAAAACACACAAACAAAAACACAACCCACAATCTTACAGGAACATTGAAAGGTTAGTAAAAAATATCCATATACTTTTCATATAGAATCATCATTTGTCTACCTCTAAATGTATCTACCCATACACGTAACATCAAGGATATTTTCCGACATAAGCATCGTAACACCCAGGAAATTTAACAGACACAACTATATTATCTAATAGCAGTCAGTATTCAGATTTCTCCAAATCTCTTTTATTTGGTCCACAATCACATCAAGGTTGTTGGTGGTGGAGAAACCAAGATGGCGGCATAGGCAAACACCTAAACTGCTGCCTCACACAACAATTCCAAAACTACAACTAAAAGACAAAATGTACATCATCCAGAACCACAGGAAGGTTGGATGAGTGGAAATTCTACAACTAGAAGGAAAGAGAAAAGCACACTGACACTCACAGGAGCTGCATAAGGCAGAGGTACTGAGGCACGTGTGTGGAGAGGGCTGGCTTTCTCAAGTGGGAGGGAGACAAAAGCTCCTCACTGCACTGAACGCCACTTCCGGGCAAGACTATAGGGACCCAGACTCATTTGAGAACCCAGACTCATTCAGGGAGAAACTGGACTGTCTGGCAGCGGGTGGAACTCGAGAGCGGCTTTCTCTCAGAGGTGCTTACAGCGATTACCACAGGACACTGAAACACAGGGGCCTATTAGGGCTGGGATGACAGGAAATCAATGCTGTCTGCTCTACCCTGAGACTCCGCCCCATCCAAGCTAAGCACAGAAGCTTTTGCAAGTCTTCTCTCATAAGGATGTCTCCAGCACAGAAGTTCTCCCAGCGTAGACAGAGCTGATCCTCACAGCCCATTGGCCTAGAGGTCAATTCCCTCCAGTGATACCAACAACAATCAAGGCTTAGCTACTACAAGACTGTGCACACAGCCCACAAAGGGATGCACCAAGAGTGTCCACCTCAGGTAACTGGGGAGGTGGAGCTACTTGGCCATATAGGACACCTAGCACACAAAGTCACTCTATCAACTCAGGGAAGCAGCCAAAATGTGGAAACAAAGAAGCAGATCACAAATGAAATAAATGGAGGAAAGCAAATGATTGGATACAGAGGTCAAAAACCACGGTTATAAGGTTTTCCCAGAATTTTCTACAAAAGGCTGATAAATTTAGTGAGAATCTTAAGGATATGAAAAAGGACCAACTAGAAATTAAGCATAAACTGACTGGAATAAAAAATATTATACAGAGACCTAACAGCAGACTAGAGCAGTGGTTCTCAACCTTTTTTAATGCTGTGACCTTTTAATACAGTTCCTCATGTTGTGGTGACCCCCAATCATAAAATGATTTTTGTTGCTACTTCATAACTGTAATTTTGCTACTGTTAATGAATCATAAGGTAAATATCTGTTTTCTGATGGTCTTAGGCGACCTTGCTAGCAGTTTTCAATCTGTGGGTCACGACCCACCAGTTGAGAACCACTGTTGTAGAGGAACACAAGAATCAAGTCAAAGATTTGAAATACAAAGAAGCAAAAAACACTAAACCAGAAAAACAAAAAGAATCCAAAAAATATGAAGACAGTGTAAGGAGCCTGTGGGACAACCTCAAGCATACCAACATCAGAATTATGGGGGTGCTAGAACAAGAGAGAGAGCAAGGTACTGAAAACCTATTTGAAGAAATGATGACAGAAAACTTCGCCCACCTAAGAAATCAGAACCCCAAACAAAAGAAATCCAAAGAGGACCACACCAAGACACATCATAACTAAAATGCCAAGAGCAAAAGACAAAGAGAGAATATTAAAAGCAGCAAAAGAAAAGCAATTAGTTACCTACAAGGGAGCACTCATAGGATTGTCAGCTGATTTCTCAACAGAAACTATGTAGACCAGACGAAAGTGGCAAGAAATATTCAAAGTGATGAATAGCAAAAACCTACAACCAAGATTACTCTACCCAGCAAAACTGTCATTCACAACTGAAGGTCAGATAAAGAGCTTCACAGATAATAAAAAATTAAAGGATTTTATCAGCACCAAACCAGTATTATATGATATGGTGAAAGGTACTCTTTAAGAAGAGGAAGAAGAAAAAGGTAACGATAAAAATTAGGAACAACAAATACATATCTATCAATAAGTGAATTTAAAATCCAGTGAATAAAAAACATGATGAACAGATTAAACATGAATATAATAGAATCAGGGGCATAGAAAGGCAGTGGACTGACAATTCTCAGGGGGAAAAGGGTGTGGGGGGTGCGGGAAGGGACTGGACAAAAATCTTTCACCTATGGATAAGGACAGTGGGAGGGGGGGTAAGGGCAGAGGGTAGGGTGGAAACCGGATGGAGGGCAGCTATGGGGTAAAAAAGGAACAACTGTAATAATCTGAACAATAAAGATTTATTAAATAAAAAAGAAAGTCATTGGTGGTTATCTCTCTCGTCTTTTCCCTAGGAGATCCTTGCATTTTCCTCCATTCAATACATTTATATTTTTGGGAAAGAATGTAGGCCAGTTTTCTTGGAGAATGTCTCACAATTTGTGTGTCTAATTATTTCCTCATAATTAAATATAGGCCAAACACTTTTGACAAGAATATACTGAGGCTATTGTATGCTTTATACTGTATCATCGGTCAGTGGTCTGTTTGTTCCTCAACCATCATTCAATCTATAAGCCAATCACTGTATGTGAGCCCTGATGCCACACATATTAATATGTGTTCTTGGAAAGCTAGGACAATCCTTGCTTGGTGTTTCTCACAGATTAACACAGGGCAAGGACTATAGAAGCTATTGAAGTACCTCTGAACTGACTCACGTGATCCATCGCTAATGTCCAAAGGTTGCTTAGGGAAGCTTTCTAAGTTACAGATTCTCTGCGGAAAATTTCTGCATTTATACTAGGCCGCAGACCTCAAAGTTTCAAAAGGTCAGGAGGAGGGCAAACGTACCAGTTCCTGAGCCCCGGGGGGCTGGAAGGGCAATGCGGATACAGCAGTTGGCCACTTCGGTGAAAATGTCTGGATTGCGGCATGCAGCTGGCCCAAGGACACGAAGGATATAGTTGATCTCCCGAGAGCCAAGGCTGCCAGATACAACACCTGAGGTAGTGCTACCAGCTCCACTTGTAGCTGCTGAACGAACGACCTAGTAAAGAGAGGGAGAAACACTGCTGATTAAAGACCACTTTCCAAAAATACAATTGCATTCAAGGAAGAGTTTCCAAGGATTAAAATACTAACCAAGCTCTGCCTCAAGACAGTGAATGACAAGATTTAGATTTTTGGGAGAAAGATAAACTTGGTCTTTTAAGTCCCTTACCAATTCAAAAATGTGGCTTATAAAAAACAAAACAGCATTCAGAATATCCCAAAATTATAAATTATTAGATCAGATGGTATATGATCTTTTAGATCAACTGGGAAATATATCTAGACCACTGATCATTCATCCAAATGACAGCACCCACATTTAGGTGCCAGCTGCTAGCCTTCCCAAAGGCTGTCCTAATTTTAAACTGAATGGTTCAAACTCTGGAAATATATAATATTGATATCCATTCAGTATATAAGAATAAGATTCAAGGTTTTCTTTATGCCTCAAAGCCAATCATCCATTTCAGATAATGATAGCCACAGGAGATATCAAACTATATTTATGGATTGTTTGCTTTGATATCACAGGGCTTAGATATTATGGTTTTGCCCTTCTAAAAAAAAAATGACTCATCAATCATGGAAAACAGAGGAAAGTATAAAGGAAACAATTCCATTGTAGTTTCCATTATCTATTCCTTCATGAACAATGTTCACAAAGATAATCATCTTTTGGAATCTTAATGGTTTTCTTACCAAACTGACCATGCTATTTAGTTTGGTACAGTAATCCCTATATCCTGTCTGTCAGGCTGCAATTATAAAACAATTCTTACTTTTTAAATAAAGAAAAGTATAACTTCACTATAAAAATGTGCCACCATTTATTTATCCAGTCCTCTGCTGGAAATTAGATCGCTAGTTTCGTGATATTACAAGCAATTCTACAGTGAAAATTCTTGTATATGTACCTTGGCATACGTGACTTTAGTTATAAGTTCTTAGCCATAGAATTTCTAGGTCAAAGGATATCTTAAACTGACAGTACCAAATTGCCCTCCAATGTGGCTGCACCAATTTCCACTCCTACCAAAAGTAAGAGTATGCCTGGTTCTCCACACCCGTACCTGCAATGGATATTATTAAGCATTTACATTTTGCCAACTCGGTATGTTAAAATTGTCACTGACCTTCTTTTGCTCCCAACACCCCCAAATACAATGTCCTTTAAGCTCCGAGTTTTCTCTCATCCAACAAGAACCTATATTTTCCCCTAGCATTTTTAAAGTTATATAAACTTTAAGCATTGTAACTATTTTGCTTTTATGTTAGAACCCTGTCTATATATAATTGTTTCTTCCCTGTTGGGCTGTCCCGAGCTTGGATCAGTACATATTCTGCCTTTAACAGCTCTCCTGCTTTTGTTTGTGTTCATGTCAGGTAAAATCAAACAGGTTGGGTGGAACACCTATCTGAAGAATATCAGATGTATACACACACACACACACAAAATAGTACCAGATTTCTGGCAAATGAGTTAAAAAACATTTATAGCTTCTGATTAAATTTCTAGGAATCTCTAGGAAAAATATTCTTAAACATGACAAAGTTATGCACAAAAATGCATACTGCAACATTATTTATACATGTGGGATACCATGTTCTAAGAGAGGAAAATAGAAGTGAGGTCTAATAACATTCACATGATGACTGTTGACAACCAAATAGCAGGAGGAAAGAAAACTTTGTAAAAGTACCAATAAGGAAAAGCCTTATCAGTAAAATGTTTTCGCTCCACCCGTCCAATTATATATTAATGTTGGTGTGATGTTTCCATTTTTTCTAATTATTTGGTCATTTCTTCCATTGTTCTGTATATTCCTAAAAAACACATGTAAGCCTCTTTTTAGGTCTGCACAATGGGTAGTTGTAAAGAGCTTACCACGGTGTCTGCCAATCATAAACACTCCAAAAACTTTACTACTTTTATAATCTGTGAACACATGAGAAGTTCTCTACAAGGGGATGATCTTTAAGACATGAACTCAGTGGAAGGTATTCCAATTCCTTATGAAGCTTTTGGTTCAAAAAACCTACACTGCCAGGGAGAACTTACTAGGTAAGAGCTATTCCTCTAGCAAATTTAAGAACAGAAAAAGCTTTATTTTCATGTCATTCACTGGGATTATCCTATCATATTCAAGCAAGCACCTAAGCTCCCAGCTGGGAAATTTTACTGGGCAATGTATATAGTCTACAGATCTAGCTATAGACCCTAAGAAGAACCAGAAGGCTATCTGTCCTGAGGCCAAGGAGAACAAAAGTATGATGCAAAGCTAAACCATCATCTGACACCAAAAGACTCACCTTTTCCATAGTATGACGGAGGGTGCAGGGGTCCTCGATAATGTGTCTTAAGAGAAGGGTGACCAGGGGAGTAAACCCATTGAAGCCTGAGCTCTGGGTCAAATTCAAGATCATGCGGGTACTCTTCAGCTCTGCAAACATCATGGCATATTTGTGGTCTCGGGTGAGCCTCAGGCAGAGGCGAAGGGTGGCATGCAAAGTGTCTGGGTCCACAGGGACTCCTAGCATGCTCACGCAGGCCCGGATTAAAACAGTCACCATATCCTCTGTCAGGCCCTGGATCAGGATCTCCCCGATTTTTGTTTCTTCCAGGCTTGTCTCCTTTTCATTAGTTGTAATCTCTAGGGCCAATGGAGTGTCTACAAATGGGAAAGTAAGATTTCACACAGTTTAACTTGACATTTTCTCCCATACCTATCCTCCTAAGGAACCAGTCAAGTACTTGCATCTTATGAAGAGAAATATACCAAATACCAATTCTAAGACTAGAGAAAAAGGCATATAAAAAGGAGTATGAATCAAGTCACTAAGCAATATCATCCTATCTAATAGAGTAATATGCAAATTGGCAACACCTCCGCTACACCCACCAGCCAATCAGAGCGAGTATGCAAATTAACCCAACCAAGGTGGCTACAGCCACAGAGAGAGCAGGAGGGAGGCCCCTGGCAATGGAGGAAACCAAGCTTTCCATAAACCCTAGCTGGCCAGGCCTCCGCTTAAGGCAACAAATTTTCAATGTGTGCGCCAGCAGAAGGCTTAGCTTCGCTCCAGGGTACAAAGTTTCAATTGTAGAAGATAAATAAATCCCAGATACCAGGGCCTCCACTTGTGGTTGGCCTGCAAATCACCACAGGCCCCTCGCCCAGGCCACCCCATGCCCCAAAGGAACACCTACTCTGATCCAGGACACCCTTCAGGGCAAACCAGCTGGCCCCTACCTGTGCACCAGGCCTCTATCCTATCTAATAAAAGAGTAATATGCAGACTGACCATCATTCTAACAAGATGACTGCCCCCATGTGGTCAAAAGATCCTGCCCCCATGTGGACACAAGATGACCACCACATGATGGCCAGCAGGGAAGAGCAGTTGGCAGGGACCAGGCCTGCAGGGAAGAGTAATTAGGGGCAAACAGGCTGGCAGGGGAGCAGTCAGGCATCAATCAGGCTGGCAGGGGAGTGATTAGGGGGTGATCAGGCTGGCAGGCAGAAGCAGTTAGGGGCAATCAGGAAGGCAGGTAGGTGAGCAGTTGAGAGCCAACAGTCCTGAATTGTGAGAGGGATGTCCAACTGTCCATTTAGGCCGGATCCTACTTGGATCGGGTCTAAATGGCAGTCGGACATCCCTCAAAGGGTCCCAAATTAGAGAGGGAGCAGGCTGAGCTGAAGGACCCCTCTCCCCACTGTGTACAAATTTCGTGTACCGTGTCTCTAGCCCTATATAATAAAGAGGTAATATGCAAATTGACCCTCATGCGCTCACACAAAAAGGCTGCCTCCATGTGGTCAAAGATGGCTGCTACAAATATGGCCAGCAGGAGAGAGTAGTTTTGGGCGATTGGGCCAGCAGGGGAGGGCAGTTGGGGGCAACTAGGCCAGCAGGGGAGCAGTTAGGCATCAATCAGGCCAGCAGGGGAGTGGTTAGGGGGTGATCAGGCTGGCAGGCAGGGGAATGGTTGGGAGCCAGCAGTCCTGGATTGTGAAAGGTATTATCCTAGATTGGAGAGGGTGCAGGCTGGACTGAGGGACACCTCCCCCTCCCAGTGCACAAATTTCGTGCACCGGGCCTCTAGTATATAAGAAATGACAACGAAATCGGTTAGAACTTAAGCAATGTAAAACACTCCTTGAAAAATACAAAACTACGAGTCCATACCATTGTTTTTACTGTCTTTACGCTTGATATCAATTTCTTTGCTTTCTTCCAGTGTCTTCTCTAGTTCCTGCCCATTGCCGTTTTTAGAGTTTTTATTCAACCGTGGTACCCTCAGGAGAGTCAGCATCACTGGGCGGCGATTCCCTGTTTCTTCATTAACCTAGTAATTCAAGCAGACAGAAATATCTCTACCAAAAAAGGAACTCTGAAAAGGAGGGTATTAGAACTCCTAGGCAAGATGCTTCCAGAGAATGGAACCGTGGCAATTTCAACAGCCCCATTATTTACAGAGAGAAAAGATCAAGGTTCCCAGAGGGAAAGTGGCATACACAAGGCCCTATAATGAATTATAACCTTTCCAATAGAGCAGATACCATCCCTAACCGCTCCCTAATCCTTGACTAAACAATTAAAATGATTCCCAAGTGGGACGGTATCAAATTGCCACAAATTCATGGTCTACCTGAAGACTTTAGAAAGATCCACTTCTCTGAAAACTAGCCCCAATTTGGTGGTAGTGTGGTAACACTGCTCCTTATAACATGTCAGGACGGCTGGTTGAGAAAGAAGGGAACCAAAAGGCAGACCCTAGCACCTTCTCCTCTTCTCAACCAAGTCTGCAGCATCGAATGAGCATGTACCTGAACCATTGTGGTGAACTGGACAGTGTATCTTCTTCGGCCCGCAGTGAAGCGAACACTTGTCTCCCCAGACTTCCAGGCAGAATCAATGGTGCTATTGTTGCTTGCACTGTAGCTACACCAACGTCCAGAGCGGTCATCAAACCAGCGCCAGTTGTTGTTGTTGGACTGTAAGTACTAAATACAAGAGCACAAAGTTTCTTCGTATTTTCTACAAGGTTGGTTGTTAGAGAAAAATATTAACTTTATCAGTGTTCATTGCTAAAGCTAATAGGAGAAAAACAAATATACTGAACACTTAGTTCATTTTGAGAGCCAAGAAGAATTTTTTTTAATATATTAACCCTCATATTCCTGAGCCTCTCCATAGGCGCCAAACCCTCTATTATATCTTTATCCGGCGATCCTCTGCTTTTTTTTGTTTCTGTTTTTGGTAAAAGAGGAAGTGATTTTTAGATTTAGTGGGATAACATTTCTGTCTCTGAAAGGTACTGAGATGATGTGACATATGTGATCTCCATGAAGGAGCACTTGCTTAGGGAGAAATTGCACACACTCAGTCCTTTACACAACAGAAGAGCCACTCCTCCTCTGCATGCTTCTTAAACATTTATTTCCAGAGTAAGTTCGTGGGTCCTTTAGCTCCATGAAAAAGAATTCTAACAACCCACCCGGAAGAGAAATTTAGCTAGCAATACCCCCCCCCCCAAGAGATTTATTTATTTATTTGATCAGAGAGCTTTACAATCTTTACCACCCTCCTGCGTTCTCTGCTGGCCTATTCTTTCTTTGCTTCAAGAAGGTAAGCAGTTCGGCCAACGATAGACACTATATCATGTACCTTGGTCATTTGGGCTCTCCTTTTTGAGGAGATGGCTGTCTTTTCATAGAAATCAATCAGGAGCAACACTGGGGTGATCCACCTACAAAAGGAGCAATTGTTTATTCTGAGCCAACCAGAAACCGAGACACAAGGGGAAACTTACCTTGACTTCATCAGGGATATCACAATTTTCAAACCACAAAAGGTACCCAAGATTGGCCCCATAAGTGCCCCAGCAAAACAGAAGTGAAACCAGGATATAGGGTAAACTCACTTTGGGGTCTGGACCTCCTTTTGCTCCTTGGCAGCCTGAAGGCAGGGCTGAACGACTTCCAAGAGTTTGATTAGGACATTAAGGATGCCACTAGATTCGACCACCCAAGCACAAGGTAGCTTCAACTCCTGATCAATTAATCAAAGGGAGAAAGAAAACATACAGCAACTTCCAGTCAGTAATCACAGGGGTGAACGCTATTAGAATTAGCTGAATTCAGATTCCACTTCTACGTGATGTACTTACCAGCTGTGTGATCTGAGACAAGTTAAATTCTCCAGGCCAGTGGTGGGCAAACTGCGGCTCCCGAGCCACATGCGGCTTTCGAGCCGAGGCTTGCCGCTCTGTTGACTAAATGAGTTTGCTGACCACTGCTCTAGGCTTTTGTTTCCTCATGGATCAAAGGAAATAATAATCTCTACCTCCAAGGTAATTGTGATGATTAAATGAGGCTATATATTCAAAGAGCCCAACACAGTGCTTAGCACATTAGTATGTGCTTACTATGGAAACTGTTAATATCATTAAGGACTGTCATTTAATTTACACATAGTGTTAGCTATGTTGAAGTTGAAAAGGTTCCAATTTACAGAGAACCTTTACAATCTCTCAAGGAAGATGGAATAATTCAACACAGCAACCCAGTTCATGGTTTGCTTTTCAGGGACTATAAAAAGGACTAGAAGAAAATATAAGACTGTAACTTGTGATTTTCTCTTTATATTATAATGTTATGAGGGATCCCCAGCATTCTGTATTTTCCAACCTACTTATAAATGCTATAATAAAAACCACCACTTCCACCACAAGGGAGAGCCCCAAGCCTACAGTTAAACACATACAAGGAGCTTTGCTCCCAAGATGCTTGAAATTATTTACTCCATTAACTTCAGGGTTTACTATTAAACATGATAACAAATGAAAAGTCATTTATTCAAAATCAACTGCCTACTAATTGCTATGTTGGCTGGAATAAGAACATATCCTGACCAAAATACTCTTTTCTTTCAAAGAATCCGCTGACCAGGTATAAAAGAAGAGTCAGATTCTACCTGATGCCTATTATCCAATTTTCACCACCTCTTCTGCTTTGGCTGCCACTTAGAGGTTTCTTCAGAGACCAAAAGTATTCCACAACAGAACTATGATAGTAATTCTAAATACCTTTTAATGTCTACCCCCAAATCCTCTAAGACCCAATTCAATGAATGAACACTTGTTCTGAGCAGCCCATCTCTCATTATCCAGAAGTGGTGTATATGCCCTCCCTGAACTCACTGCCGCTCATGTCCCGAATGCTGTACTCTGTATTTAATTGTGTGCATTGTAGCCTATAAGAAACTGTAGGCTCATGAAAGGCAGAGATCATGCCTAACACTTCTCTCTACCCTCTTCAATGTCTCAAATAATAGTGTTCAATAGAGTCTCTGATGAATGAATCAGAGGGACCAACAGATCTAAATCTTACCTCAAAAAGCAGGGTTAACAGCAAAATTCTAGTAGCCAAATTGGATGCCTGGGGCAGGGTAGCCATCTGACTGATCCATTCTGACACGGTTTTTGTATCGCTAGTTGTCAAGGGAAGAGCAGCTTTGATCAATACGTCAGCAGCCTCCCACACCTAGAAAAAGCACAGTGGCCAGGTCAGATAACTGTAGATAAGAGTTTGATAAAGTTAGTCAAAATATTCTCAACCCTGTACTCATACTCCACCCTCAACACATTTAGCAAGAGTGGGTAAATAATTATGTATATACTATTGACATATCTGTATTAAAAGAAGATGTGTGCTACCACATATAATCTCTAAAGTTTTCTTGTTAATACTTACCTAAGGCTATTTTTTTCTACTGTGTTGAGATATAAAGAAAGACAGAGCGATAAAAACACCAATGATGGGAGAGAATTATTGATTGGCTGTCTCCTGCATGCCCCCTACTGGGGGAACAAGACTGCTACACGGGCTTATGCTCTGACTGGAAATCCAACTATGATCTCCTGGTTCAAGGGTCGAGGCTCAACCATTGAGCGAAACCTGCCAGGCTGCATGTTAAATTTCTTGTAATAAATTTATAAAATTGTCCTTTCATATTAAAGGCTGTTTTCTTAAAATCATTTCTGTATGCTATTGATATAGATTAAAGGTAACTAAACCCTGGTCACACACATCTTGTGAAAAGAAAATGATTTATTCAGTTTGTCTTTTACTTTTGTGATGATTCCATACATCAAAGTTGTGAGTACCTACATCATTTTTTGATTTCTTCCTTTACTTAACTTATTTTTTAAGTTATAAAACAAAACTGCAATGATTTAAATACAAAAATAGTAAAGAAAATACAACCAAAATGTAAACTGGTTATCAATTTGTGTGGGGACTTAAGAGGATTTATTTTGTATCCTACTTCTAACAATTAGCATAAGTTAATTGCATAATGAGGAAAACACCAAGTCACAACTGTTCAGCAGGATGGGGACACATTTTCTAAGAGGTTGTTGAATAGGAGGGGAGAAAAACAAACATTTTTTTCACTGTTATTCGGGGGCCTAACTTTGTTCAGGAAAGAGACACATTTTGGACAGGTGAAATAAATCTAAAAAGAAATGCCTAGGAACAGAAAGCTTTGCTTTTTCCTTTCAGAGACATTTTTTTTTGTGAAGTAGTTAAATTTACTTTTTGTAGGAACACTCTCCAGAAAGAGCTAATTACTAGATCTAGAGAATTCAGAGAGAAGACAACATCCACATGGGGTAAATTGTAAAAATATTAATCTTGTGAAGAAATCGGGTTTAGATAGATGGCAGGAAAACCACATGATAAATTCCCACCTTCTGGCCCATCGCGAGCTTACCTGGTTGACTACTTGCTTCAGAATCATGTCCCGGTAGTCTGCTCCGTTACGTTTTATGGCTGTCATGATGAGATCACACACCCGGTACACTGTGTCTGGCAGCTCATCCAGGAGGTGGAAGCAACCGGGCAACATGGTGTCTGTGAACGTGTGGAGCTCATCTTGCTCCAATGGATCGGCATCCTGGAACTTCTCGAGGCATTTAGCCTCTTCCTCTTCCTGCTTTTCCCGAGCTTTCCTTTCCTCCTCCTCTTTCCGGCAAGCGACTTCCTGGAGGCAGGGAAGGAAGAGTGATGGCATGTGGAAGAATGGAAGGAACCAAGACGAGGAAGACGCTAAGAATGCATTTGCCTTATTCTATGAACACCCTCTCCTTTCTCCTCAAGCAAGTGAAATGTTCATTAGTATGGGGCAATCACAAAAGCTAAGTAAGGCAAGACAAGGAAAACATAAAAGGAGGACACTCCAACCACTATAACATTGCCAATTTATTCACCAAAATCTACATTACGTCCTACAGAATCATTTATATACATTGTCCTGTATTCTTATGTCAGTATAGCAAACAGAAGCAACCAACTTTTACCTAAAAATAGACACCCAAGTTTGACCGAATGGATACTACCAAGTACATTTGGGGTGCCTTATTTGATTTGATAGTAAAGAAAAATGCTTCATCTGCCCCACTTGAAGCTTTAGATCAACACAATGTAGATTAAAGACAAGGTTGGGACAAATGAAGACTTCCCTGTCTTTCTTTAGACTTCAATTCTACCAATTACTTTGGACCAGTAGCAGACTGTTCACAGACATACCGGGATTAACGTGTCAGAGCCCTTTGGATGCCTTGAATTCTAATTACCTCGGGTGACTCTGCCCTTTGATCCATTGGGATATCCTGTCCCAGAGACATGGCAATAGCTCTCATCATCTGATCCTCTTCGGACATGCTCAGATCCTACAGAGCAATAAGAGAATATGCAGCAACGATACATACCCCGTTTCATAAGGATCCAGACATCTGTGCTCAAGCTTTAGAGAAGGGGCTCCGAATGCTGCTGTCTAGAGTTAAAACGAACCAGACTTACCTGGCAGCTGTAAGAACAGAGAGGGAAAATCACAGGGAAATTAGGTACAGGAAGGGAGCTTTAATGTGCCACCTAGTCTGCATCTCAGAAAAGAGCGCCTCTTCCATGGCTTTCTGACTGTGGAGGATTAAAGAGTTTCTTCTGCAAACGAAGTCCAGTAATTTGCATGCCTGGGAGATAGGGAGCTTCTGCTTATTACAGTCTACAGCTAGAAGAGTTATTAGGAAAGGAAAATAGTGGCACGAAGAAGTCTGCAAAGGAGAAGTAGTTTATATAAGGGAAGACCAGTGACGAAAGCAGGAGAGGAGAAAAGCACATCAGCAGCCAAACCAACGTCCTACAAGATTAGAGCCCCTGAGCCAACTCACCCGAACAACTCCTCCCATGATTGGGGGAGGGTGGGTTAGAAGGTACTCTGTGGCCTGCTCCATGGTGCTGGTGTTCAACAAGGCCTCCATGGCATGTTCCCTTGTGAAGCCCATGTCCATGAGCTACAAAAAGAATGTAGGACCTCAGAACCACAGTAAAAGAGAAAACCACACGCATTTTAAAAAGAAAGAAACCCTTGCAAGAAGTAAACAAGTTTTTCTAAGTTCACTGGAACTGAGAACATTTATGAGCTAACACAGATGGACCTGTCTGTCTGGTGCTTTTGAGCATTAGAGCTGCACAACGGGGCAGAGGATTCTCAATTCCATCCCCTAAGAAAACGGGGTTAGATGGTTATTATCATTAATAGGATTATTCTGATTCAAAAATGACAACAGCAGAAGCAAAAAATTGGTCCTACTTTCTGGAAAACAAACTAGCAACAGAACAAGAGCCCGAAAAAATGACCCAGGTTTTCTACCACTGGGAAATACCAATGAGATGTACAGAAAGAAATGATACACCACAGCTGTACAACGTCAAATAAGGAAATTAACATCCGGCAATAAAACAATGGCTAAGATATTAAAAAAACAACACACACACACCATTTTCTTAATGAAAGCAACACAATTCTAGATAACATATGATGACAACAATGTAAAATCAGGCAGAGAACAGAAACATCCTCAAAATGCAAAGGAAACCCACGGTATGAGAGAACATGTTTGCCAATGATTCATCAGATAACGGGTTAATTTCCAAAATATATGAAGAACTCATACAACTCAACAAAAGGAAGACAATCCAATTTAAAAAATGGGCAAAGGACCTAAATAAACACTCCACCAAAGAGGACATACAGATGGCCAAGAGACATATGGAAAAAGTGCTCAAAGTCACTAATTATCAGAGAGATGAAAAACTAAAACGACAATGAGATGTCACCTCACACCTGCTAGACTGGCTACCACCAATAAACCAACAAACAACAAGTGCCGGTGAGGATGTGGAGAAAAGGGAACCTTAGTAACCTGCTGGTTTCCTCAAAAAATTCAACTTGGAACTGCCATTTGACCCAGTGATCCCACTTCTAGGAATAGATCCTAAGAATCCCGAAACACCAGTGAGAAAGAACGCATGCACCCCTATGTCCATAGCAGTGCGAATTACAATAGCTAAGACGTGGAAATAGCCCAAGAGCCCGTGAGTAGATAGATGAGTGGATAAAAAAGCTCTGGTACATTTACACAATGGAACACTATGCGGCTGGGGAAAAAAAAAAAAAAGGATCTCGTACTCTTTGAGACAGCATGGAGGGACCTGGAGAGTATTATACTGAGTGAAATAAGCCAGCCAGAGAAAGACAAGTATCACATGATCTCACTCACATGTGGAATGTAATGAACAAAATAAACCGACTGACAAAGTAAGTCGAGGCATGGAAGCATGGCACATATTGATGAATCTCAGAGGTGAGGGGGTAGAGTGGTGGGCAGAGATTAACTGAAGAAATTAATATGTGTAATCCATGGACAGAAAACAGTGCGGTGAAGGTCTGGGGGGGTGGGAACTGAGTGAAGGGGGGCAATGTAGAAAAAATGGGGGACATTTGTAAAAATTTCAACAATAAAGATAAATAAAGAAAAATTAGGCATAGAACCAAACGATAAAAAAGAACACAATAATTAGCTTGGGTGGTGACATTATGACTACCCCTTTAAAATACTTTGCTGTAGTCCTAAGTTTTCTTAAAGTGAGCATTTGTTAGTTATTATAAAAATTATGGCATGTTCAGAGAAGCATCGATCAGAACATCAAACCTCAGAGGGAAGGTAAGGGAGGATGGGGGCAAGAGGGAGAGATGAACCAAAGGACTTGTAGGCATCACATAAGCCTGACCAATGGACACAGACAACAGGGGGTGAGGGTATGAGTGGGCGGGATGGGGGGGGTAATGGGGAAATAAGGACACATATGTAACACCTTAATCAATAAGGAAATAAAAAACTAAAAAAAACTATGCCATGTATCTACTGAAGTCATATTGCAAAGTCATGTTGTTTCCTTTGCTCTGGACATGAGAAGACCATAGATACAAATGCTCAGAGGACTATGCTAAATATTCTTTTCAGATTTAAATATTAAGCTCATAAGTGCTTCCTTCCAACCTCCACCCCACTACTGCTTCTAGCTTCCAATTTTCAAAATGTAGTTTATATAAAGATGAAAAAAAACCACCAGCAAGGTAAAGAGCAAATTTAAATCTATATCCTGGCTAACGGGACCAGGCACTCAGCGGCACGGAAACAGAAAACCCACACGCACTGCATTCGATCACACACAAAGCCGGGGCCCTGGAATAGAAGGTCAGTGGTTTATACCTGTTGCAGTTGCTGTTGGTTGACTTGAGGATCTCGGCGGGAGCCACCTTCCTCTTGTCCTGCATCCTCTTCTCCTCGAGACCCCTCCTTCTCTTTGCTCAGTCTCTCTCTAATGACAGGCTCTCCTCGGAGGATGTGACAGAGGATGGCCAGCATGGACTCCGCCATTCGTCCACCATACACCTTCAGGGGTTTCCGGTTCCACAGGTTCTTGATGCAAGTAAACGCTGCCTAGAAAGAATTTGAAAAGCTGTATGAAAATCATTTTTTTTCCAATTCAAAAAGCCAAAGTCCTTCCACAATCAGCCCAAGCCAACAACAAAATCCTACGTCAGTACTGAAGAGGCCTAAGCAAGCACAGAGAAGGGGCACTTAATGGAAGCCGAAGTGCAAGGTTCAAATGTGCATACAATGGAAAATTCTCAAACGATCCCTTCCCCCTTCTGTAATGCGGCCCGATCTGGGAATGGACTCTAATGGTTCTATTTAATCAAGGAGGACTGAACAGAGTAGGAGTGACCTCAGCAACATGAGAAATTGCTCTTGGGTTTAGAATGCTGAATACTCACTTTCTGAGTTACCACAAGGAAACGGAGGGCACTGAATTGTGGAAAGTTCTGGACACTTCCAGGCAGTTTGGCAGGCAGTGAATGTGGAGATTCAAGCACCGTGGTAGGATTCACCATCTTCTCCACCAGCATAAGCCAAGCATCTAGGAATTCTCCTGTGCCATCGGGTAAGTCTGAATGCTCCAATCCTTCAGCAACAGGAACTTTGCCACCCATGGACAGAGCCCAGTTGAAAGTTCTAAATTCAAATAAGAGAAAATAAGGAGAGAACATTAGTATTTTATTTTATTTTTTTAAAATATATTTTTATTGATATTTTACAGAGAGGAAGGGAGAGGGATAGAGTTAGAAACATTGATGAGAGAGAGACACATCGATCAGCAGCCTCCTGCACGCTCCCCACCAGGGATGTGCCCGCAACCAAGGTACATGCCCTTAACTGGAATCGAACCTGGGACCTTTCAGTCCGCAGGCCGACGCTCTATCCACTGAGCCAAACCGGTTTCGGCAGAAATTAGTATTTTAGATGGGGTAATGGTAAAAAGGATATTTGATAGGTTCCCAGTGTCCACATTGGCACTACATGTCCCTCCCCTTGGAGCCACTGCTTCTAACCTGCCCATCATTTATTAGATTTAACTTTCTTGGTCTTTGTTCTAACATGTAAATTTAAGGTGTACAATGTTATGATTTGATACACATATATATTGCAAAACGATGACCACTTCTGGCATTAATTTTGAAAGCCAAAATAAGCAAACAAAAAGTGAAGCTTAGATTAAAGTTTTGACTGAGCAGAAAAATCATAGAGAAACAATAGAAAAGGAAAAGCCTATTAAAAAATATGTACCAGACATTGGAAACTAAATGAGGAAAAGCAGAGACCCTTCCAAACACCTCCAGAAAGGCTGAATCCCACGCCATCCAAGAAAGATGGAGATAAATAACGGCTAGCTCCCCTAATGTGAAAGGTACAACCAATAGTGTCTCTATGTATCCCAGAGTCACAAGACAGGTGGCGTGGAAAGTTGATCCTTACTCAAAGAGAGCATTGTGGCCTCCAGAGCAGAGAAATTTCTGCAGCATGAGATGGTAGGGGTACTTCCTCTCATCAAACAGCATTGGGGATGTAAAGCCAACGGAACAGATGAAGAAGGTTAGCCTGAAAGAGGGAAAAAACATATTTAACATTCTCTGAGGCAGACACTAACGCAATGGGAAATTCTGTAGAAGCCAAGAATAAAATTTAACAGTGCACTGATCTGACTGAAATGCAGGGGGGTGATCAGTCTGCTTATTAAAATGTCTGAAGTTTCTAAGTAGCCTCCCACCTACTAAACATATAAGGTTATTGAAATGCAGTTAGATGATAAATGCTTTAAAAATCTCTGTATTCTAGACAAAGGTTCCCTAACCTGTATGTGCATCACACGGCTAGAGTAAGAGACCACCAAAAGTCAAGGTGAGTCTGTATCTTAAGCACAACGTTACCGGAAGCGGGGAGTCGGTGTATATGGCGGAGGCTGCCAAGACAAGCCTTTTGTGAGGAGCTTAGTGAGGGCTGAGGCTGTTGATCGAGCAGCGGGGGTCGGTGCCGTGGTGGTGCTGGCAGCATGATGGCTCCTTCTCTGGCGGACAGGAGACCCCACACAAAGTTTAACAAGGAGTCCAAACAGCTCGGCAAGTGCTCGGCCTAATCTGGAAGAGGCTGGAATCCAAACAGTTAGAATAAGGCTGACAGTATTCTCAGAATTAGTTTCATTTATAACAGACACATTACCATGAATACATTTTTATGATTGACCACTTCCTCTCACCCAACACTTAGGAAACACCTGGATTTGTCTCTACACATCATAATTCAAAAGGAAGTTCCACAGGGAATAAATGGCTCTTTTAAAGGCAGGAGACAGAGACGTGTCTTGGCACTGGATATATAACAAATGTGAAAGTCGAACAAGACAAATATTCAGACTGCTAGAGGAAGTATAAATTGAAACCACCTTTGCAGAGAGTAACATAAAAATAAGAACTACTTAAGTAAATAATACATTTACTGGGTTATGAAGTCACTTATAATGCCTACAGAGAACTTTAAAAAATGACAAAAATGTTAATGACAGACCAGAAAAGAACATCACACATACTATATATTGTCCTTTCACAATATTACAGATTTGGTCCCCAAAGGGAAAAAGAAAGCTAAGAAAAGCCTTCACAATTTTAAGTGGCTTCCTTAAGGTGTTAGGTAGATTATAAGTATTTCAAATTTTCATTTTTGGGAAATTTTTTGGTATACGCCAGTGATTTTCAACCAGCATGCCACGTGTCACAAGAATTTTTAAAACATGTAATTCCTGACTAGTCAGGGACTGACCTCATTTCCTTTAGATTGTCCAATAAAAAAAAAAGACAACAGCCAACATAATAATAGCCATCAGTGTATATTAATCAAAATTACACCATTTTTTAAGTCAGATTGGCAAAAAATATATTTTTGGGTGTGCTGCAGAATTTTAGTAATTAGTTTATGTGTGCCATGAAACGAAAAAGGTTGAGAATGTCAAGTATATACGGTTGAACCAAAAAAGTACAATCCAAATAAACATGTAAAAGAAAGTGCACATAAAAAAGAAGATATGCCTAAGCATATTCTATTTTTGTGTTAACTTGCTTTTTCTTAAAATGTTTCTCTGTCCTTGAATACTTGTATTGCCTGGCTAGAGATTGAATATGCCCAGATTCTGAAAATCTAATGCACCCACACTTAAGTTTGTACTTTGTTCACCACTGCCTTCAGTTGAACAGACACCAAAGTGGCTCAAAGGTAGTCAGCAACCACAAAAAATAGACATCAAAATCATGAGGTGGACCCACACAGAGATCTCAGAATGTTCCAAGGTCATACATAGCACACATAGTCCAAGACATCTAACAAAGAAAGGGGAGATTTTCCTTCAGTTTGGGTTAGTAGTGGTAGGTTTTCAAATTAAAACACAAGGAGTAGAATTAGCAAATTAGAACAGAATGTTCAAGGGTGTTTAAGATAACAAAGGGAAACGCCAAAAGCTGTTTTCTGCTTGCTTTGGGGCAGAGCTCGACCCCCAGATTTGCCCTTAAGAATCTAAAGTTAACACCTTCAATTTCCTCTACATTAAGGTGGCAGACACTGGCAAATACTGAGGAACAGAAAAAAAAAACAGATGCTCCAAACATTGATATTACATTTAAGGGCAAAAAGTGGCAGACACACATTACTGTACATCTTTAATGTGGTCTTGTATCATGTTAATGTGATCTCCAGAGTTGTCCAAATTAACTGTGTCACTTGCTATGTTTAAGGGACAGAGAAAGAGAAGACTGGGTGGAATAGCAAGACAGGTAACTGGAAAGCAGAGTTTTATACCACAAAAAGTTGAGAAAAGAGCATTTCAAGAAGGAGTTGGTAGGTCAACTATCGAGCTATAGAGAAGTGACAAGGAGACTGGGACATATACAAGAAACAGCATTAAGGAGGTTGTAGGTATCTTGGTAAGACATTTCAGTGGAACTGGTGGGAGCAGAAGCCATTTACAGTTGAAGAATGAATAGCAGGAAAGGAACTATAGATAGGGAAAAGGTACAGGGTTTTTACGAAGTGATTCTCTTACCTTTGTAAAACAATAAACACAGAGCCTATCACATAGTAGACACTCAATAAACTATACCTAAAAATGAGCCACCAAAGTGTATTCCTGGGCAATCCTCACCCGAGGATATTTTTCCATTGATGTTTATAGAGACGGAGAGAGAAACATGGATTGGTTGCCTCCCACACGCACCCTGACCAGGGCCCACCAGTGACAGGGATTGGACCGGCGACCCTTTGGTGCTTGGGCCGATGCACTGAGTCACATCAGCCAAGGCAAGCCTCCAAAGTTTTAGATTCCCTTAACGGGAACGGGCAAATACAGCCACACCAACTCACTTTGTTTGAGAACTGGCTAAGGCTCTGAAAGCCAGAAAAGGGAACAGAAAAAAGAATCACTCACCTGACAGTAAAGGCTTGATTTGCTTAATTCTGGCCGCCATGGCAGGGGTGATTTTAGATTTGCCCTTAGAGTCTGAAGCAGTAGGTTCATCTGTCTCCATAGGAGCCAACGTGTCACCATCAAGCCCAATGCCTTCCAACAAGCCTTGCGTAGAAGCATCCATACTTCCGGCTGCGGCATCCTGCTCCCCATCTGTAGACGTAAGAGAAGATCAGTGAGACCACGTTAAACCAGCATTTACCTGGTTCCTTGTTCTGAAGAGTCCTACATCTGAGAAGAAGTTTCCTAAATCTAAAAAGAAAAAAACAAACAAAAAACCCCAAACTGTCCTGATATGCTTCTCTCCTTGGAGCTCTGACACCTTCCAATGAAAGCTTAGGAATAGCGTTAATCCAGGGCTACTCGGGAAGACTGCAGGCACTCCACGATCTGGGGGTACCACTTAGGCAGACTACAATGTGCGTGGGGCCCTTTTACTGTCAAGGAGTATGCCCTGCTAGAATTCTATAGCTTATCAATAAACTCAAAGCACACATCATAGATTGCACCACTGCAGAAATAAATGTAAACCCTAGTACTTAAGATTTTTGTATGATATGTGAGATGTGCTTGTGTGTGTGTGTGTGTGTGTGTGTGTGTGTGTGTGTGTGCGCGCTTTCAGATGTAAGAATTGGCTTTAGGCAAATGTTATAAAAGACCCCACTAAGTTTTCTGGAAAAACTATGTGCAAACTGAGTCATCTTTGTTTAATGTGTGAAAAACATGGTTGGGAAAAATATATCTGGATTAGAGAAGGTAATTCTTTGACATTGAATTTAATTTTGTTCTCAGTTCTTTTTCTTGCGTTAAATTTGTTGTATTTTGATACTCTAATTGTTCGTTTGGTTCATTTTCTCCAAAATTAACCTTGTCAGAGGCATGTATATATTTTATTAATTCTGAACCTCTCCCATACTGTCATATCAGTCCTTTATTTGCTTCATAAATTGTGTCTGCTATCTTTATTAATTTATACTTTCATAATTTCAATAAATTTTAAAGCATGTCTGGTAACATTTTTATACATAAAACTATCTTTAGAATAGTTTATCAAAGGGATTTCCTCCATGATGCAGAATATAGGAGAGAAAAAAACTTTGTAAAAAAGCTTCTTTTATTAATTTTAGGTTTGTTACATTAGTGTCAGAAAATTGTGTATCATTTCTGCTTATTGAAATTTGGAACTTGTGCTATAACATAAAAGCTATTTTCTAAACTAGCACTGTTTATTAGAAATATGTGAGTTATATATCTTAAATTTTGTACTATCCGTATTAAAATGTAAAAAGAAACAAGTATAATTTTAATGTACTTTTAATCCAAGATAATAAATTATTCTTTCAACATGTAATCAAATGTAAATTCTCAAGATTCTACATTCTATACTCAATATTTTAAAATGGTGTCTATTTTATACTTCATAATAATTGATGTGTTTATATTTGATACAATTTAGTTGAAACAAAAAAAGATTTACATACCCAATTTGTTCCAAACATACTTAAAAGTCTTCCAACTAGTGAACAGGGTAACAACAGTTATATTTAAATTAAAAAAAATTAAAAATTCAGTTTTCTCCACCCAACCTAAGACCTCAAATTTATGGGAAACAACCTTATTTCCAAATAAGGTCAGATTCTGAGGAGCTTGTGGGGGTAGTGGTGGTGGTGGAAGGGGGAACGAACATATTTCAACCCATAACACCTTCCTCTTCATAAGAGAAAAGAAAAGAGAGGAAGAGACAGGAAGGAGGGTGGGGGAGAATGAAGAAGTAAGAAAAATATTTAGTTTTGTTAATTGTATTAGCAACATTAAAGTATTCAACAGTCATACACGGTTAAGAGGCTACCATATTGGACATTGTGGTTTTAGTGTTCCACAGCCAATTAAAAATTATTTAGCTGAAAAACAAGCATATACAAAAATTAAAGTCCCATCATACCCTTTGATAGGGTAATTTCTAGGAATCAATCTTGGAGTTGTATAACACTACGTACGAAGATGTTCATTTTTCAAATTGCACATTAGAAATTTAACAGGGAATGATTAATTCTTTGTAAATTTCTTTACATGGCACTTAATGTTAAGTGAAAAGAGATCTGTAAAATGTTGTATCTAAGACAACTGTAACTATGTTAATAAAATAGATCCTCAGGGGAAAAGATTAGAAAGACACTTTCAACATATTGTTTTTTGTGTGGTACAAATATAGATGATTCTTCTTTGTACTACACCTTCAAATTTTTACCACTGTGTGTACATATTTTTATACAAAAAAATGAATAAAAAGCTAAATTTTAAAATAATTAAAAATTGATGAAAGGGCCCTGACTGGTGTGGCTCAGTTGGTTGAGCATCATCCCTTATACTAAAAGGTCACAGGCTAGATTCCTCATTAGGTCACATGCCTGGATTGTGCTCTCAGTCCCTACCTAGTAGGGGGCATGTATGTGGCAGCTGATAGATATTTCTCTCTCCCTCCCCTTTCTCTCTAAAAAAAAAAAAAAAAATCAATAAAAGGAAAAAAATTTGAGGATTAGAGATGTTAGAAGGTTAAACTAAACTTTCACAACCGACCTGTAAAGACAGACAGAACTTAAAAGAATGTCTGAGATTTTAGTTTCTTGGAGTTACCTGCTCTTTTTCCGCCCTGGGTCGTACCTGCCTTCTCATCCTTTGGAACCAGCTTCTGCATGTCCGCTTGGCCAAATTCACACCCAGACGGTAGGCTGCAAATAGTGAGCCGAAAAACTTAAGACAGTTCACCTCTTGTGTTGTGCAGGTCTCTAACCTGCTTAGCTGACACCACCCCTTCTTATAGCAGGTGAGTTACCCTAACAGAACATCTCCAAGATAGAATTCCTGAAGTAGCACTCAACGAGGTTTCCAACTCAGCTTTTTCAATCTGGTTAACAACAGGCCACATTTTAAACACCCACTGTGTGGACTCATCATAAATCAGGTGCAGAAAATGATTTTTAGGCAAGTCCCTAGGCTGCTGAAAAGGACAATGTTACAAACGGAATGTCTATGCTCCTCCCCAAACTTGATCTATTGAAATCCTAATGCCCGATATGATGGTATTAGTACGAAAGGCCTCTGGGAGATGCTTAAGTTATGAGGGTGGAACCTTCACAAATGGGACTAGTGTTCTTAGTCCCTTCTGCCATGTGAGGTGACAAGAAGTCTGTGTCCTAGAAGGGGGCCCTCACCCAATCATGCTGGCCCCGTGATCTCAGCCTTCCAGCCTCCAGAAGCCTGAGCAATACAGGACCGAGTCTGTGGTACTTTTTTATAGCAGCCAGAATGGACCAAGACAGACAAGGACACCTCTGAACTCTTTCCTGTACACTTTTATCCCTGACTAAAGACCAATACCCCAAAACTAAACTATGATCAAGCTTAGTTTTGCTGTTAGGAAACAAATAAAAGAGTTGACCCATCCCTTACCTGTTTGGGGTACACAGGGAGAGGAGGACAGTGCTTTCCCACACCAGGGAACAGTAGAGCTGGCTCAGCTTGCTCAAAACACTCAGACCCAACTGAGAACCCCACTGGTTTACGGAGATGGAACGAATTTCACTCTGCACACACACACACAAAAAGGAAGATGATCTTTGGAATGCTCTCTGAATAATTATATTCAAAATCAACTTTCAGCTGTTTAACAAAGATGAAAGATTCTATTTTCCCTTCTGTATTATTGTCACAGTTGTCTTTTTGAAGGAAGTTTCCACATTTAAGATCACAGTTCCATAGGTATTCTGACAGTATTTATAATCTGACTCTAACATCCCTTCTAATTGCTTTTTGTAAAGTGAAAGACAGAAGTCACTGGCAACCTTATTTTTCTAAAGCAAAGAAACAGTTCTGTAGATTCAATGACAGCTTTCTAATTTCTTTGGTGGGGGGGGCACACTATTTCCATCATTTATTTCAATAAATATTTAGATTTATTTAATTCATTCACTTAAACATTTCACTTAATTAAGAAATAAGTAATAAAAATAAGTACCTAAGGCTTTAGTATGTAGTCTAATTATTTCTAAAGAGTTTATAACTACTTTTCATTTTAACTTGATTCAATGAATATACTTCTGGCTCAACAGCATAAAACAGGGCTGCTAAAATATTATACCATTAATCTTTAGAACAGACTAGAGGGAAGGAGCACGAAATACATGCGCGCCTGCGCATGTGTCCCTCAGCCCAGACTGCACCCTCTCCAATCTGGGACCCCTAGAGAAATTTCCAACAGCCCTCTCACAATCCTAGATTGCTGGCTCCCAACTGCTCACCTGCCTGGCTGCCTGACTGCCCCCTAACCACTCCCTTGCCAGCCTGGTCGCCCCCAACTGCCCTCCCTCGCTAGCCTTGTAACCCCTATGTGCCCTCCCTTGAGGGACTGGTCCCCCCCAACTACCCACCCCTGCAGGCCTGCCCCGCCCCCACCCAGCAACTGTCCTCCCCTGCTGGCCTGTTTGCCCACAAATGCCCTCCCCTGCAGGCCATCTTGTGTTCACATGTGGGGCAGCCATCCTGTGTGTTGGTGTGACAGTCAATTTGCCATTACTCTTTTATACGATAGGATTATTTAAGAAGTAAAGACAGTAAAACTGTGAGCACACAAATAAACCCACATTTCTGGAGTCACAAGAGGAACCTCACATGGACTGTAGGCATAGGGTTTGTATTTAGGAAATCTTCAGTAATCTGTTAATTTACATTGACTTAAATGTTCTGTCGTCAAACTTCCTTCTTGGCATCCTATTATCGAGCCTCATGCATTTGTACAAATATGAGGAAGTAATAGGCCAGCTGAGGCTTGTCTGCTTCAAAGATTAACTATACATTCTGGGCGGCCTGTATGAACGCTACCCATCTGTTTATTTATACCAACCCCTTTTACACTTAAAAAGGTGCAGTTCACAAAACAAATATGGGGTCACTCAACTTCTAATGAAAAAAATACTTAGGGAAAGTGAAACTAGACAGAAACTTGAAGCATAAACCCAAGTCAACCATGGGAAAGAATAAATCTTGCCCTAAAGCTGTTCTTTCATTAGCCAGCCCACGTAGAGCTGCTAAGCACAGTAAGATGCCACGTGGACACCCTAGGTATTTCACTGGCTGTAAACCAACATGTTCACCACTAAGACAATTCTTACCTGTCCAACTCTGCAAGTATGAACAAACATCATGATGTAGGCGTGGGCAGCAGTGAGTGCATGCAGCAGCGGTGTGGCCTGAGCGGAGAGGGTGGCATCAGCGACGTTGCCGGCACAAGCCAGTTCTCGCAGCAGCACGGAACCCCCAGGAGATTCGATTGGGCGGTGCAAGGGCTCCAAAGAGGAGAGGATGGAGTCCAACTGAAGGAGACCCTCCTGAAGGACCTTGGGTTCATGTGACAGTGTCTGAAACAAGGAGGAGGATTAAAGCATGTATAGTGAACTTCATAGGCATGTCTTTCATAGTCACAATAGAAGAAACGGAAGGTAAGTCTCCAGTGTCAGACTTGGCCATGGTCTCTTAATAAATGGTGGAGCCAAAACATGAACGTAGCTGTAACAACCTCAACACCTCCCTCTAGAGCAGTGGTTCTCAACCTTTCCAATGCCGCGACCCCTTTAATACAGTTCCTCATGTTGTGGTGATCCCCAACCATAAATTATTTTCTTGCTACTTCATAACTGTCATTTTGCTATTATTGTAAATCGTCATGTAAATATCTGTGTTTTCTGATGGTCTTAGGCGACCTTGCTAGCGGTTCTCAACCTTTGGGTCACTCTGCTACACAGGGTTGAGAGCCACTAGCAGGGTCGCCTAAGACCATGGGAAAGCACAGATATTTACATTACAATTCACAACAGTAGCAAAATTACAATTATGAAGTAGCAACGAAAATAATTTTATGGTTGGGGATCACAATATGAAGAACTATATTAAGGAGTCAGGGCATTAGAAAGGTTGAGAACCACTGCTCTAGAGCATCACATTACTTTTCTCAAATGAGAGGCTTTCAAATGTGGTAAGCCAATAAATTTGAATATTCTCATAGCCAGGTCTTCATGCTATAAGATGAATTCTAAATTTGGCTCAACAGGGAGCAAAGTTAGGCAAAGTTCCAAAGCATAGAAGTGAACTATTATAAATGTTCTTTCTTTCCCACAGTAAGAGAGACTAGTCTAGGGCAGGCATCAGCCAGTCAATTTGTTTGTTTTATGAGACAACTCAAGGATTATATGGCCCTTGTACTATCTTTGAGTCTTCAAAAAAATGTGATGACAGATCAGAGAACTTATGTACCTTTCCTACAGCTTTAAATAGACCTATCTGTTCCCACATAGTATCTTAGAAGTGGGATAAAGATGGAGCAGCCCTTTCCCCTCTCTTAGTTATGAAATAACAATTAAATATTCACAAAGAGTAAAGCAAAATAAAACATTAAATGCAGACATGTCATAATTACAGATCTTTCCAAGTTCAAAAGCAACTGGATTTCTGATTTGCAGCAAAAATTAGTTATTATGGTCTACCCAGCTAATAAAAGAGCTTCATAGATTTAATGTAACCCCTATAAAAATCTGAACTGTGGCTTTTTGGATTTTTTTTTTTACAGAAATATAAAAATCTCTGTTTAAATTCATATAACAATTTTAAGGGACCAAATGAGATATAAGTATCTTGGGAAAAAACCCAAAGCTGGAGGTCTCACACTACCTATTTTCCAAAATTAACACCACAAAGCTATAGAAATGAAAAGTGTGGTATTGCCCTAGCCAGTTTGGCTCAGTGGATCGAACATTGGCCCGTGGACTGAAGGGTCCTGGGTTTGATTCTGATCAAGGGCATGTCCCTTGGTTGCAGGGTTGATCCCCAGCCCTGATTGGGGCTCATGTGGGAGGTAACCAATTGATGTCTCTCTTTCTCTCTCTCTCTCCCCCTCCTTCCAAAAATTACTGGAAAAATATCAGCGGGTGAGAATCAACAATAGTGTGGTACTGACATAAAGAAAGACATCAAGGCTAAAGAAAAATAACAGAAAGCACCCAAATAAACCCTCACATATATGGCCCAATGACTTTTGACAAGGGTGCAATAGGGAAAGGACAGTCTTTTCAATAAACAGTGTTAGCTAACGAATGAATTTGGACCTTACTTGACACCATATTAAAAAAATGAACTCAAAATAGATCAAAGATCTAAATGTAAGAGCTAAACTATAAAACACAAGAAGCTGTAGCATAGCTGCATAACATGGGATTTGGCAATGATTTCTTACATATGACACAAAAAGCACAAGTAACAAAAGTGAAAAACAAACACAATAACCTGGACTTCTTCAAAATTAAAACTAAACCAAACTATCAACAAAGTGAAAAGGTAACCCATGGAATGGGAAAAAAATATTTGTAAATCATTTATCTGGTAAGGGACTAATATCCAAAATAGATAGAAAACTACAACTCAGTAACAAAAAAAAAAAAACAAAAAAAACAACCACCATAGAAAAATGTACCAAGGGCCTGAACAGATAGTTCTCCAAAGAATACAGTCAAATACCAATAAGCACACGAAAAGATGCTCAGCATCATTAATCATATGACCAAATAAGGAGAAGCAAATCAAAACCGCAGATCTCATTTCACACCCGCTGGGTTGGCTACTATAAAAAAAAAAATAAGGCCACACACACACATCAGAAAACAGTAAGCGTTGGTGAGGATGTGGAGAAATCAGATTCCTTGTGCACTGCTGGTTGAAATGTAAAATGTAGAGGTGCTGTGGAAAACAGTATGGTAGTCCCCCTTCCCAAATTAAAACCAGTACTACCATATGATTCAGCACTACTATTTGTGGGTATACATCCAGAAGAACTGAAAGCAGGTGCAATTTAAAGAAGTCAGATTCACAGAACCAGAGAACACAATGATGGTTGTGAGGGGCTGGAGGGAAATGTGGAGATATTGGTCAAAGGATACAAACATTCAATTATAAGATGAATAACTGCTGGGGATTTAATGTGTACCATGGTGACCAGAGTTAATAATGTATTCTATTCAACAAATTTTCTAAGAGTAGACCTCAAATGTTCTAATCACACACAAAAGCAGAGGCTTGAAATATTCACATACCAATGTTCATAGCAGCACTAATTCATAATAATAGCCAAGACATGGAAGCACCCAAAGGTTTATCAATGAATGAATATCTATAAACAAAACCTGGCTTAAACATAGAATGGATTAAATTCAGCCTTAATAAAGAAGGAAATTAGGACATATGCAACAACATGGGTGAATCTTAAAGACAATATGCTACGCAAAATAAGCCAGCCACAGAAGGACAAGTACCTTGTGAAGTGCATTTTACATGAATACCTAGAACAGTCAAAGTCATACAGACAGAAAGTCGAATGGTGTTTAGTCAGGGGCTGGAGGGAGAGGGAGATAAAGAAGTTGATGAATGGATATAGATGAAGGAGTTCTGGAGATGGGTTGCACAATAATATTATGAAGTTAATACTACCGAACTACGTACACTTAAAAATAGTTTAAAGTGATAAATTTCATGCTACGTGTATTTTACCACTTTTAAAATAGCTTTCTTGGAGATAGTCCCTTCCAATGAACTGAAATGTTAGAGAACTATAAACTGACCGAACTCAGGAACAAAAAATAAACACTACAACTTTTCAATGAGGAAAAATGTGGCACACTATTTATCAGTCATTTAATCCACCTGCAGTATATGACCGCAGATTTCATCATTACTTTTTAGTTGAAGGTAAAGGAAAAGCACAGTAGAAACACACAGATAGAAGTACTGGAATGGACGCCTAAAAAAAAAAAAGAAAGGAAGAAAGAAAGAAAGAAAATATTCGGCCAGATGCTTCTTACCAATATGGATTTGCAGACACCTGCAACCGCCTGACAGGCTGCAGATGTGGGAAAGTCAATGGGCAGATTGGGAAGACCCAAAATGGTAACCAAAGGCAAGAGTCCTTTCTGATTCACAAATTCCTGGCAGTGGTCATCTGTTGTATTGTTGCTCAGAATAGATTCCACAAATTTCATCTAAGTGATAAAAAATTCAAAGAACAGTTAGAGCCTGACATTTGGAGCCTGACATTTACAAGGCCAGCTGGGAGTAAGGACAGGGGTAGCCTGATAAGTCACGAAATCAGTATTTTCTAGAAAACCAAAACCTTAAGGAAACAGGGATAGATATATATGGACACTAAATATCCATAAAATAAGGACTAATTGAAACTTCTCCCCAAGCCGCCTTTTCAGCCACAAATAAGGTCATAAATTTGAGAGCACCGAGAGGTTCAATGACTTGCTAAGGGCCACACCGTGAACTAGTGGCAGAAGCAAGTCTAGTCTCTTAATTTCCTCATTTTGTGCTCCTTGCAATGATAATGTGTGGCCTCTCCCCTGCAAGCAAACATCATTAATACTTCTCCCTCCAATGTGCTCATAATGCGAATTAAATCGAGAACTCTCATGAGGACCGAATAAAGCAATCTGTAAGGGTAAGAAAGTGAAACGTGGGCAACACACACAGGCACAAGACTACCTCTGGAAGCCTTGGAAGTGCTTAAAGGGCTAGAACAAATATTAAGCAGGCTTCCCCTCACGGGGAAACAATTCTGGGAAAATTAAAGCACTTCACCTTTTCCTGTGAGACACGGGAAGTTACAAGAAAAGACCACATTAATTTTTTTTTTTTAAAAAAAGAGAGAAGTGAATGGGAAAAATGGCAAATAGCAAGAAAAAATATTTGCGGACACATTCAAAAGAACATAATACTGAATTGGCTTAACAAATCCCAGCCTTCCTGTTTGGATTCCTACAGAGAATGGCAACAAACAATAGAAAATTGGGAATATATGTTTAAAAAAATATGAGAGTGTTGGCCAAATTGTAGAAAACCGGTCTCACAGAACAAGATTTGCACACCTCTCCCCACTTCTCCGCATTTTAAAAGTCCCCATTAAAACAAAAACACAGAAATCTCCGGACTGTTTGGTAACCCCACACATTTTCCAGAAAAAAAAAAAAATCACAAACCTTTACTTATTTGCCCCTACCATGAATCTTACCACATTAAGGATGTAATCCATGAGGGGAATAGGAATACGCTCCTCTGTACCAACAACCCTGTTAAGGGAGAAAAGAGCGAGTTACACAGAAATTCATGACACAGTGCAAGAGAACAAAGTGAGGAAAGGGAAACAGCATGAAATTCTAGGCCCTTGTTCTACAGACTGACAGCCTTTAATGTACATACAGCATGGGGGGAAAAAAAGAGCTGAAATCAACCGCAGCTAGCTTTCCTAGCCTGACTAGATGGAGGGAAATCGAGAAAAGAAAAACCAAGCCTTCACAAACTCAGCGTTTGTACATGTCAAAAGAAATCGCCCTACCTTAAGCAAGTTCAGTTAAGGGACCGTGTGAGCATTTGCTTGAAGAAAGAAGACAGATGAAGAAACAAACTCATAAACATCTTACCATGTCCTCGCATCAGGTTTGAGATGACAGAGACCAGGAAATAGAATTTAATTTTGCTCAGAATTCCACGCTTACATCGACAAACCACTCCGATCAAAGCTGGTTAAAGATGGAGCCAACAACCAAGGCTTCCTTCCCTAATGATCTGTGCTTTGGTCACAACAGTTTCTGAACCATCAAAAAATTGTGATCAGTTCCTCTGCTTCAGATGCTTCAGTGCTGCGCTGCAGATGAACAGGCTGTACTAATGCCACAGCCACAGAAAAGGCTGCCTTTAGCCCAATGTCCACATCTTGGCATTTGTAAGAAACAAACAGAGGGAGAAAACCCACAAAGTATACTGACATGAAACAAAATCTACCTCAAAGATAAACCACAGGCAGGGACAAAACTTGAATCAAATAAAGAGCAGTTTGTCTATAGACCTCCGGAACAGATGTTTGGGAAAAGGCAGAGATATAAGAAGGGAGAGGTAGTGAGAGAGAGAAGGCAAGAAAAGTTGGTAAGGAGCCTAATAGTTCTCATCACTGAGTAAGATAAAATTGTGAATAAAGATTTGCCAGACACACAGACATCTGGCAACAAAATCCAAACTAGGTAAAGAGTGGAAAGGCATCATAAATGGCTCCACTGATGAGCTATCCAGAGGTAGGGTTTGGGGAGGATGTTATAAACAGGTTCAATGAAGAATGTGGGAAGGAACTTTGTACAAAAGGCGAATCCAAAAGCCGGGAGTGAAAGGATTCCACGGAAAATTGTACACCTTTCCCTAACTGTAAAGTTCCTCTTGGGGAGATACAGCAGCATTCCACGGTACTTACACCACGCTGGGTTGCACCTCCTTGGAGAGAACCCAGATACCTATCTCTACAGGTAAGGGATACAGGTATGGCTCTAGCCTATTGAGACACCGACCCTTCACCAAAGCCAAATATAACGGCAAAAAGCCAAATACCATGAAAGGGGAGCCAGGTACTTCCTTGCATTTACTAGAAGATGGAGAGGAGAACAAGAGAGAAACACGCCTATTCAGAAGTCACTTTTCTTCCTAACCTCATCTTTGGCTCCCAGGTTCAGGATGTCATATAGGAATAGTCAAAACGATCAGCTTTCTTCAGGAGAAATTCCCTCACCAACTGGTTTTTCAAAATGCGATTCTAACCTTAAGCTCGTATACAACGTTGACTCCAATAAAAGACTGCATTCCCAAGAAGACCATAACAATTTATCTTAATTTTCAAATTAAAAACTTATTGTCATGCCCCCCCCCCCCCCAAAAAAAAAAAAAAAAAAAACAGGCACACATTCCCAAGCTCAGTTTTACTCTGGTCAGTTTTAGATGTATATTTATGGTGCTGAAGTCCCTAATCAGAAGTAAAGGAGGTTTGCAATTGAGCGTCACAGTATAGTGTATAGCAATACCACAACTCATGGGTTTTTTGAGGGGTGGTGGTGGGGGGAACCAGGTCTCTTCCAGCTCTTCAGGAAGCATAGCTGCCTCTGGCAAAGAAGCCCTGTCAGTGGGCCAGGATTAAGGGAACAACCGCTTCTTTGCATTTGCTGCCTTTAAAGTACAGACAGCTGCTCTTCAAGTTCCCAAGACAACATGGATTTATATAACCTATGTCTTTTAAGTGGTTCAGGATGGGCTTGGGTTAAGTTAGGTAAAGTAAATGAAATTGACCACCAAAAACCCGCGCCATGTTGCCCCAATTAAAACCCCTGGTCACGTACTGGTAACTATATTCACTCCCAGCAATAGCAGATTAGAAGGCAGAAGAGGCCAAAAGACAAGTATTTATAACCACGTGTGATGAATGCCTCCAAATGTAGAGCAGAACTCCATGTACGTGGAGGGAGACTGTAGTGCGTAAGTTTCCTTATCCCAAATCTCTAGCAGAAAACCATGCCTCAAGATCAAATACAAACATCGTTTTCAAATACTGGCTGCAGATTTTGGAAAAAAAATTAAAAGAATAAGAATACGGTCTTAGTCTGGAAAAAAAAGGAAGGAAACTCTGAAGTCAAAAGGAGAATAAAAAAACCTTGAAGTATATTCATATAATAGACTACTAACTCAACAACAAAAAGGATGCTGGTGGAATCTCAACAATACGTTGAGGAATAGAAAACTGGTACAAGGAAGTGCCCAGATCAGATGATACACATTAACACTCCATTTACCCTATTTCTATGATGTTTTAGTATAGGCAAACTTACTCTGTGATGACAGGATTAAGATTAGCTGCCTCATGTTGGGGTGGGGAAATAGAAAACTTAAAATCTGTGCAGTTCACTGTATAGGAATTATACCTTAATAAAAAAAATACTGGAAAATGTACTCGTTCATTTAAAGCAGTGGTTCTCAACCTTTCTAATGCTGCGACCCTTTAATTCTGTTCCTAATGTTGTGGTGACCCCCAACCATATTATTATTTTCGTTGCTACTTCATAACTGTCACTTTGCTACTGCTATGAATCGTCATGTAATATCTGTGTTTTCCAATGGTCTTAGGCTCTATCTACAGCACCGGCTCTCAACCTGTGGGCTGCCACAGGGTTGAGAACCGCTTGCAAGGTCGCCCAATGCTTTAAAGGCATTGGAAAACAGACTAGGGCATGGGAGACAGAAATCTGGTTGGGAGTCCCCCTGAAGAATTTTGTGATGGGGGGCAACTATGAATAAGACTTTCGGGGAGACGGGTGGCATACACTGCAGATTTTTCTAAGCCTCTTCCTATACTGGCAGGAAGTATATAGCAGCTCCTGCCATAACAGCTGCCTGAGATAATCCTTTGATATAGTGCAGCATTCAAAACAGAGGCGGAGTTTACTAGACAGTATCTTGCTTTTCCTTTCCTGCCCTAATAATTCACATAGTGACCCAACGGAAGCTTCTCAAAGTGGCATAAGTGGAGAAGCAGACATGTATCAACATGGCGAGACTCTTAGGTATGTTATCTGAATGAGGTCATGGCGAACACCCAGACCATGCTGAGTAAAAAAAAACTCGCTCTCACGGAACAGCAACTACTAAAGTCCTTTGCCTCTTGTAAGCTATACACAACCAACACTATGGGAAGATATTAATGCTGTGGGAGGATTTAATTTTTCTATCTCTTCATTCTCATTCATGTTTCATTAGGGGCAGCTCTCTTAACATTTAAGTCTCAGGAAGATCATTACACTAATGCTCCTGATTAATTTCCTCAACCCACTAATGAAATGTTTCTTGACTGATTATCTACTATATACAAAGTGATTGGGATAAATTGTTGAGTGAGACAGTGTCCCTGTCCTGAAGGAGCCTACAGGTTAGTGGGGTGAAACACCATTAGAATATATGAATAATTTTATCGAAACAGCAAAAAGAAAAAAAAAACTGTTGAAAGAATACACAAGACTGACTGTTTGGAGGTAAAAGGAAAAGCTCCTTTAAAAAGGTGACCTGTGCGCTGGCCCTGAAGAATTTGGTAGATGCAAAAGGAGATTAAGATACTTTGGGGGTTGGGGGTAAATATGGATGGAACACAGTGACACATGATATCCCAAGAAAATCCTGGAGAGTGAAGACATGGAGGGCTTGAGAAAATGTCAATATACCATAACTATTTAAAATCTGGGGATGTTAGATCTAAGATATCTGTAAAATATCCAGATAGAAGAGAAGTTGTGTGCAGATGAATGTACACAGCTTGACTCAAAACCAGTATGATACCTCCCCAACCAGGTTTAATAAATCTTTCCCTTGCTTGTAGCTAGTAAAGGAAACTGTACCCCAGCAAGCTGGCTGACAGTCAAGGGAATGGCAAGGAAAAACTAAGACTCTATTTTACAAATAGTCCTGCTTTTTCTTTTAGGGTGTGCCACCTTTTCAGAAACACTCTAATCAAAACAGAAGATGCTGCTAGAATGATGCCTATTCAGACAAGGTAAGATATCTACTGAAAGCAATGTACTTAATACTTAATGCCTCTTTTCCAAAAAACAAACAAAACAAAAACCAACCCCAACCCCCCCAAAAAAACATACACACAAAAAAAAAACCACACACACACACACACCCCTCATACCAATAGGCTCAATCCTTTCTAGAGTTCCATAGGGCTCACTGGTTTAAGTCTAAACCTTTGTTCCTGCTGTCTACACCATAATAGTCAACTTTTTAAGTCCCAACCTCAAACCCATTCATATCCATGACTAAAATGCTCATGCTTTTCTCAGGACTACTAATCTCAACACCAAAGAGCACTATTAAATGAATGGATGCATGACTGTCCAGAGGGATCACACTCACTTCTCGTAAAAAAGTGATTAAATTATAGCTTTAATAGTCAGTTGGTATCTACTACATCTCACCATCCAGATAGACAATTTTGAGGTTAAATAGAGCTCAAATAGAAAGAAGAAAGAAAACCTACTGTGCCTGGATAAAGCATGGACTACATTCCAAGGCCTTCTGATTTACCTGGAATAAGTATATAGCAATAAAACAAAAACAACATCCAAACAGCAACAAATCCCTGTAACTCTTAAGGATTTCTTAGGAGACAAGCTTCAAAAATGCAATGTGCTCTATTTGTGCTCACTTTTGGAAACAATCAGTCAATGATATAAAATACCTAATCAACAAGAATAAAATAAGACCTCTGAAGAAAGCCCACCAACTGGATATACTGAATTCTGATTCAACTTTTTATGAACGGCTTTTAAGACAGATAAGTTTTTTGGCTCCGGCTCGGTGCTCAGCGACTAGAGTGCTGTCACATACACCAAAAAGTTGCAGGTTCAATTCCCAGTCAGGGCATGTACAGGAGACAACAGATGGATACTTCTCTCTCACAATAATGTTTCAATCTCTCTCTTTCCCTTGCTCTCTCTTTAAAATCAATAAACATATCCTCAGGTGAAGAAAAAAAAAAGCTTGCTAAAATAACCAATGAAGTTAAATATCAAACCACAAATGACACACAAGAGTCAAAGGGGAAAAAAATCCTATAGACTCTTAGGGCCAGAAAAACCTTAGAATCATCTAATCAGACTCCCTCGCTTTTACAGATGAAAATGACATGCCCAAGATCACACGGCTAGTGAACCTGTCTTGCAAACACTCACTGCTGATTAGGCTCAGTTTCATTCTGCTGGGCAGAATTAAAGCTCTGCATGGCCTGTACTTCCTCTTCTTCCTCATCCTCACTAGAGGCCTCTTCTGCAGCATGATTAGACCTTGGGGGAGGAGCAGTGGCATTGCCATCTGCCTTCTGGATTGATGGCTTCTGACAGATGTATTTAGGGTCTCTCCCAAGGTTACAGATTTCTTCAAGTAACTGAAAGGTACAGGAAATAAGATTATTTATTAGTAATTAAGGAACGGGGGAGGTAACTAGCAATTTCGGGACCATTTCTATGTGCTAATGTGCCATAGAAGTGCCAAAACATTATATGCATGTTATGCACCATTCCTGAAATGTCGCCGTTAAGCCCATTTTATAAACTAGGGAAGTTCTGTGAACTTAAATAACTTGCTCAGCACCACATGGCTGTTAAGTGACTGACTGATCTGAGTCCATGTCCTAATCTAAGCACCGGAACTCATATACTAGCCTCAACCATCCTGACAGGGAGTTGGCAGGGCTAATAAACGTGGGGGGAAAGGAAGAAACAAAGATTACAAAGAGTAATATAATATGCTTTTACAAACAACCTACTAGGCCTTGGCAACTTGTTCGTCTCTTATACAGGAGGGAGCAAAAGTAGGTTTACAGTTGTTTTTATGGAAAACAATATAATAAATAATACAAGAATGGTTTAGGTACTGTAGATCTACTTTTGGCCCACCCTGTGTTAGAAAGCAATGCTAAGTGACTTTTTTGAAGGGGGGAATGGGCAAACGACCAACCCAAGGACGTGAAGAAAATGAGGCAGACACAACCCTCTTTCTTATAGGCACAGTCTGAGAGTTCACGTGATCTCCAGCAGGCCAAGCCTCTTTCTAAAAGCTACCCCCCCCTCAATGCTGTCTCAACACTTCTCACCTTAATGATGGCAGTTGTGGCATCCGTTTTGAGGGTGGGCTGATGTCTCATAAGCTCATCAACAGCACTCCCCAGGTTGGATGCAGTATCCCCTTAAAAGGAAAAAAAAAAATGAACTGTTAGACTGAAGAAAATAGAGCTTGACCTAATTTCTATGCCAATCTAAGGAGGAAAGAAGAAAAGGAGTTTTGCTGTGATTTTCTAATGTCATGCTTTCTCGAATGAATTCACACCATCCTTGGCAACCAAATCACTGGGGAGGAGGAAGGAATCATTATCAGTTTAGAAAACATATTTGAAAGTGCCCATGTATGCCATATTCTGTCCTGGCAATCTATGTCAAGGCCTGAACTACTACTGCAGAGCAGAGAGAGAAAAGAAAGAAGCACGACCATTAAGTCTCTGGCTGCCCCGGTAAAGAACGATAGTAGCTATGCCTGGATCAGTTTGGGTTAGTGGTTACAGTGTCAACCCGTGAAGGATCCTGGTCAAGGGCATGTACCTTGGTTGCAGGTTCCTCAGGAAGAGGTGCAGGAGGCAACCTAATCAAAGAGTCTTTCTCAAGCTTCTCTCTCCCCACCCCCCCTCTTTTTTCCACTCTCTGTAGAAATCAATGGGAAAAAACCATCCTCGGATGAGGATTAAAAAAAGACGAAGAATGATAGCAGCTGAAGACTACAGTGGTAACTAAAAGTATAAAGTACATTTTTAAAAACTGGATTCTTTCTGGAGCCTTACTTTCTTTCTATTCTTCAATGATCTGGTTTCAAATACACCAAGAAAAAAACCCCTCTCTGACTATCTTAGGGACTTGGATATCAGAAGAGAAGATTACCAAGATCAACACCTTGGGATTCCATATGTCCTCTTGCTACAGACTAGCTAATGGACCTAGAAATCTACTGATGCCCTCTAATACCCATTTCTCACCAGCGCCATGATGGCACATTTAAGAGGGAACTGTTGAGAAGCAGGGAAATATTATAAGCAGAGACTAAGGATGAAGTATTCCTTTCTACCTGCAATATCAAGTATGGCGATAATTCCCATTAGGATTAGCACACCTAGCCAGAGAAATGATGGAAAGTCCAGGAAGAGTTTCCTTGCCAATTGGTAACTTTTAATCCTGTAAAATTTTGGCCCAACAGCAACCAGTTATTTTAAGATAAATCCTGGTGACCTACCGAGGGGGTCAGAACTCCTCCGCCTCCGCATGGCTGGGAGGTAATCTGGAGACAGCAGAACTTTGAAGAGACGCTCAAAGGGCTGACACTGTACAAATGACTGAAGACCCCGTGCATTCAAGCAGAGTGCACTGAACACATTTGGGAGGGAGCCGAGGACTTCACGAGTAGCAGGAACCTAGAGAGAAGGTAAAGTGAGTGTGAAGACATCTAAGAGAGTTCAGGGGTAGATGCTAAGGAAACATGGATCAGGGGTGTCACACAGATCTGTTTCAATACCACATACAGAAGACATGAGGCAGGATTTTCATGCCATACGACTATCAATTGTGTCTGTGTGTGTTCTGCGGGGAGGGTTAGACATACAACATTCTTTACAGCGCGGCAGAAAGAACTCACATCTTTGATAAGCAGGGCATGCAGCATGACATCTGTTAAGCCATTGTCCTGGAGTGAGGAGAGCAGTGATGGTTCTTGAAATACAAACACAGTCACCACTTCAGTAGCTTAAAAAAAAAAAGAAATATGAGATGCAGAGATTCTCACAGTTATTAAAAGAACCCTATTTAAATAATTGTTCCTACCATGAAAATTGCCAATACTACTCATTAGAGATTAACCATTATTAAGAATTTAGTGACTACCCTTCAAGATTTTTATGGGTAATGTACAGGCATAACAACTATAGTTAATACTGAAATACTGTATAATAATGTACTAAATCCTGGAAATATACTAACAGATTAGATTTCAGGTGTTCTCATCATATAATAAGGTAACTTCATGACATGTTAATTAGCTTGACTGTAGAAATCATTTTACTATATCTGATAATGTTGTACACTTTCTTAAATAAATACAATTTTACTTAAAAAGATATAAAAACAAAAAAATGACTTCATAACACATTTTTTACATGAATGTGGTTATATTGAATATAACATGTTTCTTTATAATTGTAATAGTCACCATAATAATCTCCTTTATTTGTCACTGTCATATAACTCATTCAATTTGAATGGCTGCATACTATTTCACTAAATACATGTACCAGCATCTATATAAACACACCAATTTTGTCAGCTTAAGCAGAAAAACGAAATCTAAGATGAAGCAGGGGGTGGATTGCTGGGTAAGTGAACATAAACTCATGAAAATGGACAAAATATATTCTTAAAAAGCCTTTGCAAAAACTTAAAAGTATCATCAGCATTGTTAGGAGTCATTTGATATTAACAAGACCAATTTTTGACAATAGACTACTTAAGAGAACTGTGCTGTAAAGACTATCAATGCTTGTAGAATATGGCAAAACTCTACTCAAGAGAAAAACAGTATAGCATTAATGCATTCATTAAAAAGTAACCAAAAGATAAGCTAGAAAAAATTAATATATAGTTTAGTGAAACTGTAGGTAAAAAGAATGAATAATTAAAACCAATACCTATCCCTATGAAAAGACAGGAATGAGAAGAAAAGGCAGCTAGGATGTTAAAGAGAACATGGCTGGGTATAAAAGTGTGGGAGAGGAGTTAAAGGAAGGATTGAGGAGGGGACAGAATCTATATTTGGTGGGTTCCAGCATGAAATTGTTGCAAGACATCCCAACCCCACCGGGTGCTTCCCTACTCACTTGCCCTCATCCTCTTCCCAGCCTCCCCCACAAGACTGAGTGAACACTACAATGAGACAATCTCCCCGCTTTGAGACTATTTTGCCTGGCATGTGTGGCCTACATAATTGAGACCAGCGGTCACCAACTGGTGGTTCATGAGGTCCGAAAGGTTGGCAACAGCTGATTTCCTCAGCAGAAACTCCCACTCTCCAAACCCTTGGACTCTTAGTTCTCCTGGGACACAATCCTGCTCGGCAAGGTCACACACTCACTTCCACCCACCACACCCTTCTGAACCCCGACGCCCTGACCCATTTCCGACGGACATTGAACACCCACAGCGTCCACCGAACAGAAATTCTAGTTTGTCATCAAGTCTTACCACAAAAGGGAGCGCTGCGCTATCTTTGTACTTATTATATGGGGTGCCATCACCATCTCTGCTATAACAGGCACAGATTTAGGTATTTTTAATTCCATAAGAGACTCACCTCCTGAGGCTGCTCAGACAATGCCCAGCTCATAAACCAAACAGCTCAGGCCTGAGAAGCCCTGACTGAGGAAAAAATCAGTCCAGCTGCTCTGATAGTTGACAACAGGTTGGCATCAAAATAGCCACTAATGTCAAGGTGGGGCTTGTGCCTAAAAGAGGACCTCCTGCTCCATGTGGTTCAATAATTCAGGAAAGATATGTAGAATAGTTCAACAAACAAAACAACAAACCAAAACTTTGTTGGATTACATGTAGACATATAATCACACATGTAGCCAATTAATTATATTACTAAAATACCCCAAGATATTCTGAGACTCTCCCCCCCCCCTCAATTAATTTTTCCCCCAGGCCATCTCCTTCTAATAGTGGGTTTGAAGGCTATACACTATTACTTATGGACCGAAAATAATAACTGCTGGCCTAATTCTTTTGTTTGGCTTTGCAAATTTGGTCTCTCTCAAGTACAAATTTTTTAGTAAGAAACCTGGGAGATTGCCATGCTCATTCAAATGTGAAGGATGGGATGGCCCTAGGTGATTTTGCTCAGTGGATAGAGCATTGGCCTGTGGACTGAAGGGTCCCAGGTTCGATTCCAGTCAAGGGCACATGCTCAGGTTTCAGGCTTGGTCTCCACTAGAGGACATGCAGGAGGCAGGCGATCAATGATTCTCTCTCATCAATGATATTTCTATCTTTTTCTTCATCTCCCTCTTCCTTTCTAAAATCAATAAAAATATATTCAAATAAAAACAAATGTCAGGGTTGAATTCAGACTCTAGAGAAGGAATTCTGACCTCCACTGATGGTTTGTTTTAGTGTTCTCAGTCTCATTTTGTACCTCTTACATTACCTCCTCACCTTCTCTAACCCACAAAGTACTTATATTCTCTTGCAACTTCTTTTAACTTCCCCTTTATATATGTATGGCCTGTGAACTTGTTTTTCTCTCTATTTAGGGGCCATCTCCCAGAGAAAGTCATCCTTCCTTGCCCCCTGACCTGGGACTTCATGGGTAAAACAAATCTTTTTCTTGATCAGACCCATGTACTGCTGTTGTGAGTGTGGTCCCCTGAACCTAACTTTGGGAGGGAGTCTCTCCATATTAAGGTGGAGCTACTATAACACAAGGGAATACTTCCTCAACCTAATAAAGTGGAAGAAAACCTTCAACTCAAAATCTCCTGCTAACCTCAAACTTAATGGTGAAATACTGAACGCTTTCCCCCAAATTCAGGAACAAAGATATCCATTCTCACTTCTATTTAACCCCGTATTAGAAATCTTTGCCAATTCGTTACCACAACAAAATAAACAAAAAGAATGAAGATTATAAAGAGGTAAAACTGTTTGCAGATGACAAGATTATGTAGAATATCTGAAGAAATTAAGAAGAAAAAATAATAAACTACTAAGTAAGTTCAGCAATGTCACAGGATACAAAGTTATTATAAGAAAAACCTTAAATTATTTCAGCAAGGGAATATCTAAGTTGTGGTAATGAAAACTACTCCTGCCAGATACCCCAAAGTATTAAAAAATAACTTCTACTGTTACAAAGGGGTTTTTCCATTTCTATTACATCTCACTAAATTCCTTTACAGTTTTAAGGAGAATTCTAAAAGCCAATGAATTTCATGTATTGTCCTGAATATGTATGGCACTGAATAAATGGCAGTTAATAAAACTGAAGTTTAAACAGCAGGAATACACAAAGTAGTGCCAATATAAAATTGCAAATAGCTACAAAGTACCCAAAGCATCGAAAACTGCATTTTATACAGTGAGAAACAATTTTCTATACTATAGCTTAAAGGTCTGACATTCAATTTTGAGGATGGAAACCATTCTGATTGAATTTTCAAGATCAAGGTTAGGGACTAACCATTGAATGACACACTTCTTACTACACTTGAAGTGAAAGCACAGCACAAAAAGCCAAATGTACAATATTACTCATTGCAAATGATTCACAATACAGTGGTTATGGAAAGTATATTTAACATTTCAGAAATGGATATTGGAAACTGAATTCTGATCTTTCTATATTTCACCATTAACTAGGAAGACATATAATCACACATGGAGATAATAAATCTTGTTAGAATAGAAAACAGAGAACTCTACTAGGTTTGTGCAACCAAACATCAATTCCACTTACCTAGAAGAAAAAGTGATGGGCCATAGTATTCTGCATTGCTGATGATGTGTTTCAGGGAGGTAGGCAGAGAACCATCCATCACTAAGAGAAAGGTGAATATTAAGGAGAATATGATCAGTTCAATAGTAGTTTAATGGTTGGGGATGATGGAGCAACACATCCTATCTATTAAAAAAAGAGTAATATACAAATTAACCACCACTCCGCTATACCTATAAGCCACACCCACCAGCCAATCAGGAGCAAGTTTGCAAATTAAGACAAACAAGATGGCTGCAGCAATGGAGTAAGCAGGAGGCTTGGATTTCCCCAGCAAATGGAGGAAGCCAAATTTTCCACACACCCTGGAAGGCCCTGGCCTCCACTCACGACTACAAAGTTTCAATTATAGAAGATAAATCCCAGATACCAGGGCCTTCACTTGGGTTGCTGGGGGGCATGGCTGGCCTTAAAACCACCACAGGCCCCTCGCCCAGGCCATCCCATGCCCCAAGGCAACACACCCTCCACCCCCAATCCAGGACACCTTTCAGGGCAAACCAGCTGTCCCCACCTGTGCACCAGGCCTCTATCCTATTTAACAAAAGAGTAATATGCAGATTGACCATCACTCAATACACAAGATGGCCACCACAAGATGGCCTACAGGGGAGGACAGTTGGGAGAAACCAGGCCTGCAAGAGGGGGCAGTTGTGGGCGATCAAATCTGCAGGGGAGGGCAGTTATGGGTGATCAGGTCGGCATAGGGAAGTTGGGGGGTGATCGGGCCTGCAGGGAAGGGCAGTTGCAGGGGAACCAGGCCTGCGGGGGAGATCAGTTGTGGGGGGAGACTAGGCCTGCAGGGGAGGACAGATAGGGGGCAAACAGGCTGGCAAGGGAGCAGTTAGGCATCAACAAGGTGGGCAGGGGAGTGGTTAGGGGGTGATCAGGCTGGCAGGCAGAAGCAGTTAGGGGCAATCAGGAAGGCAGGCAGATGAGCAGTTGGGAGCCAGCAGTCCTGGATTGTGAGAAGATGTCCAACTGTCCATATAGGCTAGATCCCAGTAGGATAGGGCCTAACTGGGTAGTCGGACATCCCTTGAGGGGTCCCAGATTGGAGAGGGTGTGGGCTGGGCCGAAGGACACCCCCCCTGCCCTGTGCACAACGCACTGGGTTTCTAGTTACATATCACACACTGTGGTAAACAAAGTTTGTGTTGATTCCAATTTAATGGCCTCTACTTGTCTTTCCTCCCCATATCATGTTATTTATTCCTTGTCCATGCAATAACCTTTTCACAGTAAGCAAAGAATAAAAGAAATCAGACAGAAAACTGGAAGTGAGTACAGAGTCAAAAGCTGGGAAAAGAAAACATAGGTGATTATGAAAATTGCTAAATGATCCTTAGATTTGGGTAAAGTGACACAAAACTACCAAAAGCTATTCAAAATGGCATGGTCTTTCCCTAAGCCCGCCTTAGGAAAGAGTAGCTTCAGAAAGTATGAAAAGGACCGATCTTTGAGAAAACTAAACACCCTCCAAGAAGATATCTAGAAACAAATACCATGTCGGATGCCGTCTGAGAAAGCTGGGTCTTGAATGGCCTTCTTGAGGAAATTCAACATGGATTTGAGCAGTGCTGCTCGTTGTGGGATACACTGGACTCCTGGAAAGGGAGAGAGAGGATTATACTGGGTTCATCATTAGACCACAGTGAGTAGGCACATAAAACAAAAATTTTAAGAGACCCATATACACTATAGCAACACTGACATTTGAAGTGATATCTCTGGATGTTGGAAAGCATCCTTACCTAAGGTTTAAAACATTGGAAAAATAAATCACCATGGACAACATAGAACTGATAGTAAAGTTAAGTTAAAAGCCCAAAGTAAAAAGAAAAAGGGACATATGTAATACTATCAATAATAAAGATTAAAGAAGAAAAAAAAGTAAAAGAAAAATTATGAAATAAAAATATTAGCTCTATGATCCCCACTTCCTGTCTTATATTAACTTAAAAAAAATTTATTGTTTAAGGTATTATAAATAGTAGTACATACATCTCTTCCCCCTGGCCTCCCCTAACCCTTTGGCACTTGCACTCAATCCCCACTTCCTGTTTTAGATATGTCCCCTACAACACAGTTGTTGTGCTAAAATAACCTGTGTACGATCTTTAGAAAGCTATACAATGCTATGAAATAAATGTTAATATAAGAAAACAAACCCCAGAATGAAAAGTAATATGCAGTCAGAAGAAGCAAGCTTTCAAATTCACCACTCAAGCTCCCCCACAAAGCACCCCTCTTCACAAGTAATCCATTCAGTGTGAGAAATTGTGTCTGTGTGTCTCCGTACCTGGACGGGGACCGGGGCATATAGTAGTACTGCTGTTGGAACCTGATGTCCTTAATTCTACATCTAGACGGTTCTCTATAGAGGTTGATGATCCTGGACTATTTTCCATAGTCACATCTGTAACTAAGCAAGAGTTACAAAAAAGAAACTAGTCAGAATAAAAGGTACCACCCAAAAGAAAGATCACCTGAGAAATGTCTTCCATTAAGACGAGATTAATGATATCAAAATAGAGAAGGTATTGAAACTCAATATGAAAATGCAAAGATTCCACAAATAAATAGAAACGTATTTAACAACATTACTTATTCAAGACATGGAACTTAAAAATAATCATATAAAAGAAGTCCGTCAATATTTCTCAACCACAAAATTTGAGAGAAAAAAGTGGTAAACATGCAATTTCATATACTACTGCTGGTTAATAGTAGACAGTAAATAGAGCTTATTGGGAGGGTAACTTAATGAATATAAAAAGCATTCATACTTATTGCTCAATATACAGTATGCTTATATGAAAGAATGCCTGATTCATTGAATGAACAATGTTGAGTATGTTAATTATCTCATCTTCCCATTTAAAAAACTATACACTTATGTAAACATGTACTTGATTATGCATAAAAAAGCTGGAAAAAAACTACACCCAAATAGTAGTTATGTTGAGTAGGGAGTGAGCATTCATTTTTACTTTATAGATTTCAATTAATAGAGTACAAAATACATAATTATTTCTTATAATTTATAATAAAATACAATAAAAATCCATTAGTGATAGGCCATTGTTTACACTTTGAAGTATTTCTTTCCAATCTTTTTTATACACATGCAAGCATACATACATGTGCCTACTTAATAAAGGAAGCACAAACTCATGATTTTATAAACTGCTTTTCATTTAATAGAAACTTTTCTCTTTGAGAATCACCTAGGTCGGTTGCTAACAACACAGACTTCCTGCTCTTCACTTGCAAACGTAATGAGTTAAATGAGCACTTTAGATATGGGTCTAAATCTTTATCTATCACTTTAAATTATTCCTATGCTTACTAAAGTTCGATAACCACTGGTTTATAAGCAACAGTGGCTCTTTAAATAGTCTTCTACACCACACCACTTAAATGTGACATTTCAGCCAACACTCTGGGATCTCACCCTTTAACTCAAATGCCAGCTTGCCCAACAATAGAACTAGAGATAGAAATTGGATAAAGGGGCTCCTGGGACAGAAATGCATATAGGTAATTAATTTCAGAAAAAAAAGGAACGACAACTATGGACATTTAGTGTCAAGAATGACAGCATTACAAATTGTACTATAAGCATGATAACAGATACATATACTAACAACCTGTGGCAGTGGTCAGCTCTCAAGCTGTGGTTTGCCGCTCTGTTGACTAATGAGTTTGCCAACCACTGGCCTGGGGCATCAAGCGAAGATGAACTTAAATGATAAGAAAGCTAGCTTGGAAAGGTTTTTTACTTTTGGCACTATGATTATGAATTATGCATGTGGGTGAAGAGAGATTTTAAAAAACAAGAATACACATGATGTAGATGAAGAATGTTTGGTCTTCTAGCTTTCTCATTTAATGATTTAAAAGTTGTCCCCTATCCAAAAACTTTTTCGTCACTTCTCCTTTCCCTTCTCAAAATAACCAGAGAGTTTCAGAAAGCCCTGCATTTTTGAGCCTACATTTCCTCTCGTTCCCCAACACATGTACACGCCCTCACCACTGTGGCTCATTTGGTTGGAATGTTGCCCCCACGCACCACAAGGTGGTGGGTTGAATTCCTGGTTAGAGCACATACCCAGGTTGCAAGTTCAATCCCTGATCAGGGCGCATGCAGAAGGCAAATGATCTATGTTCCTCTCCCTTCCTCTCTCTGGGATCAATAAAAACAAAACAAGACAAAACACACCTACATGGTATGAGGCACTGCTAGATGTTCAGCAGTGAACAAAAAAGTACCCTGATCTGATGGAGCTTATGTTCTAGTGAGAATAGAAGACAGTGAACCAATACTTAATAGCTATTAAGTTTTGAAATAAACAGATTAACATCATAGAGTGACTATAACGCTCTATAGCAGCCCTACCATATGCTTCACTTTCCATCTCTGTCCCCAACAACATGTGCCTCCCTTTTCTAATTATCCTCATGAAAACGTGCAAATCATTTCTGTAGAAAAAAATTTGTTGTTGAAAATGTGTACTCAAGTCAGTTGTGCACTTTTAAAATTTATGAGGAAGAATGAAAATTGGGGTTGGATGACAACTAAATGTCAAACACACAGATAGTGACGTAGTAACGGTTAATTACCATCCATATCAGTTTCCATTTCTTCTCCGTCTTGTGCAGTACTGGGTCTCTGGATCTTTGGCTTGATCACAAAGGGACATTCTTTTCGGCACAAATCTACTTCATGCTATGATCAAGGGAGAAGTAGTAAGAAAATCCTACATATATTCCAGGGATTAAAAATAATTATTATGAAAGAATGTGGCATGCAGATTACAAAATTGGTTTATAACAGGAACAAGATGGATCTTTAGAGTTATGAGCGTTGTTTCTATGCTCAGGTATCATTGGGTATAAGTCTATGCAAAGTAACCCTTGTGTGATAATACCTCAAGTCTATAAATGAAGATAGAAAGTCCACTATGGGATTGAAAAGCTGCCATATCCAGATTGGTGATGAGGTCAACCACTCTGACAGCTCTGGTGACAAATGTTATCTGGTCCTGCTCATCCCCAAGAAACTTTATGACCTATCAAGGAGAAAGAGGCAAAACCAATAAAATGAAGAGACACAAAGCCATAAATAATACCATCTTCTGGAACCATGCACTCTAGGGCCTCAGGGTGGCAGCATGCATGGTGTAGGAGGAAAAAACATGTGCTTGATTTTTGGTGCTTGCCCAATGATAGCTCTATCACTTCTGGGGCTCAAACTCCTGATGTAACGGGGACATCAGTTATGTTTCAGGATTAAATAAAACATTCAGAAGAAAAAAAGCTGATGCCCAAGGAAAACCTATTAATAGAACCGAACTGACAAAGTATCTTTATGTATATATATTTGAGTCCCGGTGCACGACATTCATGCACTGGGTGGAGTCTCTAAGCCAGGGGTCCCTGAGTCTGGCCTGTACCCTCTCACAGTATGGGATCCCTCAGTGGATGTCCGCCTACTGGCTTAGGCACACTCCCTGCCAGCAGCTGGGCTCACTGCTGCTTAGTGCCACCTCAGAGGTGGGAGAGGCTGCTGAGACCTCCACTGTGTTGACATCCATGAGCCTGGCTTCTGGCTGAGCAGTGCTCCACGTGGTAATGCAGTGACCATCAGCACCAGGGGGCAGTCACTGTGTTGAGCATCTGCCCTCTGCTGGTCAGTGCACGTCATAGCAACCGGTTATTCTGCCCTTCGGTTGATTTGCATATTAGGGTTTTATTATATAGGATTCTTAAGTGTCATGCATGAGTTCATAAGATGTGTCAACGCCTTAACTAGTCCTGGGGCCTACTATCACACCATCTGGACTATGATCAATTCTTAATAATGGAGATAGGTGCTCTTAAAAGTTAATGAGCTAAATTAAGTATGCCATTTTCTGATTAAGCTTTCTTATACTATTTGCTCACACTGTGAACCATTTCAAGCTTGCAACTCTACACACATTCTTAGCTGATTTCCCCACTATAAATACACACACACAGATATATATATAAAGTAGAGCACCTTCAATAAGGCTTCCATCATTCCACAGGAGACCAGGGCTTCACCACCAGCATCATAACTGGCCAGATGATATAAAAAAGAGAAGAGAGCAGTGGCAAACTGGTGAGGGTATGGATCCATGGAAGGATCTACAAGGGAGATTAGGAGAGGAAGAGAAAAAACACGCTTAGATTGTTGTTAAGCTAGCAGGATGTTAAACAAAGGCAGACAAGCAAAGAGCAGGATTCCTCTTGTTGTCTAAAATAATCATCAAAATTTACCAATCATGGCCTGGATACAGTTCCGTACAAGTACAGGCAAAAATCCATGATAGGATGCAGTTCCCGTACAGTCAATAATACTGCTGAGTTTGGGCGTTCTCTCCAAGTGGACAATTGATGTTAATGTTCGTAAAGAAGCGGCTTTAATCTCCTAGGAAAACAGAAGGTAAGCATGGAATATTTTATTATTTATTTTTAAGTCTGTTTTATTGATTTCAGAGAGGAAGGGAAAGGAGAGACAGACAGAAACATCAATGAGGAGAATCACTGATTGGCTGCCTCCTACAGGTGCCCTGACTGAGTATCGAGCTGTGACCTCCTGGTTTATAGGTCAACCAGCAGCACTGAGCAACACCGGCTGGGCAGGTATATAATTTAAATAAGTAGATTACTAAAACAAGCTGCTAATACCCAAAATTCTAAAATTTAGGTCATTCTACTGGCAACTGATTTGGGGAGATGAGAATGTATTAGAATAATATTGAAAACCCAGCATTTGTTAATTATGCTGCTAAATAGCCAAAGAAAGAAGTAAATGGGCCAGGATTCTCTCTTGGGGTTCATGCTAAATCCCTGGGAAATACGAAAAGGCAAATCATACAGACAAGCCTAAAATACACAGAATAGTAATAAACACTTACCATAAGCTGCTTATCTGTTATCTGAAGGACATCTACCAACTCCTCTATCAACCCATTATACAAGATACTATTTGCTGACTCCTGCAAGGCATTGGAATACACTGAAAAAGGAGAAATAAATACTTTAGGCAAGAAGGCAGTGGTCAAGCCACTGCCCAATAAGAAACATTTGACACCTACTGGTTCTGGGTAAGGACTCCCACCAGCAATGGTAGGCAGAATAACTAGACTCTAGAAAATCAAATAAAATATGGTAAGCTCTAAATAAATTCTCTGGTTAATGGTTTCTTTTGTCCCGACCAAAGATCTGGGGAATGGAACTATGAAAAGAGAATGAAGAATTTTTGTAATGTAAGACTTCCATTTTAGTATCATCATATGCTTCTGTTTTCACTGGAAGCAAAAGGCTGTAAAGAACAGAATGTATGTACTATTGCAGACTAAGCCAGAAACTTGCATGACATTGGCATAAAACTTGAGAATTCATGTAATACACTTTCAATGAATCCCCACACAGAGGTAATACTGGACTAGTCTCCTTAAGTGAAAATCAGTAAGCATGCTTAAGTTTTGTTAAATTGAATTTATGGGTGACACATAAAATTATCTTGGTTTCAGGTATACAATTCTCCAATACATCATCTGTATATTGTATTGTGTTTTTACCACCCCAAGTCTCTTTCCATCACTATTTATCCCCCTGTACCTTCTGTACCTACCCCCACGTCCCCTTCCTTCTTGCAAATACCATCAGCTCATTTAGTTTTTAGTAAACATTTCCTGAGTACCCATTAACACACCAGAAATTATGGTAGGTGTGAGTACAAAAGGGAGAATAGGACTTTCATGTCTAAGAATGCACAGTTTAAAAAGAGCAGACACCTAATAACATAATAAAAGCTGACAATATTAACAGCAGATACCATTTTATACCTTCCACACGCCTAGCTTATATTAGGTGCTGTACAGGGTTTTAACTCTCCTATCAGCCTATAAAAGGAGTACTGTCCCCATTTAAATGAGGAAATAGAAACCAACAAGATAAACATGTGGCTAGTAATCTGCAGAGTCAGGGTAAGAGCCCAGGACTGATTCAGAAACCAGTGTGCTTTCTCCTATACCACCCTACAGTAAAATGAAAAGGCACAGCATTCACTACTTAACAAATACTTTCTGAATTATTTCAAAATTATACACCTGAAAGTCATAGGAGAGGAAGAGGAAATGGTAAGAGGAGTGCCAGGGAAGATGACTACCCAAACACTCAAAAAAGATAAAACACAACACTGAATCTATGTATAAACAATCATCCCATGCTCTTTTTGATCCAACATTAAGGAGCTTAAGAATGATGAATATGGTGAACACTAGGAATGCTGGCAATTTTACAATTTAACTTGCCACTTAGGTAACTACAGTAAGCCTCACAGCAACAAAGACAGATGAAGTTCAAAGGAAATCAAGTCTAAATTGCCTAACCGGGGCCTGTTAATTATAGAGTGTTATGCTCTTACCTAATATAGATATTGCATGCAGCCTCGCCTGAACAGCTTGCAACCGCTTCCTGTGATTAGAAAAGCCATGGGCCAGTCGTATATGTGTAAATAACAGCATCTGTAGAGACAGAAGACCTCAATTAGGAAACCAATGGAAAAGGTAACTATCCTTTCTAAGAGCTCACATACCTGTTGAGCTATTTGGTAAAATGGCTTACTGGTGCTATTTGTTAAGATGCCAAAACAGTTCCACTCTGAGGATAGTTGGCAAAATGGGAGCGAGAAAACAGAGGCACAAAGAATTCGATTGTCCCAACTTAAGCCAACTGATAGGCAACAAACTGGATACAGCAAGAGTTCTGATTGTTATTAATCAAATTACGTATAATATCACCATTACAATGAGTAGAAAAAGACAACATAACTAAATGTGTTCTCCTTGGTATCCAAAATGTTGTACTACTACTACTTAACGCTCATAAGAGGAGTTGAACTTGAGAATTGGCATAAAACTTGAGAATTCATGTAATACACTTTCAATGAATCCCCACACAGAGGTAATACTGGACCAGTCTCCTGAAGTGAAAATTAGTAGCTAGGATTAAGCATGAGGATTAAAAATGAGGAAACTAAGGCTTACAGAGGCTGATTTTGCCCATGGTCTAATTAAAATCTTCCTGCCACCGTGTCTCACAGTCCAGCACACATCATTAAGCTATAGGAATAACAGTCACACCCTTTTAGACAGTTTTAGGACATATCGTACCTGCTTATCCTTAGGAATGCTGTACATTTTGGTAAGAGATTCCATGATCTCAGAAGGGCTTTCTGAAATCTGCATTAGAAAAAAATAGTTAGGAACAAAAAGTAAACCAAATGTTAAGAAAATAGTCAACAGTCAAAGATTCCTCATACCTTGTCAAGTTGCTCTATGTGAATATAATGTAGTGTATTACTAGATGTCTGAAATAAAAAAGATAAAGAGAGTTGTTAGGAGTCACTGTAGACCGTAACTTACCCTGCCATAAGACTGCAAGAACTGTCTGAAAATCAAGCTGTCACCATAGGGCAGTGGTTGGCAAACTGCGGCTCGCGAGCCGTGGTTTGCCGCTCTCTTGACTAATGAGTTTGCCAACCACTGGGACAGGGGCTTAATCACAAGGAACAACAACAGCCTCTAATTATTGCAGTCGAGAGTCTAGGTCAGTGGTCGGCAAACTCATTAGTCAACAAAGCGGCAAACCGCGGCTCGCGAGCCGCAGTTTGCCGACCACTGGCCTAGGGCGAAGCCTGACTGAGTGCTCTTAAAATCAAGATAACTTTAGAGCCTCCCGCTAAATACCCGTTTTATATACAGACTATTCTCAGGAAAGCTGCTTTCAAACCAGTAGCATGAAAATATAATGTACATATCCAGACACATTTCATTTTCTTCCTTTTCCCCTTATAACCTTCACTGTCTTAATCCTCACAGCCTCTGTATTCATAGCAAAAACTGAATCCATGAAAATGGTTTCTCTTTCAATATGCATTAGAGCTGTTTTAAAGGCGCCATTCATCTAAAAAGTTTATTTTTGTTGTATATTGTAGGCAGAAGAAAAAAAAAATCTTATTCACTAGGCCACTTCTAAACCAAACTGTATCTTAGTATCTCCTCAAAGAATATGGAAGAGCAGATAACTGAAGCAGAACCCTGGTGAGCAGTATAGAGCTTTCTTGCAGGCTGGCTTAGAGGAGCCATCACTATCCGGATTATTCCACTGCATGTTGGAACTGAGACTAAGAAAAATATACTAGGTACAGTAGCGCCCCATATAAGGAGCCCTGCTTTTGACGGCTCCAACATGAGATCCAAATCTATCAGAGCTGGGCATACGATGCACACTTATTCTTGAGAAGCTATGTTTAGCTTGGGAAGGCAGCAATGTAGCTCAAAACCATTCCCTCCTTTAACTGAGGAGTTCTAGAAAAGTCAACCCCAGTTACAGTAAATCATAGACTCTATCAGAACAAGTCTGATTGAGACTCACCCTTTTCTCGATTTTGACCTCGGCCCCAGGGTCTGCATAGAATTCAAAGTGTAGTGTAGTTGCACTGGGTGGGTATTTCTGTGTATAAAGCACATGAAAGAATCAGATAACCATCTTCTCCCGAGTCTTCCCTCAGCCCTAGCCACTTTGTGCAACTTATTGTGGCAGCAGAATGGGCACTGTAGGCAACAGCTACGGTGCATTCATTCCTTGTCTCAGCAGAGCTCAGACATCTTGTAATACGGAATCAGGATGCTGGAGCCTACAGCTCCAAAGGTTTTCATATTTCTTACTAGTAAGTCAATTTGGACTGTCACTATTCTCTAGGGGGAAAAGGGGCACGCCTGCAAAGCAGTAATGAATAAGAATCTATGAAAGAAAACGAATACAAGGGTCTAGGCACCAGCTCGAGAATGGAAAAAAAAAATTCTTATGGAAACCTTATTGTGTATCGCTGCCTACTGAAATAATTTATTGAAACTCTGCCTCACAGATATACCCTCACAATTCTTCATAGACTCCCTTCCATATCACTCTATACCACTTCTCTTCTACACAAGCAGATACCAAGTCAATATAATTCAGACCCTGCCAACAAACCGTCTAACTCTAGAAAAGCAACATACAAGACAAAGTAAGACCACAACAACATGCCAATGAAAACATACCCTTGACAGAAACCAGCAACAGTGGTTGCCTCTGGGGATGAATTATTGTACACCCTTTTATACTCTTAGAATTTTTCACATGTTTATGCATGACTTCCTTTTCAAGTACACGTGTTTTTCAAAGTCTCATAACACGCCAAAGATTTGGTTGGGTGTCATCCTGTGCACCAAAAGGTTGCCAGTTTGATTCCCGGTCAGGGCACATGCCCGGGGTTGTGGGCTTCATCACTGGTAGGGGGCATGAAGGAGGCAGCCAAGTGATGTTTGGTGCTCACTCAGATCTTTCTCTCCCCCTCCCTCCCTCCCTCTCTCTCTCAAAACCAATAAAAAAATCTTTAAAAACATGTCATTTCTTAACATATACTGGCACCAAAATGGGTAAGAGACATCATGCAAATCACAGCAAAGTGTATCATACTGTTTTGCCCAAGATGTGACGAACAAGCTTCTTATACATAAGATTCAAAATTAACCACCTAAACTTCACGATGAAAAAATTAGAATTCTAAATACCCAGTAAGATTTACGTAGCTTTGATTATTAAACAGACAACACTCACCTCCCATATTATCCAATATCCATCAATATAATGCACCCTAAGTAAAAATATACCAGCTAAGATGGAAAAGTAAATTAAATTTGTTCTAATTTATCTTCTTCTTTGACCAGGAAAAAAAAAAAAGCCCTCTTGCACAGGAAAAAGGCTTGCTAAAAGTCAATGAATTTCATCACAACCATTTTGTCCTATACACAATAAACTGATAACATCAGTGCATCTTGCTGGAAAATATAGTTGCTTTCTTGGCACAGAATTGTTATAAATCCAGGTGTGCCTTGTGGTTCCACAGTAACACATCAAAGCAGAGGGGAGATGGCCTGAGCTCATAATCTAAGCATGGATGAAAGGTATGAGCAGGACAGGGCATGAGGGTGCACATGGAAAGCACACAGAACATATTAAGTTCTTAACCCTAGTGGCAGAACTGTTCTTCAAACATTCTTGAATCATGCCAGACTGTCCAGAGTTCCCGATAGCTCCAGTGAAAGAATGCAAGCAAATGCAGCGGTTTCAAATTGATGCACCCAATTCAGCTTTCTACTCCAGGGCTGGGGATGAACATACGCTATGCTTCTGAGGTTCTTCACCTACTACCAGCACATTGAGGGCACCATTTCTAGATGAGGTTTACTACGTCTCAATTGATCTTAGGTTCTTCAAAAGACCTGCTGTGAAGTGGTAACACTGCAAAGTAAGGCTCCAATAGAGGTCACACACAGCTCTGCCTAAAGACACCCACATCTCCGAGAGTGACTTACCATCATATGCAAGTCTCTGCAACATTCTGCAAGTCCGAAGCCATTCTCCTTTCCACCCCAGCTCTTGGAAAAAGAAAAAAAAATAAAGGACAGTGTTTAAACAGTGCTTAAGGTAGCTTTGTGTATAAAACATTTAAAAAATGTGGCTGCCTGGAACACAGAGTAGACACATAATGTGCAAGTCAAATGAAGAGAGGAAGACAATAAAAGCAAAAACCTAAGACGTGAGGCAAGATTATCTGCCTAAAGGTAATGTCTCCCATGAGATCGAGTTCACTGTTCTGTAAGGAAGTTACTAGGGAGAACACAGGCAGCTACTGCAAGCAACTGCATTCTACATGCTTGCTGTATACCTGCTCACAGGTGTTTTGTGCCACTAGGGTGGAATCACATGCTCTCTAGTCCCTCCATTTCTTACATGAAGCAAGTTGCAAAGAAGTCTCTGTACTAATCACCACTATTGTACTTCTGACACCACAAAGTCTAAAAACTCATGGATAATTACTAGTCCTTAAGGTAATGAGGGAGAATAGCTCAACTGAATACTAGTACTGGCTTTCATATCCAAAACCCAAGCTATATAATCCTTCTGACTAACTAGCCTGCATTCGTAACAGGGCTTGAGCTAACTTTTTTTTTTTTTTGGCCTAATTTGGAAGACTTCCAAGGCTGAATTGGACATCTGTTGAAAACATCCAAGAATAAATGCATTAATCCTTGGTTTCTGGGACAAAACATACAACTAGGATAAATAAATGGAACAGCTTGGGAAGAAAAGCTGAGTAGTGAAATACTTGGGGAAATAAGGGCTTTTTTATTCCCGGGGACCTGGAAGGCCGACGCTAAGCACATTCTCAGAAAAGATCTTAAGAGTTCATACGTCTCTGGCTGACCATCAGGTTCGGCACAAACCAGAAATAAAGACTAAGGCAGAGTTGAAGATACTGAGTATTGAGACCGAAGACACCAAAATACACACAGAACCCACCTGCAAAGACTGGGAGGCATTTTGTTGCTGCTGTTGTTCTGAGAGTTTAGGGCAAGTCACTAGCTGACCACTAAGCTAATAGAACAGAGACATCAATGACCACACAAAACAAAGAATTATGAAATTGGTTCACAAAAGTATAAATAACAGTAAACTCTGGGGAGGGGTGAGAATCTGGCTTCTACAGTAACCACATTATGATAGTAAAAATCAGTAAATTATGGCAAACTGAGGAGTAACATAAGGAAGATGGCTGATTAAGATATCTCTTGCTCTCTACCCCCACCACCACAATCTGGCATCCATCCCAACAAAAATGCCTTCGTGGCCCTGGCTGGTTTTTGGCTCAGTGGATAGAGTGCCAGCCTGCGGACTAAAGGGTCCCAGGCTTGATTTCAGTCTAGGGCACATGCCCAGGTAGGGGAATCAACCCCCAGTAGGGGGCATGCAGGAGGCAGTTGGTCAATGATTCTCATCATTGATGTTTCTAACTCTCTTTCCTCTCTTCTTCTCTAAATGGTCTGTGTAAACTGTGGAATCCAGCCCCATTAAGCCAAAAGATCCATGGCAATAGGCATGTAGTGTAGACTTTGGTCCAGCTATGGACCCTGCAATGGCCTGTGAACTGGCTGCAGCCGCTTTCAGCAATTTCAGAGCCCCAGGAGAACACTATCTTCAACAATTATCCACAGCTAATAAAAGTGAAAGGACGAAAGTATTAAAAATAATAAGAGCTAAAATAGTATGTTCCTGATTCACAATGTAAAAAGTATGCTGTGACACCAAAAACACAAGAGGGGAAAGTGTAGATATGTTTCTTTCTCTCTCTCTCTCCCTCTCCCTTTCTTTCTCTCTCCCCCTCTCTCTCAAATTTATAAAAAATTCAGACTAAACATAGACAAATATTGATGCATTATTCACTGTGGCGATAAGAGAAAAATATATAAAAACTGAGATAACTGTATGATAGCACGACAGTATTTAAAATACAAAAGACTACATTAAGTTCTTCTTTGATAGTATTAGCTTTGTTCCTGCAAAGAACTTGCCCACACCAAACAACATAAAAACATGTACTTATACTTTCTTTCAACGCTTTTAGCTTCATTCTTTTAACATTCAACTTTTTAAATAGATCTTAATTTTACTGTGATAAGGTAGGGTCTACCTAAATTACCTTGTGAATAGGTAGCCTGTTATAATAATTTATTCAATAACTTCCCTTTTTCTCCTAATTTGATATGTCATCTTTATTATAAATATAATTCTTATGTGTTGGATCTGTTCCTGGAAACTTTCAACGGGGCAATTCCACTGTTATTATCACACTATTTTAATTCACATAGCTTTTTTAAAAAGGTTTAACAATAGGAAAAGTAATTTCTCATTACATTTTCTGTATTTTCTTGGCTACAGCCCAGACTTCCAGTGAAGAAACATGGAATTTGCCAAAAGCCATGAGAATAAAGGCTATTAACACCTGATGCTACATAGAAGAAAAGGCCATTCAATCCAAGGACCTAAGTTTGTAAGAAGGAACAAGCTTGTACCACTCTTCACAAGTTTCCTTTTGTTTTTTTCTGTTGTCACAATTGTTTCAGAATATTTCTACTATCATTAGTGACACCAGAAAATTACTTTCCATCTCGTGATCTAAGACAAATCAAGCACCTACAATTAGAAAGTTGTGGTAACCTAGGATCCTTAAAAGATCATGTGCAAGCCAAACCTGATTCATGAAAGTCTGTGCTATTGTGACATTTATGACCTATTACCATTATATTAAATACAAAAAGGGGATCTACACTAATAAAAAGATGCAAATTGACCATACCTTCACAATGCCCACAAGTCAATCAGGACTATGCAAATTAACCCAACAAAGATGGTGGGTTAATTTGCATATGCAGGCACAGGGTCTCTGGGCAGCATGGGAAGGCAGAAAGGTTTGGATGTGGGTGCAGGAACTAGGTCTCAGGTTGACACCCAGATTTAGAATAAAAGCTATATTCAAACAACTCCAAACGTCTTAGATAGGAACAGCAGATGCTAAGTTTTATTAGGTGCAAAAATCCCATTGCCTTTCACTCAAAACAATTTAACTTCTGAGTCTCATTGTCCTCACCTACATCCAGTAGCATTACCATTTGTTCCTGACAATTAAGTAGACACCCAATAAATAACTATTACATCAACAATGGCAAAAAGGCCTATGTGACACCATCTCACTAGATGGGATTTGCTAAAGACCTGATGTTCTTTGAGATGGAACTATAAAAATTAGTTAAAAGTCTTTAATTTACCCAATAGGCTAGACTAGACCAGTGGTTCTCTAAGTGTGGTCCTTGGACCCGAAGCCTTAATATCACCTGGAAACTAGGTAGCAATATCAGGCCCTGCCCTGGGCCTACAAAATCAGAAATGGGCAGGGTTAAGGGGTATGATCAGAGGAGGGAGACCAATGTATGCTTCACTAAAGTGATTCTGGTATACGCTCAAGTTTTGAGAACTCGTGTACCATATACCTTAGCAAAAACCAACCAACTGGCTATCAACTTATTCAACAAGTCTTCCTGGAGAACTTCCCCTACATTGCAGTTCACTATCTCTGGACTGAGTCACTAAAAAACCACCCCAAGAAAAGATACCACATACAAAGTCATTTTTCATAAAGAACACAACATGCTATACAACACTTTCTAAAAACCATTAAAGCACTTTTCCTGAACTGTTTATGAAACCACTGCGTACAGAAATGCAATAAACAAAGAAAACGAAGATTGAGAGAAAACAAACTTATAACAGATGACAAAGAAACACTAATAGAAAAAAGGAAAACAATAATTAAGGTAAAGTAAAATGTTTTAAATCTTTAAAAAAACACACTGAACAATAGAAAAATGGGTAAAAGATATGACATGACAATCCATAAGAGCAAATCTTAGTGGCCAAACATGAAAAAAGATGCTTAATTCATTACTCATCAGCTAAGTGCCAATTAAAAGAACATGAATATTTCTTGGACTACATCATAGAATCAAAAGTATCAGTAAGTAAAGGCATATATATTCAAGACTGCTTAATGTAGAATCATTGCTCATAACAGGAAAAATGAAGATGCATTATTTGGGAAATAGTTGAATTATGGAACATCCAAACTGAGGAATATTATGTAGCTGTACTTACAGCTACATGAAGCAACTGAAAGTTAGTTTTTCACAGAAAAGGTTACTTTATATATTATTATAATTTTGTTTGTTTTTTAAAATATATTTTATTGATTTCTTACAGAGAGAAAGGGAGAGGGATAGAGTTAGAAACATCGATGAGAGCGAGACATCGATCAGCCGCCTCCTGCACGCCCACTACTGGGGATGTGCCCACAACCAGGATACATGCCCTTGACCGGAATCGAACCCGGGACCTTTCAGTCTGCAGGCCGACGCTCTATCCACTGAGCCAAACCGGTTTCGGGTGTATTACTGTAATTATAAATTTATACTGAATAGGTCTAGTAAATGCGTGCATTCACCAGTCACCATAAGTAAACAAATGCACACAACCGGGGGGCATGGCGTAGTGCATATGGGAACATGCATTAAAATTGCTGCAGAGCTCTGGCCAGTGCAGCAAAGTGGTTGGAATATCAGCTTGGGGGCTTAAGGGTCGCAGGTTTGATTCATGGTCAAGGGCATGTACTTGGTCAGGGCACATTCAATGTGTCTCTCACATCGATGGTTCTTTCCCTCTCCCTACTTCTTGTTCACTCTCTCTAAAAAAATCAATGGGGAAAAAACATATCCTCAGGTAAGGATTAACAAAAAACAAACAAACAAAATGCTGCCTTGTGACAACAGAACTCAACTACCATGTGCAATGCAGTGTGATCATGTGCTAATCATTCGCAGAACATTGTTTAGTAGCTATGACTCTTGGATTTAAATACGTAGACTATAGATGTAGATATGTGATTTATGTATGTCAACGAAATTACTAGCGTTTTTCCAACATATGGCCTGTTCTCTAAAATGTGTTAAAAATAACTGAAGTTTTAAAAACCCTGGTAATTTAATTGTAAGAAAATCTTGGTTAAAAGCAAGATGTGAAAATTAACATCCTGTTAATTTCATACAGACATACAGACCACATACATGACATACAGACCACAAATTTTGTTAAATTCAAGTTCATTAAATCAAGGATTTACTGTAAACATTTTTTAAGCCTCCTCCACATGGAACAGTTAGATTGGCCCCAACTTCTATCACAATAATGCGATATTCTCACAGACAGCACCTTATGGAGTAATGTGATTTGATCTTTGAGATATATACCCAGGAGTACCAGTCTATATTCCTATCAGCAATACATAGGGTTCATATAGCCTCAGATGACTGCTAGCACTACCCATTATAGTTTTCTAATTTCTATTAATCTGATACAAGCCTTATGAAGTTGTGTGGTTTTATTTGTATTTCTCTAATTACTGAAGAGTGTGCGCATCTATTCATGCTGAATTCCCTGGCCTATGAATTATCTATCCATATCCTTTGTCCGTTTATCCTTGCTGACTTGGAGGCACTTTTGAATATTCTACAGTAACAGACCCTTGAAAGTCGTAAAACATTGCTTAAAAACCCTCTATCACCGGTCTGTTAACTGTCTTTGGCAGTGCTGTGTGATGTTGTCCATAGACTACCTGCTATTTTACCAACTGTTTGAATGTTCCTGTTCCATGACAAAATGAGTTTGCACCAGAATGTTATTCAACCACATAAGTAATTGATCAATTGGTATTTTTCTTCATGAAGAAAGCAGTGTGCTGATTTACATGTCAGTGTCAAGTATATTGAGTAGCACTGAAACCTACCCAGTATGGCTCAGTGGCTGAGTGTCCTCCCAGGAACCAAAAAGTCACTGGTTCTATTCCTGGTCAGGGCACATACTCAGGTTGCAGGCTCAATCCCCAGTAGGGGGTGTGTAGGAGGCAGCAGACTGATAATTCTCTCACTTAACTGATGTTTCTCTCTCTCTCTCCCCCTCCCTTCCTCTCTAAAATCAATCTTATCTAATAAAAGAGTAATATACAAATGGACCATATTTTCACTATACAAGGCCACGCCCACCAGCCAATCAGGAGTGAGAATGCAAATTAACCCAACCAAGATGGCTACAGCCACAGGGCGAGCAGGAGGCTTGCTAAGATTCCCACATACCGTGGCTGGCTCAGGCCTCCACTCAAGGCTACAAAGTTTCAACTGTAGAAGATAAATAAATCCCAGATACCAGGGCCTCCGCTTGGGACACTGGGGGACGTGGCCTGCCTGCAAACCACCACAGGCCCCTCGCACAGGCCACCCTATGCCCCAAGGGAACCGCCACCCTAACCAGGACACCCTTCAGGGCAAACCAGCCGGCCCCCACCAATGCACCAGGCCTCTAGCCTATCTAATAAAAGAGTAATACGCATCTCTCCAACACATAAGATGGCTGCCCCATGTGGTTGAAGATCCTGCCCCTATGTGGACACAAGATGGCCAGCAGGGGAGGGCAGTTAGGGGTGACCAGGCTTGCAGGAGAGTGGTTAGGGGGTGATCAGGCTGGCGGTTAGGGGGTGATCAGGCTGGCAGGCAGAAGCGGTTAGAGGCAATCAGGAAGGCAGGCAAGCAAGCAGTTGGAAGACAGCAGTCCTGGATTGTGAGAAGGATGTCCTTGAGGGACCCAGATTGGAAAGGGTGCAGGCTGGGCTGAGGGACAGCCCCCCTCCAATGCACAAATGTAATGCACTGTGCCTCTAGTAAAAATATATTTTTAAAAGTGTAGCACTGAGTTATGATATCTTTCATTGAAAAGGAAGTCTTAATTTTGTATTTTATGATTCATTTTACCATATGGTTTATGCTTTGGGGTTTTTTACAAAATCCTCACCTGAGGATATTTTTAAAAAATATTTTATTGATTTTAGAAAGAAAGGGAGAGGGAGGGAAAGGGGGAGAGAGAGGGAGGAGAGAGAGAGGAGGAGAGAGAGAGACATCATGATGAGAATCTTTGATCAGCTGCTTCCTGCACGTCCCTACTGAGGATCAAGCCTGCAACCCAGGCATGTGCCCTTGGCCGGAATTGAACTTGGGACACTTCAGTCCACAGGCAGATGCTCTATCCACTGAGCCAAACCAGCTAGGGCTCTACTTATTTTTTGAGAGAGAGAGAAACATCGGTATGAGAGACACATCGATTGGTTGCCTCCCACACGCACCCTGACCAGGGCGAGGGATTGAGCCTGCAACAGAGGAACATGCTCCTGAACAGGAATCAAACCCGAGACTCTTGTCCAGCGTTCCTAGAGGTAAACTGATAATACACACTTAGGCTCGAGAGAGGTGTACATTCTAACTACTGACCTAATAGCCAAGGCTATCCTTTGGGATTTTTAAGAATTCCTTCTCCCCAAATCACAATATATATAAAACCTTCTACATTATTGTTTCTTAAATTTAGTTTTACCCAATATGCATATTTTAAAGACACTATGCTTATTAATACAGTGAATGAGGTCTTTTTTCTAACCATTTTCTAGTTGGTTATTACTGGTGTATGGAGAAGCTATTTGTTTCTATATATTAACTGTTTACTTGGTTACCTCACTGTACTTTCATCAGTCCTATTAATTTTATATTGTCCCCCAGAAAACCAAGAATCTCAATCCCATCACCAACAAATAATGAATTTTCATTTTTATATATAACCTTCATTTCTTCCTTTCCTCTTATTGTATTGGTTAGGATGTCCGCTACAAATTTAAGTTGCAAAAATTAATAGCTGACATTTTTGTGTGACCCCTGAAATCAATAGAAATGCTTTAGTTTTTCCATTATGAATTCTGGTAGATATGGCTTCTTGTTCCTTTTAACTGTTATTGGGGATCCAATATTGAACTGTCTTTCATTTTTTAATAGCAAGAGATAAATACTTACAATATGTTAAGAAAACAGGTTGCATACGTGTATGTACATGTTGATAAATGCAAGAGGAAAAATATGCTCAAATCTTAAGGGAGACTCCATCTGGGTAAATTCTAGATGGTTGCCATTTTCTTTACATTTTCCTATATGCCCTAGAATTTTCATGTTACATTTGTAATCACACAAAAGTATTTTTAAGTAACCATGCATATAAAACACCTTGAAACTTGAGTTATATTTGAATGAGCTTCCAAAAATCAGCCTTATTAATTTTCTTCCAAGAAAGTTCTCTAACAATGTATACCTCTCTCGAGCCTAAGTATGTATTATCAATTACCTCTCGGAACACTGGACAATAATTTGGTTGAGTTGACCTTGTAGTAGAGCTTTTGCCTATGATTACAATTACTACTATCACAAAGTAATTAATTACTGAGAATAACATTAAGTTCCTTAAACTTTTTTACTCTAAAACTAGTTTATGGTAGATACACTAAATTCCCAGATGAAAATAATATCAGCTAATGCACAGGGTCAGGACACAAATTCAGATTTTTTTTTTTTTTGCTTATCTCCTTCCCATGTAGAATCTGATTCTGAAATTTCTTTCCAGAAGTTGTCAGATTCATTAAATCCCTCTGTCCATTAGCTGACAACACTTCTGAGGGTTTTTGGAACCTCGCTAAGTGGGCACCAATAGGTCACCTCCATTAGGCCAGTAAAGTTAACTTGGGGACCCCTATCCATTTTGACACTGCAAGAAACACCTATGCAAAGGTACTACCTAGTCCAATTTTGGTGCCCTTCCAACTCTTCACCCATGACTCACCTCTGCCAAATGTTGCAGCCGGGTTAGTAGTGGGGTTCTCTTGTCAGATCCAAGGCGGGTGATGTAATTTGATCTTTTGCTAAATACATACAGAAGGTTAAGGACTGCCAGCACCACTTGCATATCAGAGGAAGCCAGTAAAGTTGTCAAATGCTATAAGGGACAAAAAAGGGCAGGTTCATGGCATCAAGCACGCTAGGCATTGAAGTTTAAGAAAACCAACAAAATGTGTAAGTATTCGAGCCCTTACAACATGCAACCTTGTCCCCAAGAAACTTACAATCTGGTGGCAAGTCAGAAAATCCAATAAAAGTTAAGACAGCAACACCTGAGGGCACATGACTGTCATGGAACAGTGTATACAACAGTTACACGAGAGTTTCTATTTTGGTTATTTAATATGACTGAAACTCACCAATATATTGAAGCATTTGGTCAGCATTAAGATCAGTATGCAATTCAACTGGAAATGAACCCAGGTATTTTCAGTTGCTGATTATCCCGAAGGCATGGGCTTTCTTTAGCAGCTAAACTATTTCATCTCCAACAGAATGTTTATACATTCCCCACTTAAAACTTTTAAGTGCTAAATCTTTAGTCCATTGTTCCACTTCTTTTCCTATTTTCTTTCTACTTATTTGTTCAGATTCTGTCTCTTTATGGAAGACTTAGGAAAATTAACACACAATAGGGTACTTGACTAACAGTGACAGAAAAGCCTCAAGTTAGGCTAAAGGAGAAGAGTTATTTCTTATGGTGATTTTTGACTAATTCTGTGCCCACATTACTTTTTAAGAATACATAGCATGATATTAACATACACTTTGGGGGGAAAGGAGAGGAGACTGAAAAGCAGCACAGAAACTTAGAAAAGCTGTAAGTACAGTAAAGTGTCAAGGAAATCTAATAGTTTAAAAGTAATTTGAGGCTGCTCTTGAGACAAAGATCAATTCCTGCAAATTCCAAATACTTCAATACATGTATTACATTCTCATTCATTTTTTGAAGAATTTTCCCATCAATCCTGTGAAGGGTGTCTATAGTCAAGAAACATCCTACCATTGTTTTTGACATGGAAAATCCCCGAGTTCCATAATGAAAGGAAACAAGTAATCCTCAGAGAGAAATAGCAATTTCCTTCTTTCCAGACATGAACAATTCCAGTTAAGACCAGATCACACAGACTTGAGCCGCTCCTACCTCTATGGAACTGTACAGATGCCGGGAAAAGCTGTACTCAATGAGCAAGGCTGTGAAGTTCAACACAGCCAAGAGAAGCATTTTCAGTTGTTCTTTTTCTGGCCTATCACATACGAGCATCCACGACATGTTCTCCACCGTCTGCCCAGCATCTGCCAGAATGCCATCAAAGCGGTCCAACAGGTCCACCCAGTGATATAACTCACACTGGAGAAAGAGGAAGGAAAGAGTAAGGGGTCCGTGTGGCTGCTTCCTTACACTGGATTGCTGAGTGTGACACCTAGACAAACCCACTTCCCATCTTTGCTTCTCTTCAATCCCTCGATACAGAACCCCATGAGGAAGATTGTGCTTTGAACCACATGGGCGTGAATTCATTATTACTGCTTCCTTGCCTGCACACGCGCACATACACACACCATTAGATGCCACAAAACCCTTTGCTAAGTCTGCTGAGGGAGAATTCTGGCCGCATTCTGAGGTCTACAAACAGTGACTCTTCCCTTCTAGAACCCATTCTACCTGAAGTGTTCATTTTTAATTATCTAAAGAAGATTCTTTAAACGAAAAGTAAAAGTCCTAAATGTTCCTCTTCCTCAGCTGGCAAAATTTTCCTCTCACATCTCTTCTCTTTCAAAATTTCCTTGGCAACCATTCACAGGTTAAAAGCTACTAATCTACAGCTATGCTACACACACACTGGATGCTTATTCAGTAATTGCTAAAGGAGGCTGCCTCATCATGGTTTCTCTTTTCTTATCAGAGCACACAACATGATGCGCTAGTCCAGGGAGCCCTGTCCTTTGGAAGCATGGGTCCACATACCTTTCCGATGTTCCATGTTTTGATCTGCTGCAGTTCCAAGAGGAGTTGCTCATCATTACAAACCTTGAGTTTGTCTATTAAGGCTCTGCAATCTGCAGGCTGAGAAAAACGAGAAGTCACAAAGGGTGTTTCGGGTTATGAGGGAGACACCAAGAAGGAAAAAAAAATGGAAAACACATCTTTAAGCAATACACTCAGAAATGTAACTCTTGATAGAATGACTACTTAAGAAAAGTGGAAATTTGCCAGGCGATTGCTTGGGATTAAAATGGAAATCTTATAATGAAACAATACATCTGTGTGCATTTTTAAAACCCAAATCAATTGACAAGCGAATAAAGCAAAGAAGCTAACGATCATTAAAAAAAATGAAGGCACCTGTACCATGGAGTGAAAGACAACCAGAATCTCTGAAAGGTAGTGTTGAATCTGAGGAACATTGAAAAGCACTCATGAATTCACAGTCAAAGGTGAAGATGAGCCAAAACCGGTTTGGCTCAGTGGATAGAGCATTGGTCTGCAGATTGAAGGGTCCCGGGTTCGATTCTGATCAAGGGCATGTATCTTGGTAGCGGGCACATCCCCAGTGGGGGGCGTGCAAGAGGGAGCTGATCCATGTCTCTCTCTCATGGATGTTTCTGGCTCTCTATCCCTCTCCCTTCCTCTCTGTGAGAAATCAATAAAATATGTTTTTTAAAAAAAGATGAAGACGAGCATTAGATGTATTTTTCTTCAACATAAAACCCTCCAATTGAGAGCAAAGAGCTTCTGAACTTTGTAAAACCAGGACTCCATTGAGGGTCCCATTTCCAGACATTTCTGTTCTCTTTTACTGATGAAGAACCTGTTGGTCAGGTAACAAGGTGTGGATTGAAAGTTTACAGCAAAGTTTCTGAAAGTGAAACAGGGGACAGGGACTGGGACAGAGAAGCCTTCTATTAAGAGATGGCAGCTGGAAGTGACTGTACTTGCTCTCTCCCTCTGTAAAGCAGTACAGCATCGTAGGACAGACCTAGATTTGGAACCAAACAAATCTGGGTTCCGTTTCTACCTTGGTGTTTACTAAGCTGTTTGGTCATGAGCAAGTACAACCTATAAGCCACAGCTTTCTTACTAGGAAAGCAGATCTAATAACTATCTCAGAAATGTGAAGCTTAAATGTTTGCCACATACATAAAGCACTTCTCTCACATAATGAGTTTAAATATTGTGAGACAGAAAACTATTACAAAGAGCATGGGCTTTAGAATTAGGCAGCTGGTAAGCTACCTCCCTGAATTTCAGTATCCTCTTTTGCAAAATGAACACCACCTATTTATCCAGCAATATTATTGAGAAATTTGAACTGGGACTATTTTCTGCATCCAAAGCAGAACGTGGAGCAATAAGGGCATAAAGGTAAATGGTTTTCTTTAAGCCAAGTCCCCAAACTTTCCTCCCTTTAAAGTGAACATTATTAAAGAGGCTACCTCAAAGCTTTGTGGTAAATGTATGTAAAGTCCTTGGCATAAAATCCTTCCATAAACCAGGCATGCACTTTTTCTTCCTCTTCTTGAAGTCATATAGAATGAGGAAGAGGTAGCGAAGCATTAGGAAGAGAAAAACATGGGAGTCTGAACCATCTGCTCATGCAATTCACTTGTGCCTAGTATCCAATATATCACTTCCATTTCCAATGGAATGCAGCTAACCAGATTCAATTTTATGATTCCGTGAGTTAGAGAGATCCCAGGTCATGAAGACCATTTGGGTCCTGGAATGACTTGTTATCTCTAACATAATCAGGCATTCGTTCTTTATCGAGGTTCTGTAGCAAGCCGGAAGCTGCTTTTCTGAATGCTAAGACGTTTGCTGGCAGAGGATGGCATGGGTTAGTAAACTCGAAGGGCCTGCTACAAATTCTGAAGAGGCGCCTCACACACGTTCCTCTTTCCGCATGGGGTGTGGTTGAAGCGCTGCAACCTGCCTCTCCCTTTAGAAGGGAAATCTCAATACTTCCCAAACCTCTGGACCCCCGGAAACTTTCCCGAGGCTCTCAACCTTCAAAGGCTCTGGAACACATATGTCTGAGGCATCTAAGATGCTTGTGTTTTCTGCTCACAAGAACCAGGTGACATCATGGCATCAATTTAACATACCAGCCTGTTGTTTTATCAGGAGTGGCAAGATCCCTCTGGGCCTTGCCAGTTTATAGAATACACCAGGGACAAAAACCTATTTTTAGCATATTGTCCCTACTATGTAAATGCGAAGTCAGTGTGTATTTCTTTATTCATGATAATATAAAAGAAATCACTTGCCAGTTCAATGGATGCATACCAATTACCATGGTTTATATTGATTTGCTCCTCTAAAGAGGTCAACTCATGGGGAAAAATCCTTTGCACAGTTGCAGATACACAAAGTGATCAATACATGTCTTTCTTGGGCAGCTATTATGGAAAACAGTATGGAGGATTCTCAAAAAATTAAAAAGAGAACTACCATACAACCCAGCAATTCTACTTCTGGATATTTTTATCCAGTGCAAATGAAAACACTAATTTGAAAGGATATTATCCACCCCATGTGCTCACTGCATTATTATTTCCAACTAGAGCCCTGGCCAACCATAATCCAGCCCTCATAATCTGGGACCCCTCGGGGGATTGTCGGAGAGCCAGTTTCAGCCTGATCCCCACAGGCCAGGCCAAAGGACCCTGCTGGTGCACGAATCCATGCACCAGGCCTCTAGTGAATTCGTGCATGGGTGGGGTCCAGCCAGCCTGGCCAGGGGGAGGGGATATGGGTGGTTGGCCGGTCTGCCTGCTGGTCAAACTCCTGGTCAAGGGGACAATTTGCATATTAGCCTTTTATTATACAGGATACACACTGAGTAGACAGATTATTATGCATTTAGAGATCATCATAATCTGACCACTCAGTGTATATAGATAGCTAAGATATGGAAATAACCTAAGTATCCATCGATGGACAAAAGGATAAAAAAGATGTGGTGTGTGGAATACTACTCAGACACAAATGATTTCTTGCCATTTATGACCACATAGGTGGACCTTGAGAGCATTGTGCCAAGGGAAATAAGTCAAATACTGTACGATCTCACTTATATATAGAATTTTAAAAAATAAAAAGCAAACAAGAAAACCATGCTCATAGATACAGTACAGAGAACAGACTGGTGGTTGCCACAGCTGGGGAGTGGTGAAATGGTTAAAAAGGTTGAAATGTAAAATAAGTAAGTAAGTAAGTAAGTAAATGTCCTTCTTAAATATAACACCTAGTATTGACCATACCAAGGAAAAACTGGGTATGCTACTTGAAAAAAATGGGCATTTTTAAGCCATAAAAAATCACATAATCAATAATCTAAAAATTCCGCTTTGAAGAGTTTACCCTAAGTGATTTGCTAGTAGCTATCAAATGTTCTGAAACAGGAATTTGTACACAGGTGTAACTCAAAGAACAAATCCTAAAATCCATTAGGTAAAAAAAAAAAAAAATTAACTTGCATTTCTCTACAAAGTTTAATTATTCTACAAGTCTACCGAACTTGGTCTTTTCTGAAATGGCCTATTCATATTTTGTCATTCGGATGTTTATCGCTCCTACTGATTTAGCTACAAAAGGTATTAAGTACATTGGGTTGCAAATATTTTTCCTGAACCTGCCAGGTGCTTTTTGACAGTTTTACATTTCCATTATTTGTAGTTTTTTAAGGCAACCTTTCTTTCTGTTCTTCAGTTTCCAAAAAAATATTCTGAGTACGTAGTTGTCAAAAACTTTACATATCAAAAACAATAAAAATAAAAGTATTGGCAACAATTATAAAAATAATTGTATGTATGGCATTAAATAAGAAACATATTGACATAAGGACAATAAATTTGAGGAATATATATTAAAGCATGCAAATGAGCACAGTGAAATATTTCTTGGCCACCTCATAACAAACATTTTAAAGATAAGCTATACTGCTGGAGAGGGTGTGGGAACCCCTTCCATATTCATTAGTATAATGCTAAGTGGAAAGGTCGGGAGAACTTCTTTTAAAGACTGGGAGTATAGCAAGATGTCAATAGTGACATCTGTAAGTAATACTTGCAAGGTAGATAGTTTTTAAAAAAAACAAATGTCCTGTATTTAGAAAATGAACTCATTGATTATGCACCAGATACTTTACTAAGCAACTGCCTCAAATCAAGGAGGGAAGAATTATCTGCCTTGTTTTATAGATACGGGGACCAGGACAAGTTAATGAACTCTCAGTCACAAAATCTGGTAAGACTCAAACCCATGTCTCATTCCAAAGCATGTGCTCCCTGCAGCATACGGGGTCTACAAGAGTGTCCTAACAATGCCATACTTTCTTAACCTCAAACACAATTTAGGCAAACTGACAGAATACTACAGCTGGGATGTCTACTACTGACATAAGATCAATTGACATGGCCAACCTATACAAAGGTTAAGCTTGATTAAGAAGGAGTAACACAGAAAGCTCAAACACTGGCTTCACAAGACATCCAGTCATAAAGATATTACCACTTTGTACCATACAGCCTTTCCATGCACAGACACAGCGGAGAAAGCCTACTTCAGGTCTATACAGCTACCGACTGCTCAGGGCTCACTTTCCACTGGGCTCACTTTCCACTGGTCACTAGAATTCTCGCTTTTTTTAATTTAAAAGAGTTCAAAAGAAAATCTGACTGCTAACACAAGTTAATTTTTCACTGCACTCTGTATATACAAGTGGTAACATATTTGATGAACAGATTGTAAGGATTTTTACTGAAATGAAAAACAAAATAGAGCAAACTTTTGGATACTTACAGCCTCAGTAGGTGTCTTCTTCAGTTTAGTCCTGTCTACTTTCATGTTTTCGATTTTCTATTTTATAACCTGCAAAGTAAGAAAAGAATTAAAACTGCAATCTTGAACTCTTCATGCTTACACATTGACAATATAGAATGAAGAGTATACAAAATGCTTAAAATAAAAATTCTGGAGTTTCATAGACACAGCTATGAGGTAAGAAGGGGTAAAGAATCTCTCCAAATAAAACTGACCCACATCTATATGTTGCAAAAATCAATTTAAGTCAAAATTAAAATGTCTTTTTTATTTTTTACAAGCCTCTTAAACTCATTCATAATTGAAAATAAAAGACGTTGGGAGTGGCCAGGGAAAGGTCAATGGAGAGACCAAAGGATCTGTATGCATGCATATGAGCAAACAATGGACACAGCTGGTAGGGAGGATGAGGGTTTGTCCTTGGGGGTAGGGGTAAAGGGGAAAAGTCAATAGGGAAAAAAGGAGACTCATGTAACATTTTCAACAATATAGAATTTTAATTAAAAAAAAGAATTTAAATTAAAAGAGTTAAATGTTTTCAACATCTCAGGTTGAAAAATCACTATATCACTGTAGTTTTCTGGAAAATTTAACAATCCCACTTCTAAAGATTTGTCCAAAGAAAATCAGAAGGACGTACATAAGTCTTTAACCACAAGAATCCATACTGAATTTCCATGTATAATAGTGAAAAATTGGAAAGGATCAAAAGTCCAAAACAGAATAGGTTTAAAATGAAATACTATGCAACTGTTAAAAATATTGCAATTACATAACAGCACACAAAGATGTTCATGGTGAAATAAAGTAGTCACAAAATAGAATGAACAGTATAAATGTTTGCCTAAAGAAAATAGGTAGAAATGCATCAAAATGTTAATTCAATGCTAATCAAAAGGATTATGTATGATTGTTTTATCTGTGTATTTCTGTCTGTTTTTTTAACCAATAAAAAGATAGTAGTTGTATCATAAGAACAAAAGCAACATAATGCTTTCATTTTTAAATCAGAGAACGAGGTACAAAACTCACTAGAAATGTCCTGAGCACAGAACTAAGGCTGTGTAATTTGGAAAGCTCAAAAGTGAGCAACAGTCTTAAAGAGAAGCATAGTATAAATATAAATATAGGTGATCTTTGATGGTAGACAGTTCCTTTAAGATGCTCTGGCCAAGGCTCAGGAAGAAAAAGGTTTCTCCTATTAGCAACTAGTTCACATGAACAGAGGGAGAGGTGAATTGCAAGCTCTTCACACAATAAAGATTCTGTTGCAAATAATGTATTTGCTACATACCTATCTCTGGAGATCAATACCCACCCCCCCACAAGAAAACCGTCATAATATAAAGATGACAAGGCCAAGTATGAATTCTAGGCATCTTATGGCCTAGATTTAGTCCCACATATTCAGTGCAGAAGTTGCATGTAGTTGCCTGTGTGACTGGCATTCATTTAATCAATGGGCATTCAGTAAGAGTTGGAGAAAATCCTGAGTATGTTTAATGTTTCCGTAGATACCAATCCAGAAAAAAAATTTTTTTCCTCTATGTTTCACATTTAAGGCATGTGAATCTAGACTACTTTTTAAAAAATTACTTTAGCATCTAATAGAGAACGAACAAAATGCCTGATGCCAGTAACTTTCAAATATCTAAAATGAGACCAACAGAATTCTGGCAACAATTATAAATGGGCTTCTAATACAGGTATTCTCAGGGTTCGTTTTTCTATTACCCTTTACTGAGAGCAGTGGTCGGCAAACTGCAGCTCCACAGCCTCGGTTTGCCTCTCTGTTGAGTAATGAGTTTGCCGACCACTGACAAAGCAATCATTTGTTGAAAAGCTACTGGCTGCAGCTGCTGCATACACCATACAACCCAAATCACTGAATGCTTTCCTTCTAAAGTTAGGAACAAGGTAAGGATGCCCATCCATTTTCACCACTTTTATTCACACATGGTGGAAGTTCTAGCCACTGCAATAGGGTAAAAAAAGAAAATAACAGGTATAGATCAGAAAAAAAGAAATAAAACTGTCCCTATTTGCAAATGACAAAAGATTATCTAATGAGACTATCTCAAGGATCTACAAAAAACTTCCCAGAATTAATAACTTCAGCAAAATTGCAGAATATAAGGTAAACATACAAAAAAAATCAATCATATTTCTGTATACTGGCAATTGGCTTCTAGACTCTGAAAGGACTACCATAGTTAGAGTATTTTTTAAAAATCCTCATCGGAAGATATGCTTTTATTGATTTGAGGGGAAGGAGAGAAAACATTAATGTGAAAGAGAAACATTGATCAGTTGCCTTCCACATACTGGGAATTGAGCCTGCAAACCCAGGAATGTATCCTGACTAAGAAATCAAACCTGTAACCTTCCAATGTATGGTATGATGCTCCAACCAACTGAACCACTTGGCCAGGGCTAAAGCAATTTTGAAAAAAGAAAAGAGGGAGGAATTACTCTATTCAATGTCAAGAATTATTATAAACATTGAGTGGCCAGGTTAATATGATCTCTGAACGCATAATAATCTGGCCACTCAGTGTGTGTGTGTGTGTGTGTGTGTGTGTGTGTGTGTGTATTAGAGGCCTGGTGCATGAATTTGTGCATGGGTGGGTCCAGCCAGCCTGGTCAGGGGGAGGGGACATGGGCAGTTGAGTTGGCCAGCCTGCCTGCTGATCAAACTCCTGATAGAGGGGACAATTTGTATATTAGCCTTTTATTATATAGGATATATATTGAGTGGCCAGATTATTATGCATTCAGAGATCATAATAATCTGGCCACGCAGCGTGTGTGTGTGTGTGTGTGTGTGTCTGTCTATATCCAGATATATCCACAGTAATCATGACTGTATATACAGTATTGGAGAAAGTATAGACACATACATCAATGTACCAGAGATCCATACAAATATGCCCAAAGGAAAAAGTAACTCAATCAAAGGTAGTTTCATTAATAAATGGTGCCAGAGCAAGTAGGTCTCTAGGCAAAAATCCCAACCCTTTAACCAAAGTCTCATATTTTATATAAATCAATTCAAAACGGATCATGTGGTGAGGATGTGGAGAAAAGAAAACCCTGGTTTACTGTTGATGGGAATTACTTGGTTGCAGTCACTACAAAAAAACAATATGAAGGTTCCTCAAAAAACTAAAAAATATTACTCCAGCAATTCCACTTCTGGGTATTTATCCAAAAGAAATGAAAACAGTAACTTGAAAAGGTACATGTACCCCCATATTTATTATAACAGTATTTACAATAGCCAACACATAGAACAGCATGCGTGCACACACACACACACACACACACACAATGGAATACTATTCAGCCCTAAAAAATAAGGAAATCTGCAACAACACAGATGGGCATTTATGCTAAGTAAAATACGTCAAAGGAAAAGATAAATACTGCATGATCTCACTTCTATAGGAAATCTGAAAAATAAACAAACAAAAACCCTGGAACTCAAAGAAACAAAACAGATCAGTCGTAGCCAAAAGTGGGGGTGGCTGAAATGGGTGAAAGTGGTCAAAAAGTACAAACTTCTAGTTAGTATATTGAATCATTATGTTGTACACCTCAAATTAATGTACTGCACATGATCACAACTCCATTTTTAAAAAAGCAAAGTAAAAGTATCATGAGCCTAAATGAAAAATTACATGACATCAAAAATGCAGATGAGCTCACCTATAAATCTGAAGTGTCTAAGACTGCTTTGGATTTAGGATTGTGTACTTGTAAAGGGTATGGATCGAAAACAACAGACTGGCTTAAAAAGTGATTTACTAGAAAGATAACTGGTAGTTTACAGAACCAACAGGAGGACTTAGCAATTCACATTCAGAAAAGAGGAGGAACCAAGGAAGCTACACAGCCTGGAACTACAGCAAAAAACCTCCCAGGGACACAGCTGAATGGGCAGCATCAGCCTCTGGATGTCTAGAAGTCACTGCTAGTGCAAGCACTATTTCTAAATGGCCTCAGGTTCTTTGTTTTAGGCATCAGTGACTCTAGATGCAAAGTGCCAAGTGTGAGCATCTGACTGGTCAAGCATAGATTCCATGCTAACTGTTGAGGTTCCGGAAGAGCAGTGCATGTGGCCTTCTCAGTTTCCATGGCGTTCGGGTTCTAAATCTTTTATAAACAGATTCAAGTAACTACCCAATCCAAAGACCAAGCCAAAGCAAATGAACAAATACACACATCCCCATAACAAGTGGAATGTTAAGCTGATTTCTCTAACTTTGTTGCAAGAAACATTTATAGATTAAAAAGGAATGCTTTACCAAAGTTCACTAAACATTGGTTAAGAAAATTCAAGAGTTTTTATATTTTCCTAGTTACTGTATATTTAAGCTGGTTTCACAGTCAGAAGGGAGAATATTTTTGAGTGCCCATTACAAGCCAGACAATACTTAGCTGGTGTTTCCCAGAGCGTTTTAGAGCACATTGCTCCTTAAGGAAGACAAGATTCCAGTAATTTGGGAAATGTTACAAAAGGAATTTCTCTTCCTTTAGGGCAGTCATATGACTGACTGACAGTACTAATGGCTCCTAGGAATCTTCAGTAAAAGAAATTGATCAGGGCAAAGACCATTTCTTCAAGTGACATCTACTGGCATTCCACCAATTTAAGTACTACCCCAAAGAATACACTTCGAGACATGCTGCACAAGGGTTTCATCATAGCCTTTCATGCAATCCTCACCAATGAAGCCAAGTTTTGTCCCCATTTACAGATAGAAAACTGCTATTACCATGATTTCCATTTAATTCTTTCTTCTCTACCCTCTTCTCCCAAACTTTTTACCTTTGTTTGAGGTTTCAATAAAGGTTTTATAGGTTTTATGTCAAAGGTGTAAAATTAGATTGAGGAAAGCGCTCTTTAAAGGGTAACTCGCCCTGACCAGTTTGGCTCAGTGGATAGAGCGTCAGCCTGAGGACTGAAGGGTCCCAGGTTCGATTCCGGTCAAGGGCATGTACCTTGGTTGCGGGAACATCCCCAGGAGGGGATGGTCAGGAGGCAGCTGATTAATGTTTCTCTCTCATCAATGTTACTAATTCTCTAGTCCTCTCCTTTCCTATCTGTAAAAAAATAATAAAATAAATAAATGGTAGCTCACTGTAGTTATCACCTCCAGCTGATCAAATTTACAATTGACTTTCAATATTGTACCAGCTTAAAGGCAGAAGACACCTGCAAATCTGGTTCAATAGCAGTTGAGTTTAGATGTAGACTGGCCTTATTATTCAAAGCATGGTCAAAGGATCAGTACTGACACCACCTGGGAGTTATTAAAAATAAATAATCTCATCAAAATTACTAGAAATGGTAAATTAATTCAGCAAAGTAGTAGGATACAAAACAAATATTCCGATATCATTTCTATACATCAATAACAAACTATCAGAAAGGGAAACTAAGAAAACACTTCCAATTACAATTGTACAAAAAACATACAAAATACCTAGGAATAAATTTAACCAAGGATATAAAAGAACTGTACTTGGAAAAATAAAGGACAGTGAAGAAAGAAGCTAAACAAGATACAGTTATGTGAAAGAATATACCGTGTTCATGAACAGGAAGATTAAAAATTAAAATGTCCAGCCAAAACCGGTTTGGCTCAGTAGATAGAGCCTCGGCCTGCGGACTGAAGGGTCCCAGGTTCAATTCTGATCAAGAGCATGTGTCTTGGTTGCGGGCACACCCCCGATAGGGGGCGTGCAGGAGGCAGCTGATCGATGTCTCTCTCATTGATGTTTCTAACTCTTTATCCCTCCCCTTTCCTGTGAAAAATCAATAAAATATATTTTAAAATAATTAAAATGTCCATCCTACTCAAAGCAATCTATAGATTCAATTCCTATCAAGAATTAATGGCATTTTTCACAAACTAGAATATTCCAAAAATTTATATGGAACCACAAAAGACTCCCAATAGCCTCAGAAATCTTAAGAAGAACCAAATTGGAGGAATCACTGATAATCTCTACTACAAGGCCATAGTAATCAAAACAGCATGGTCCTGGCATAAAAAGACATATAAGTCAATGGAATGGAATAGATAGCCCAAAAATCACCTATAAATCACCAAAAATAAACTCACACTTTTATGGTCAATTAATATTTGACAAAGGAGGCCAGAACACAATGGGGTAAAGGTAAGTTTATTCAATAAATGGTATTGGGAGAATTGGAGATATATATATATATATATATATATATATATATATGAATAAAACTAGAACAGCTCCTTACACCATATATAAGAATAAACTAAAAATGGATTAAAGTCTTAAATGTCAGACTCAAAACCATAAAAATCCTAAAGAAAACATAGACAGCAAAATCTTGGACATTTCTCATAGCATTTTTCTGATATCTCCTCAGACAAGGGAAACAAACAAAAAAATAAATGGGACTATATCAAGCTAAAAAATTTTTGCACAGCAAAGGAAAGTATCAATGAAACGAAGAGAACCCAGTCAATGGGAGAACATACTTGCCAATGATACATCTGATAAGGGGTTAATACCCAAAATTTGTAAACAACACATACACCTCAACACTGAAAAAGCAAAAAGCCAATTAAAACATGGACAAAGGACCTGAGTAGACACCTCTCCAAAGAGGACATACAGATGGTCAACAGACATGAAAAAATGCTGAATATCACTAATCACCCGAGAAATGCAAATTAGGACCACAATGCGATATCACCTCACACCTGTCAGAATGGCTATCATCATCAACAAATCACCGAACAAGTGCTGGTGAGGATGGTGGAGGAAAGGGAACCCTCATACACTGTTGGTGGAAATGCAGATTGGCACAGCCACTCTGGAAAGCAGTGTGGAGTTACCCTAAAAATTAAAATGGAGCTGCCTTATGACCCTATGATACCACTTCTGGGACCTAAAACACTAATTCAAAACAATATATGTCCCCTATGTTCATTGCAGCATATTTACAATAGCCAAGATCTGGAAAGAGCTCACGTGCTCATCAGTTGATGAGTGGATAAAAAAGCTGTGGCACGTTTATACAATGGAATACTACTTGGCAGTAAAAAACAGAAGGAAATCTTACCATTTTCAACAGCATGAATGGACTTGAAGAATATTATGCTAAGTGAAATAAACCAGTCAAAGAAAAATACCATATGATTTCACATATATGTCTAATCTAATGAACCAAATAAACTTAACAACAACAAAAATAGAAACAGACTCCCAGATACAGAGAACAGACTGACACCTGTCAAAGGAACAGGCAGTAGGGGAGATGAGTGAAAAAGATGAAGACATTAAGCAAAAAATTCCCCAAACACCTCATATACAAACAGTATGGTGATTACCAAAGGAAAAAGGGGATGAAGGATGTAGGAGAATAAATGGTGCTGGAATGAGACTTGACTTGGAGTGGTGAACATACAATATATAGTGGCACTTAATTCATTCTAGAAGATGAGTTCAAGTGATTAGTTTGAAAACTAAATCACCCCACCCTATTAAAAAAATAATGCACATACATGGAATTCATCTGTTCCAGACCCCCACACAATTCTGATTTTTCTTATATATAGTACATGTCTAAACTCTTGTTTTCACAACTTTCCTTTTCACTTTGCAATCTTCTGAGGACCATCCTATCTAATAAGAGTAATATGCAAATTGACTGCACCTCTGCTACAACCCAAAGCCACGCCCACCAGCCAATCAGAGCAAGTATGCAAATTAACCCAACCAAGATGGCTAGGGGCACAGAGAGAGCAGGAGGGAGGTTTGGGTTGCCCCTGGCGATGGAGGAAGCCAAGCTTTCTGCAAACACTAGCTGGTCAGGCCTCTGCTAAATGGCTGTGCGAGCAGAAAGCTTGACTCCGCTCTAGGCTTGAAAGTTTCAATTGTAGAAGATAAATAAACCTCAGATCCCAAGGCCTCCACTTGGGTTGCTGGGGGGGAGAGGAGGGGTGCCTGGCCTACAAACCACCACAGGCCCCTCACCCAGGCCACTCCACACCCCAAGGGAACCCCCATCCTAATCTAGGACACACTTCAGGGCAAACCAGCTGACCCCCACCTATGCACTAGGCCTCTATCCTATCTAATAAAAGAATAATATGCAGATTGACCATCAATCCAACACAGGACTGCCCCCATGTGGATACAAGATGGCCACTACAAGATGGCCAGCAGGAAAGGGCAGTTGACAGGGACCAGGCCTGCAAGGGAGGGCAGTTGTGGGCAATCAAGCCTGCAGGGGAGGGCATTTAGGGGTGACCAGGTCGGCAGAGGAGGGAAGTTGGGGGTGTCCGGGCCTGCAGAGGGCAGTTAGGGGCAAACAGGCTGGCAGGAGAGCAGTTAGGCATCAATTAGGCTGGCAGGGGAGTGGTTAGGGGGAATTCAGGCTGGCAGGCAGAAGTGGTTAGGGGTAATCAGGAAGGCAGGCAGATGAGCAGTTGGGAGCCAGCAGTCCTGAATTGTGAGGTAGGATCGGGCCTCAACGGGCAGTTAGTTGGACATCCCTCAAGGGGTCCCAGATTGGAGAGGGAGCAGGCTGGGCTGAACCCCCTCCGCCCCCACCCACCCCCCACCCCCCGTGCACAAATTTCGTGCACTGGGTCTCTAGCATGTATATAAAAAGCAACAAAAAAACATGAAAATAGTTATAGCACAATTTCTTGAGATGTTAACAATGGGAGGTTTAGCAGTAAACTGATTCACATTCATGCATTCTTTCCTTTGTCACCTGAGAGACACGTGACTGATCATACGGGTATCAGAATGAAAGGGTTGTCTGGTCGAGAACTGAAGTTTTAACAATTCTGTTGAGAATCAAATTGTTCGAGATGGGAGATGTTCAAGAACCGAGGTTTGACTGTACAGATGATGAGTTATAGAATTGTTCCCCTGAAATATAAAACCCAGATAGCCACATTACTATTATCAGATAAAAAAACAATTCCTTAGTGTAATCAAATATCCAGTGTTTATGTCTTATAATTTTGCATAGTTTTTGTTCAAATTAGAATCTTAATGAGTTCCATCCACTGCAACTGCTTGGATGTGTCTGTTAAGTTCTTATAATCCACAGACATCTTTTTCTTTTTCCTTAAAACTTATTTGTTACAGAATCTCAATTGTTTGTCTTATAGATCACCGTTATATTTGTTTCACATACATAAATAGTGTTTAACTTATCTTTTAAAAAAATGTTTTTATTGATTTCAGAGAGGTGAGGGAGAATCACTGATCAGCTGCCTCCTACATGTCCCCTACTGGGGATTGAGCTAGCAACCCAGGCATGTGCCGACTGGAAAACGAACTGTTGACCTCCTGGTTCATGGGTTGACGCTCAACCACTGAGTCACACTGGCCAGGCTATTTCACCTATTTTTATTGTCCCTGCTGTATTTTCTGTTACATTGTCCGTGAAAGTGAGAGCAGAAAAAATAAAACTGTATAATCTCAGGCCACACTCAGACTTGAGGAATCAATCTGTATTTTCCTAAGACCTTCAGATGGTTCGTATATTAACGTTTGAGAAACATCAGATCAGAGCACAGGCTCAGAATCAGGAAACGCTGATTAGAATCACTGCTAGATCACTTACTGGATGAACACGGACAAATCAGCCTCTGTGTACTTCTGTTCCCTCAACTGTGAAATAGGGATAGCTGATCTCCCCATTTCCACTTACATCCAACCCGTTCTCTAGAGAGCAGCGCAAGTAATCTTCTGAAAACATAAATCAGCTCATATTACCTCCTCGCTTCAAACCTTTCAACAGTTTCCCTAGAATCATATCCAAACTCTAACCAGATCCCAGTAGACCTTGGCATGATTTGGCTCCCAAAACTCTCTCCACTCTCCTCTCTTCACAACCACATTGGTCTTTCTGTTTAGTTTCTGGAAAACTCCTAAGTTCTTTCTGGCCTCTAAAGCTATACAAGTGCTATTCCACTTGAATGCTTCTGCCCCATACTCCCATTCTTCCCACTGCCAGTTCCATTTGAGGAACTAAAATAAGAACTAAAAAGTGGCTTCCCGTGGCAACATAGTACCTGAAGCTGGTCTAACTTGTTATTTGTGTTTGTTCTCTCATAGCAAGCATCAATTAATGTAACTGTTTTGATTTTCTACACTGTGAAGCTCTTAGCATCTAGCAGAGCATCTTACAAATGACAGGTACACACTTATCTATAGCATGCCCCGAGGGAAAAAAATCTGTGATTGTGGGCATATGAATATAGTACTTGAAGACATAGGTCTGGAAATGCTAGATTACAGAAAAGAAGAGGCCCAGAGCTGAGTTCCTATTTGACCTAACTTTTAAAGGAAAGGAGAAGTACTTAGCAAAGGAGAGACCAGCGAGGTAGAAGCAAAACTAATTCACAGTATCACAGAATACAAAAGATGGCAGGACTGATCCGTTGTGCCCAATGTCAGAATGAGATACGTCCAGAAAAATATTCCCTGCAATTGGAAATAGAGATAACGTGAGAAACAATGGCTTCGGTGGGGTGGTGGGAAAGGAAAACAGACTGGAGTGAGTAAAGGAATCAAGGGGAAGTGAGGCAAGAGGCATGGCATGCGCAGAAAACCCTTGTGAAAGGTTGCCTGCGAATGCAAGCAGAGAACATGAGATCACTGAAAAGTAGAGGAAAGTAGGAAAAGAGAAGATAATGGAAAGAAAATCCCTATGAAATCTGAGTATAGGGCACCATTTAGCCCCTCACTATTTCACCTTAACATAATGAACACTTGCATGGGTTTTAAACAGCACAAATACCACCCAGAATTAAGACAATTCTCTTCCTAAATCTACAAACACTTGACTGAGCGCCCTTCCCTATGTGTTTGAGTTGTATCCTGTGCCTATCACTTTCCTGACTATTAATGAGAAAATGTCTGCCACAGGGTGGGGAAACGAACAAAAAACCACCTGCGAAGGGAAGAAACATACATTATCAGTGGTTGCCTCTAGGTGGCAGGATAACATAGTTTTATTTTTGCTTCATGGTTTTCAATTCCTTTCTATTATCAGGCATCCATTTATAATGAATTTTTTGGTACAATTCTTCTTAAGGTAGAAAACACTAACTCTGGAGCCAAAGGGCATGCATCAAATTAAGAACATTATCACCTACACAAATGCCTTGGCTAGGCTGGTGCCTACCCTTGGAAGCTTCCTTCCGATGTCTTCTACTTACTCCTGGAGTTTAGCACTCAGTATTTATCGATTTGGTTTATTATTGGTAGGTTAAGTAATGTGGATGAATCAAAGTCAGCCTAAAATTCCCACTGAAATCATGGAAAAGCATTATGGCAGTTTTTAACAACAACAAAAAAATGCTTAGAAAACATAATTCAATGTGCCACAGAGCAAAACACTTGATTGAGTGATTCCCTTAGCCTTTGTGCAGTCTCTGAAAGTAAATGCAGGTGAGAACTGTCCAACTATCCATCACGTCAGGAAGCAGCAAGCTGCATCCTGAAACCCAGCCTGCTAGTCACTATTTGATTACAGAGGCACAGACATCACGTTAACTGGTTTGGTAAAGGGGGCACCAGCTGATGGCCAGGCCCTCACCCAGTCCAATGTTTGGTTTACTAAGGCCAAGAGGAGCCACATACCCAGGAAGTGGCAGGACCTGAATTCTAACCAAAGCTTGCTCCACAACTCTACAGCATATAAAATATCCATATGCACCCCCGCCGCCACCCCTACAGATACCAATATCCCTATCCTTGACCACGTAAAACATGACCCAAAGGATTTGCTGACCTAGGTTTCATTGGACGTGGATAACAAGATGTATAACAAAGCAACTAACAGAGTACACAGATGTTGAATTATGCTGTACACTGAAAATTATGTTAACCAATGTTACCCCCAATAAATTTAATTAAAGAAACATCATGCAGAAAAAAAAAGCAGTCCCCATAGTAACTGTTCAATAATAATAATAATAATAATAATAATAATAATGCAACTGAATAGCTTTTACTCAAGACAAATTATCTGCAGAAATACGTTGACAAAGTATATCTTTCAGAATCTATACCACTATACCGCAGGCATGTGTATATGCTTGCTCTTGGTGTGTCTCAGCACTTCAGTACACTCAGAAAATATGGGCAAGGGCACCAAAGAAGAATCCGATACCTCATCACTGATTTGTGGGGTAGGAATGGTATCTGAGAACACATCCTCTATCCTACTGTCTGGGGAAGCTACAGATCCACAAGTCAGCCTTCTGGTCACTACCTCCAATTACTTAGAGAAACTGGCATCGAAAGAATTTGGCCACAAACTAGGACTCACCCAAGTTGTAGATCAGTTTTGCCAGCAGACAGCAAATGGCAGAATGCCAAGGAGCCCTTCTTAGCATTCCCAACAAAAAATTAAAAACAGCGAAGTTATGCAAATTAAGGAGGAGAGAAAGCGTCCCTGTCTACACACTTTAAATTGATATTCTAGAACAATCCTAGTCTACCCTTTTAGAATGATCTGGGTCTCCCATCCCCTTCCTAATTGCGAGTGGATTTGGTGCAAAAGATCTATTATAAACATAACTGCTTATTCCCGATCTCATCACATCCAATGTCAAAGTTGCTGCAAGTACTTTTTCAGTCTTGGCTGTATGTACCAAAATTAAGACATCAAGCCTTTAAATACTCTTCATTCAAATGTCAAGGACTTAACCACACAGAAAAGCCTCCACTATCTAATAAGTGAACCCAGAAGGGCCAGAGGCAGTATTCACTCACTGAGCTCAGGAAAATAAATCCACCAGAAGTCAACTACTTAAAAAATTAAATCTTGAGTTCTCGACCCTGGCTGTGCAAAATCACCCAAGACTTATTTTGAAAACTAACCAAGTCTGGCCATACAAATATCTGACTCGGTAGATAGGTGATAGGAACCTGCTCTTTTTTTAAGCTGTGTAGGTGATTTAGGTGCACAGCCAGACTTGAGAGGCACTTTGCTAGATATTAATTATGCTTTGCCAATGTGCTCCTCACCTAGGAATTTGTTTTAAAGTAATGAGGGAGGGAGGAAGGTCTAAATAAAACAAGAGCCATGTGTTGATAACTGTGGAAGCTGGGCAACAGGTACACAGGTTTTATTACACTGTTGCCTAACTTGTGTGCATATTTGCAATTCTCAGATTAAAAATATTTTAAATTAAACCTTTATCCTGCCAGATCCCTCCATTCCATCCCCCACATTGCTGGTAGAGAAAGAGCCCTATAAACTCAAAATCTATCTACAAAATCAAGGAAAAACTCCTTACCTAACCTAGCACGTAAGACAGCTAGGACTTAGGCCCCGTGTCCCTCTTACCAGGGACATGACATCACATAATATTCCCCTCCATTCCCCACAAGCTTACTCATGTCAAGCTTTTTACAGTTCCCAACATTCAAGGCTTTTGATACACTGACTCACATTGCTATTGCTCTCTGCTTGAAATGGCTGTTCTCTGCATATTCCCCAGAACTCAGCTTAAATGTCACCTCCTCTATGAAGCTATTTTAGCTCTCTCCCCCGCCCAAGTAAAACTGACCACTCCCTCTTTTATGCCCCTAATGTACCCAGCATATATACCCTCAACCAACATACTTCTGTTTATTTACATGTCCATCTCTTCACTAGAGTTCTGCATGAACAGAACTGTGTCTACTTATCTTTGTGTTCCTGTCTCCAGCACAGAAACTTTTATTATATTATTAAATGAATAAATGACTATCCAATAAATGTTTAATGAAGCTAAAAAAAATCTAAGTCCCATTAAACTCTTTTGGTGAAATTTTCAACTGAAAAAAAAAACCCTACTTATACAATTCATTCAATCTGTGTCTTTCCATTCAACAAATACTACATAAATGAACATGCTATATGCAGTATATTGCAATGGGTGATATGGATTAGCCCGGTGTACAGAAATACAAAATCAGAAAAAAAGGAAGATTAGGAGTAATGGTGATATAAAAACAATGAAACTCTGGTACACAAAAGAGCACAATTACAACTTCCTAGTGGCCAAAGCAAAGCTGAAAAATAATCACAACTTCAACACAGGACATTAAATAAATCCTTATATAACACCAATCATAATCCTCTTTTTTTTTAAAAATGTATTTTTAGAGATTTGCAGAAACTACATTTAGTAAAAGTGAAACAATTGGCCCAGTGCTTTATTCTAATATTAGAAAATACAAGAGCAAAAAAACACAGCTTTTGGACATTCTTACTGACATGGAGAAATATTTAGAGATTTCTTATTGTTCTATGTTGAAGGATCAGTACAAAACTCCTGAAATTCTATGAAAAAACTTTGCATGTGTTGCTATTTTTCTGGCAAGATAGTGGATAGCTTTCTCTGGCTCCTTAAAGAGATCCATAACTCGCCCTAACAGGTTTGGCTCAGTGGGTAAGAGCGTTGGCCTGCAGACTGAAGGGTTCCTGGGTTCGATTCCAGTAAGGGATATGTACCCTGGTTGAGGGCATATCCCTAGTAGGAGGTGTGCAGAAGGCAGCTGATCAGTGTTTCTCTCTTCTATGTTTCTAACTTTCTAGCCCTGTCCCTTCCTCTCTGTAAAAAAGAAAAAAGAAAGGATCCGTAACTTACAATGTTTTTAAAATATATATATTTTAATTTCAGAGAGGAAAGGAGAGGGAAAGACAGAAACATCAATGATGAGAAAAAATCACTGATCAGCTGCCTCTGGCACGCCCCACACTGGGAACCGAGCCCGCAGTCTGAGCATGTGTTCTGACCAGGAAACAAACCGTGACCTTCTGGTTCAGAAGTCAAAGCTCAACCACTGAGCGATGCCAGCCAGGCCCGCACAATGTTTTCACTCTCACTTACGAAACACAGGTATAGGGTATTTCCTCAAGCCACGTGATGGGCTGTTAAATATAGTACAGGAAACCAAAGAAAAGAATTCCAGCTCTCTTGCATTATTCAGCTCCAGTTCTGTCATATCCCTGAGTTTTCAAAGAAATATGCAACACCACTAGAGATTAAATCTTCTCCGAGTAAGAGGGAATTCTATATTCCTGGATTTAAAAAATCCTCTAGGACTGCCCTGGATGGTGCTCAGTGGTTAGACCACCAGCCCTTGAATCCAAGGGTCACAGGTTCAAATCCCAGCCCCAGTTGGGGCATGTATGGGAGGCAACCAATTGATGTCTCTCTCTCTCTCTCTCTTTCTCTCCCCTACCTCTCCCTCCCTACCATTTTCTACAAAAATCAATGGAGAAAAAATATCCTCGGGTGAGGATTAAAAAAAACAAAAAACCTTCTAGTCAAGTATGCTGAAGAAAGGTAGCATAATGGAGAGGCCTGGGAGTCAGAGAGAAACTGGGCTTAAACTAAATTCTATTTACTAGCTGTATGATCTTATGTAGTTACCGTACCACTCTGAATCAATAAACCTCTGTAAAATAAACAATACAGTCTGTCCATAGCATTGTGCCTGGCAAAGAGTAAGCCATGCCATTATTGGTTACATTTCTTTTAGCTCCAGATTAATCTAAGGTCAGCAATCTTATGCTGGGGTAGGGGCATATCTCTCTCTCTCCCTCTCCCTCTCCCTCTCTTTCTCTCCACACCCCTCCCTTTTCTCTCTCTCACACACACACTCAAAAGCAAAAAAGAGCTGGTCTTTACATCCTTCTACATGTTATCTGCATATGAAGAAGGACAAAGCACATATTAATCTCTAGACCAAGCATATCAAACTTGAAGCATGCGGCCCACCGACCGCAAGCTTGACAGTTAACCTTAAGTACTGACATAAACCGAAAAACTATGATGATACTCGGGAATTCTATTACTTACTAAATAACGTTTGGTTGGACTACACCACTTAACCATCAGAGATTTTACATGTATCTCAATTATTCTGAGCTGGTTCAGATGAATTTGGAAGGAACAGAGACAAAGATTCTTTTATATGGTTTAGAAGAACAAGTTATTTATAGCAATTATCAACACGATAGCAAGCTCCTGTCAGTATGAAAATAATTCTAACCTCACAGGTTTAAGATCAAATTAGTTCATTGATTTTCTTTAAAGCTTTAAAACAAAGCATTTAGGAAAAAGATCATGTCCTAACATAGACTAACTGCCGCTGTTGGGTAAATTTAACAGGACCACACACAGCCTGGCATATAATTATCCCCAATGTTCTTTAAAGAAACCAAACCATGTAAACAATCGGCTGCTTTAAAATACCTATATCTTTAACATGAAAGGTGTTAGCTGAAAATAAAAGAACAGTATGCAGAGGTAGTCTAGTTCCCTGCCACCAACTGACTTTGTGACCTTAGGACAATCTGGGCCTCAAACATACATCAAATGGGAATTTAATTACTAAGATCCCTTGATATGCTGTCTATAATACTTTGTCTTGAGTTGTTGACAGTATTAAGATGTCCCCTACCCACCCCCTACTTTTGCTCTTCTCCATAAACTATGCTTTTCCAAATAATTCACTTTTAAGCTGAGCACATTTTGAAAGATCAAATAAGTTTTCCCAAGATGAAAAACAGGAGCTTTTTGGGTAACCATTTAAATGAAAATAAACCTGCAACCCAGGTATGTGCTTTTGGGTGGTGTTGCTCAGTGGTTAGTGTGTCAACCCATGCACCGAAGGATTGTGTGTTTGATTTGTAGTCAAGAGCACAGATCTGGGTTGCAAGTTTGATACCAGTCCAGTCGGGGTACGTGTGGGAGTCAACCAATCAATGTGTCTCTCTCTCCTCCTCCCTCTTTTCCCCTCCACTCTCTCTGAAAATCAATGGGAAAAATATCCTTGGGTGAGGATTAACAACAACAACAAAAGCACATACTACTTCACACCATGACTCAAACATAAAAACTAAACTATAAGAGTATTAGAAAGTAATGTAAGAGAATATTCTTATAATCTTGGCAAAGAACTTCCAAGCAAGATACACAATCTAAAAACCACAAAGGAAAGAAAAAAGGGGGCAGATTTGACTCCATAAAAATCTCAAACAATAAGCAATAAATATTTACAAGAGAATAAAGGGCTAGTACTCTTAATATACAGAGAACTCTCTCCTAGTAATTATAAAAATGCTAATCAAAGCAAGGATGTGCTATTTGACACATGCATGCTGAAGGATTTAAGGATAAAGTGTCATTTTTCATATGCTTCAGAAAAGTTAAATACGCATATAAATCAAATATGGCAAGTTCTTAAAAATCGTTGGATACTGCTGATGATATATATAAATGCTCCTGTGACATTATTCTTTCAGTATTTTTATGTTGGGAAATTTTCATAATTAGAAAGTTGGAAGGTAATGGATTACATTTTTAAAATTTATTTTTTAAAGTAATGTTTATGCTACACAGGTATAAAGAAAAGCCTTGGAAGAATATACTGTATACCAACATATCTTTGAATGGCAGAATTTCAGATTTCTGTCCTTACCAGTATTTTTCAATAATATGCAATGTATATTTATATAATCAAGAATATTACTTAAAAATAAAGTCAAGAAAGTGTTTTCAAACAAGAGTTACAAGTAAACAAAGGACTAAATAAGATTTCACAAACTCTAAAATAGTATGTAAATGTAATATTATACAATAGATAACAGATTGTTGTGTAGACAGTACATAGTTTTTGAATATCTACTTACATGAGTAACTTATACCATTCTCAAAGTATAAAAATCCAAATACCTCACAGAAGGGAAGGGAACACTGGGTGAAAATTATGTCCCCTTTACCTATATTACCTCCCCTCTAAAAGACTTGAGGCAAAAATAAATGTTAAAAATGATCAATTCAGGGAGGGGTAGGAAAGGGGTTATACTATTCTCTGTACTCTTCAGTATATTTCAAATTTCTCAGAAACAGAAATGCAAATATTATACAATAAGCTCAAATTCTTCTTGACCACTCCTCCCAAATAAATATTAACAGTTTACCTCAGTTTAAAAAATACTTATAAATAGCATCCTATAATCAATATTATCTTGCACCTTGCCAAAATAGCAGTATTAATTTATACCACTGTGGTCATTATTTAAGACCAGGCTTTTCCCTATATTTCTGCTAGGACTTGCCATATCTAATGGTTAAGAGAGAGATCTTAATTTGCATTTCTGATGCTTAGTTTGAGTATCTGTTCTTGTTATTAGACAGTTTTCAGTTCCTATTCTTGGAAAAGCACATCCCAATTTTTCTAAATGTTACTCTGGTCATTCAGATGAGAACATAGTGCCCTGGCCTACCTGGCTCGGTGGTTAAGTGTCAGCCCCTGCAGCGGAAGGATGCTGGTTGGCTTCCTGGGGAGGGCACAGGCCCAGGTTACAGGTTCAGTCTCTGGTTGGGGTGCATGCAGAAGGCAACTGATCTCTCTCTCTCTCTCTCTCCCAAAGCAATAAAAACACATTGTTTTTAAAAAGATGAGAACACAAAATGTTAATGGTGACTGAATATGCTGTAGGAATAGGAATCTTTTTCTGAAACAAGAACACATTTTATAGTTTCTTCTAAATTAATTTAGTAATAGAAACTAAAAATGATTATAAAGTGGCTGCAAATAATCCTTTCAGATTGAACAGTATTAGTTTCAGGCTACTCTACTACAGGAATACCTAACACCCTTCAGGAGTTCACAACATCAAGCTAAAAGAAATAAAAGCGTGTGAAGGAGTCTTGTGAGGAAATGAAACAATGGTTGAGGCAATTGATACATTTGGGATACATTGAACTTAACTTGTATAGCATTTGGAGTACATGATGTACTTTTCATGTATCTTGTTTAGCCCAACAACATTACTAAGTAACATTCTGTGGTGCCCTCCTGTAAAATGCCACAGCCGTTTTTGTTCACTCCTCGTGTTATTGTACCCATCGCTTTGAGTGTGATTTACAGGTCTCCCTCCCATAGTAGACCAAGCTGCCCTCCATTCTCCAGTTGCTTATCTCTGTATTCCCAGTATCTGACAGTAAGTACTACACCCTCAAATACTTGAGTGAATGATTTATCATCAGCCCTACCTAAAGGACGAGAAAATGGGCTTAGTGATGAAATAATATGCCCCAAGTAACATAGATATTCAGTATTTATTTTATATAAATTACAATGGCTTTATCAGTGTAGGGCACTCTATAATTTAAACCTTTTTAAAATACATCATTTCACTTTAATGCTTACAACAGCTGATTAAGTAGGCTTTTTGATTAGTACCATTTTATAGATGAGAATAAAAATTCTGTCATTAAACCCTAGGTCCACTCAAATCCTAGTTTATAGGAAGTACAGCTGTCTCTTTACATATTAGATAGATCAACTGGGTTTAGGAGTCTCTACTGTTTTATTTTTTTTTTTTTTTGTTAATCCCCACCTGAGGGTATTTTTTCATTGACTTTTAGAGAATACAAGGGGGAGGAGAGAAACATCGATGAGAGAGAGACAACTGACTGGTTGCCTCTGGCATGCGCCTCAACCAAGGCCTGGGATGGAGCCTACAACTGAGGTATATGCCCTTGACTAGAATCAAGTCGTCCAGAAAAAAATACACCATCCCTTCAGTCTGTGGGCCAATAAGGAGCCCCTATCTTTCTGTAACAAACATCTGGGTGGATGACAGAGAGGAAAGGAGGTGGTCAGAGGAAGACAGTTAAAGCAACAGGACAGAAGCTGGAGACCAGGTATAGATCCATCTAAAGACCAGAAACTGATATTGTAGGGTCAACCACATGTGCCGCTTCGGAATCTAATCTTGGCCTAAAGGTTTTGCTTGATATTCCTCTGTATTCACAGAAGACAATTGCAGGCTTTCTCACATAGCAGTCTCAAAGGCCAGGGAGGGAGGGATACAGAGCTAAGAAGAACTTTGAGAAACAATAGATTATATTATGCATGGACAAAGCAGGGGAAGAAATGATAACACAAAGGAAAAGGCTAAGGAACTTTAAACATGGTCTTTCTTAGTCTTTAGTTGGGCTGTGAGTCTCAAGAGCAGAGACCAACTTTCATTCATTTTCTGTTTAAGCTCATGTGACTTAGAAACACTCAATAAATACTTATTTAATTGCATGAAGAGAGGTAAGATGTGAGAGGGGAAAAAGGTAGAATATTAATTTTTCAAGTTTCTAGTTTATTAAGCACTTACTATCTATCCAGTGCTGTACTTTTATATAAAAATATTTACCTATTTTCTAACCTGCTATCTATGGGCCAATCAAAAATGCTAATAGTGATGCTGATGACTATAAGGAGGATTCATTATGGGTTACTAAGGTTACAACAGAACCCAGAACAGAACAAACTTTAACAATAGGGGGCTTATAGAAGGAGGGAGACCAGGGCAACCAATGTATTGCATGTCACCACAGAACCGGGTAAGACACTTCAGAGGGTATGAATGTGACTCTTGAGGTTTGGAAAGTGACAAACTACTCTGGCGGAACATTCCGTTATAACTGACCAGAGCTTTAGACCCCAAATGACCAAACAAGCCCCACTCCTTCCCACCATGTGATGATCCAACACAGACTTGGAAGGGTCCAGACATGCTTTGCCAACTGACCATCACTTCACCACTATGACTGCCCTCTCTGAGCTGTTGGAAGCACTAAGCAAAATAGAATGTTAAAGAAATTATTATGTGCTGACTACCTATAGTGTACTAACACCTTGCATTTTCTCATTTAACCCGCACGGCATAACCTTAAGACTATGGCATTTTCCAGAGGCAACTGACAGGGTTAGGTTACTTGCCCAGTGATAGATAAGTGGCCAGAAAAAAATTTTTTTAAGTGAAGCATTTTTTCTGCCCTTCTTATGTAAGTTTTATCACTAAGTAAACTTACAAAATTATTCCAGCTAATATATGAAAATAAAATAATGGAGTCAGAAAGCCACCATTTTGACACTTTCAATGAATTAATGGATCTAAGCTTTGGACAGCAATTGCTGTTAGCATAAAAAAAAAATATCCAAGACATCATTACAACCTGATGAATACGTGAATGAATGCAAAACTGCCAATATTCTTGCCAAAGGGAATGAACCTGAAGTTATAAAGCCTCTGCATCCAGCTGTCAATCTGCAGAAAATACAGAGGACAGAGGAACATGTTGAACTGTGCTGAGTATGCAACCAGAACACTTCAGCCTGTGGGAAACTGCAGGTCAAATGGCCTGAGTTCAACAGGCATAGTATAGGGGGGAAAGCAAAAAAGGGAAATTATAGATATCTAAAAGACAAACAAGTTTTTTAAAACGGACAAAGTAAATTACTATCCAAAGATGCACACTTAAATAATAAAACCATAACAGAATGCAAAGAAGTATTGCTATCAAGTCAGGATAGCAGATACTTTCCGAGGGAGGAAGGATGCTGTGATTGGGATGGGCACATGGAAGGACTTCTAGGTGACAGGCAGAGTTTTAATTCTTGATTGGGTAGCGGTTACAAGTGTTTGCCTTAAAATAATGAAACTATAAATTTGTTTTGGGGTAGGTTTCTATATCTGTATTCTACTTTTTGCAATTAGAAAGACGTTTTAATCACATGAAAACTGCTTATATACAGCATGATTCCATTTGTAAGAAATGCCCAGAATAAACAAACAGATAAAAACAAAGGGATGAAAATGTTCTAAACTGACGTGGTAATGGTTGCCCAACTGTGAACATATTAAAAACCAATGGCTATTTGAATGGGCACATTGTATGGGATGTGGATTCTATCTCAATAAAGCTGTTCAGAGAGTCTAAGAGGCCACAGTTCAGGCAAGACACACTTTAAAAATACAGGCAAGGGTGGAACCTGAGAATGTGAATTTCTGACACATTCCCAAGTGATACTGCTGATAACTGATATGGGGCCATATTTTGAAAAGCACTTAAACAAAATATGTCAAAACTGCTTCTAGACGAAGGCAGCACTAAACAGCACTGAAGAGTGAAGTATTTTTACTCCGGCGCTGAGAAAGTAGTCCAGAAAAACACACACACACACACACACACACACCAGTTAACACTCTATGCCTAGCATTGTTCTATTTCAGTGGCTCCCCAGCTCATCAACATCTCCTGGGAAATTGTTGGAAATGCAAAGTCTCAACGCGCTACCCACTTACAGAATCAGGAAATCTGGGGGTGGAGCCAGGCAATCTGTGTGTTAGCGAGCCCTCTAGGTGGGGGCTTAAGTTTAGAGCCATTGTTCTAAGCATTTTAGATGCATTAACTCAGCTAAACGTCTCCAGAACCCTGGAAGGCAGGGAACAGCATTTTACAGATTAAGAACCGTGGCACAGAGGTTAAATAATTTGCACAAGATGACAGAGCTGGTAAAAAAAAAAAAAAAAAATGAAGTCAGAACCCTGAACCCCGGGAATCTGGCTCTAGTGCTCTTAATTATTGTGCTGAAAGGTACTTCGATCTCTAAAAACTCAATTGGCAGAATGTAATAATAAATAATTAGTAGTGGAAGTATATACATAAAAAAAAAGTAAAGGCCAGGAGAAATATGTTTCACTATAAAGACAGGCAAGTAAGAAAATAATCGCAGCAAATAATGAAATCATTAAAGCAATCTTCCCCAAAGTGTTCCAAGACATAAATAGCCACCAAATACAACACACCCAAGTATTTTCAGAGTAATTATCTCTGGTATCTAGTTATAAGCGCTCAAAACCTTGGGTTATGCTACATATGGCAAATTCATGGCAGCATGTTCACTTATCAATCTTTAAAATCTAAATGATTATTCCAGAATAATTTGCATCTCCCTACACCTAGTCTCTTTTTACTACTTAAAGATGACTGAAAAGGAAAGATCACTTTCTCAATATCTAAGATTAGACCATCAGAATCTCAAGTTTGAAAAGAACTTTCACATGCATCTAGTCCAACGAACAATCCAGACTGAATGGATCTACAAAACCAATCTCCATTTAATGATACATTCATAAGAAGCTCAAACAAGTTCCAACTTTCTGTAAAATCACATTCTGGGACCAATCCATGTCCCCCCTGGAATGGTTAAGTCAAAATGGTGAAAGACTCTCTAAGGGAACTAAAAGTGGAAAATGCTCAGGTTAACAGCCCAAACAAAACACATAGTTGTTTTACTCACAGCGGGCCACTCCTTCACTATCTGAAAGCATTGCTATAACCAGAAGACCGAGTTGGTCAACAAGTACATCAAGTTTTAGCAACTCAACCCCTATGACACATCAAATGAGAAGGCTTCCAAAGAATCTCTGGAGTTGAATTATCCCTGACATTAACATATTAAACATCTGGTAACCAGTCATTGAGAAAACGAGTCAGAGAACAATACAGCAAAACACCCAGAACCCAAATCCTTGTGACTATCAACCTTATAGTAAAGCTGCCTAATATGGTTATAGCCACGCATCAGATTTTAACTTAATCTAACTGCAGGCGAGGTAACATGGACTGTAAAGAGCACATATTTTCAGAGGAACCAACTTTGGCATTTCAATACTTTGAAACCATGGTTTAAAATATATAACAGAGGAAGAAAAAAAAATCCAACAGCATTTCTAATGTAAAGTTGTAACTGTTAAGAACTCTGGAAACAATTCAAATAATAAAATGCCTATGTGTAATGCTCTGTGCCAAAAATCTAGTTATCCTAGTTTCACAAACTCAGAAGGTTTAAGTGACCTATTCAAACTTTCTAACTACAGAAAACTTACCAGGGTAAATATCTAATTACATTTAATGTGCTTGAAATTTTTTTGTTAAATGAACTTCACTGCATTGCCCAAGAAATCACTTCTTTAATACTCAGTCTATTTTCAACTAGTGATCTGATTTCTCCATTAATAACAAAGAACTAAAGTCTGAACTCATGATCCATAACACTGGATTCACACTCATATTTCATCTAATTCCCCAAAAACTTTCATTCATGACCTGTGTACCCTCTTTATCCCTTCAACTTGGAATCACTCTCGTTTTACATGTAGGCACAAATGACCTTGGCTCTGCCTCTATTTGTGCTTAAGTCAAAGGCTGGCTGGAGTCTGTCCAATTTCCTTTCTCAGGTTCTGACGGTGAAAAAGACAAGACAGTAGATCCCAAAATGGCCGATGCTATACAAGAAAAGAAATGAACAGTATAGCCCGAGCTGGTTTGGCTCGGTGGATAGAGCATCGGCCTGTGGACTGAAGGGTCCCAGGTTCGAGTCTGGTCAAAGGCACATGCCCAGGTTGCGGGCTTGATCCCCAGTAGGGGGCATGCAGGAGGCAGCCAATCAGTGATTCTCTCTCATCAGTGATGTTTCTCTCTCTCCCTTTCCCTTCCTGAGATCAATATATTTATATATTTTAATGAACAGCTTAAAGGTCTTTATCCTGGGAGGAGGGGGTACAAAAACATCATTTCCAGAAAAAATAAAACGAAAAACAACAGGAAAACTACAGTTGTGTAAAATAACTGGAAATCGGGATTTAAGTGTAAGCTCTCAAAAACTGTTTAGCAGTGCCATTTCAAAAAGCATATTACAGCCAGAGGAACTCATCACTAAGACTCAATAGCTTAGAAGTTATGGGTCAGAGTAGCTGATACACCAACATCAAAAGAATAAAAAGCAACATTATGACATAGTATAAAAATAACTAAACCACCTAAGGAAATTGAAACCATGATGAAAAACCCCAAAGGCACAATCAGGTCATTATCTAGGAAACATTAGCTTCTTCCACAAGGAGGCCTACTTTTCATGTGGAGCAGTGAGCAGGGCCAAGACATGGAACTGAAGTCAGGTATCAATTAAATCAAGACTCTGCCACAGAAAAAAAGAATCCATGACTAGTTATTTTGGGATAGTGCCTAGGCCAGCAGTATCAACTCCAACTGGGATATAGGAGATTACTGCCATTGTTCTATTAAAATGAGTTCCTCTGAGGTCTTTAACGTATTAGCGAGAATAGGCTGGATACCAATACTGGCATATCATCATCACCAAATGTGGGGAAAACTAAAGGACACGTTTTTCAACAAATAACTCAGAAGGGGAAAAAAAAAACACAAAGGGGAGGGAACGTGCAGATTAAACGAGATTTAAGAGCCATATCAATCCTTTGTGATAAATGGACTTTCATCAGATCCTAATTCAAACTATCAAATTTGAACACTCTCAAATTGGATATTTTTAAAAAGCATACTTTTTGAGTTGTGATAATGGTTTTCAGGTTATGTCTAAACAGCCCTTATAAAGATACAAATGTTTGCAAATAAACATGACAGTAGGGGTTTATTTCAAAATAGCTGGAGGGAGAGTGGGGAGAAGTATATATGAAACCAAATGGCTACACGTTGGTAACTTAAAAGCTGGTAATAGGCACACAGGGGCATCATTATACCACCCAATTTTTATAGGTTTAAAAATGCTATAGGTCTTTAAAGCAGAACTGGTTAGACAAATCTTGTAATTTTATTTTTTGAATGATACTTCAGGTGAATTAAAAAAATCATGTACAGACAGAATTCATTTCAACAGTTTAATTCAGTAATAAGCTCCATTTAAACATAAGAACCAACTAGTGCCACTTCAGATCAATGTTAGAAACCAGAGTAACTCGATTACACAATGGAAAATACATACACCCCCAACATCTCCATTCCAGGAAGTAAAATACAAATGCTACCCACAAAGATTTAAAAAAACACGAACCTAAAATCACAGCCAATCATACTCATCCTGGTGGGAAATACCAACACTGCTCCAACAGCTTTCTGAATCTTCCTGACCAAGCTGGTTCCTCTGGAGTACTAACACTCTCAGGTCAGACTACTGAAGTACCTGCAAAAAAGGTGGGGGATATACAAACATTTATTAGGGTGGAGGGGAGTGAACCATTATATCCATATTCAAACATAATCACGGTTATTATTTGTTAAGCAATCGCCCTCACATGTCAATTTACATTTTTCAGGACCTGCTTTAAGCAGTAACAATTCACAACCAACAGCTAAAACAATCCTTTTAATCTGACAACATCCCCTGAAAACTCAACTCAACCCCAATGAAATTACAGGGGATAGTGATATATTATAACCAATTTTTATCCTCATGATAAATTGATAGAGGCAAATTTATTATTTTTGGTGAAAAAAAATTACACACACAAAAAAAATGTTCACCTTTATACACGCTTTTTGGCCACACTAGGAGACAAATGATAAACACCCTAGAAACTCAGGTTGAACTTTGCCACTGAACCTTAGACAAAGTTTTTAACTGGTATTTCCACTCCTTCTCTGAGAGATCTACCTAGAATATATTAAACCTTTTAGGCCACACCTCAATTGTCATTCCCAGATTTATTCTAGTTCTACATGACAAGAGTCAAATTAAAGTTCAGTTCATTTCTGATCACTGCTGACCCATTGTAAAGAACATCAAAGCAAAATCCAAAAACAGAAATTTTCCTCCAATGAAAGAGGAAAATTCTATTACCTCCAAAGGACTTTAGCGCCCACATATAGGTAATTACTGGATAGTTACCCACAGTAAATTTTTAATCCTAGGTGAACTTTTCATAATCATATTCTTATTTCAAACCCCATCACCCACCCAGGTAATTAGAAAAAAAATAAGCACTCACTTGAATATTGGTCTAATCAAAATAGAACAGTAAGAAAATTACCTCCATATTGAACAGTCACTTTTATTTGGTTAGAATATTTGAAAACGTAAAATGTCCAAAGAATAACACAAGGTAAGGTATGTATTAAAGAATGGCAGTAATTCCCTTTGGAAAAGAAGCCTGATTATCCCAAACCTTTCTAAACTCTCTCAGATAGGAATTATCCTGCCCAGGATAACAGCAGATCTGAACTGAACTGATATGCATCAAACAAGGGAGGTAGGGAAAAAAGCAGTATGCACATTTGAACTAGCTAGCAAAAGTTCCCTTTATCACCACCATGAAAAGCATGGTACCAAATCTTATCTAGGATCCATGATAAGGCAGACTGCCTTTGAAGGAGTGGGTGGAAGAAGGGACCAGGAACCCTTTCTAAAAGACAGAAATGGGGGGCGGTTCTGGAGAACATTATGGCTGGTGGTTATTCTGGGATAGTGATTCTGCACTAAAATTCCTTGACTAAAAGGTTAATGCAGGTGGAAATCATATCCAAACATTGGGAACCATTGAAGATAGTTAGTTTGACCTATGAAGAGGAAAAAAAAACAAAAAACAGAACGAATAGAACTGGCCTAGAAATACATGAAAAAAATTCCAGTTAAAGGAACAAAAATCTCTTCTTCTTTCCTAGGTCATAGAACTGCCACAGAACACAGACGTATGTGAAAAAAAGTATTCTCACAGTAAGAAAAAGTGACCACAAGCCAGGCACATTCGCAAAATGTCTAGCAAATACAAGCGCTCCTATCCCCATCCCATTACCCGGATGAAAAACCTGAGAATATGAAAAGTAATGTGACCATGGTCACGAAGTTCAACATGAACCCAAAACACCGAGTATTTCCCCCACACTAAGCTGCCTTCCCTGGACCGGGGAACGTTGGTGTCTCAATCTAGGCAACACGGGGGCCAAAATGATACTCTACATGTAATCGAAAAAGGAAACGAACAATGAATTGCCTTTTTGTAACGAATGGTGGGTGTAGAAAAAAAAAAGTAGCCCAGGGTAGACAGAGAGGCAGGAGATACTCTATCGAAGCTATTTCATTTTCTAGCACGTGGGGTGGGGGTGGGGGGATGTGGCCAGACAGTTAAGTATCTTTTCTCTAGGGAATTCAGCTGCTGGAAAGAGAGTATTGGGAGGGGGGACAGGAAATAGAAGGATTAAGACGTGAGTAGCATGTAAGAGGTGGTCAGGAGCAAAGACTGATTTCCATAGACCAAGGGGTCACAGGACCTCAGAGCAACGTAAGGTAAAGGGGCAGCTCCCTAGCTTTCGAGGGGGCTTTCGGGGCGTAGGACAAAAAAAAAAAAAAGGTTTACAGGAGGGTTACCCTCTACAGCTTTTTTTGGTGTTTTTTTTTTTTGGGGGGGGTGGTTGCTATGAAGGAAATACTAACAAACCCTAGAATTAGGAGGTCACAAAGACAGCAACCATCCAACCACCAGCCCATTCACCGTTCCGCCAAGGAGAGGTCTGAACAGCACGCCGCGCTGGAGGAATCGCTGCCCTGTGCTTCGATTGGGGTCATAAAAGCGCGAAGACCCGAGAAAACGCAAGGCTGCGCCGGCTCCGTCCACAAAGACGGAATAAAGGAAGGGAACTGGGAAAGGTCCTATTCATCACCTGCGTCAAGACGACCAAGGGAGGAGGGAAATCGGACGGGCTGGGGGACTTGCGCTAAGCTCTTCCTTCGCAGGGACTGGGAGAGAGATGGCAAGCACGAGCATCGCCTGCTCCTCTTAAGCGCAGCCTTAAATATCCATGGAGACGGGGAAGATTCAATGGGACCGCAGAATTAGGGGCCAGATGGGAGGAGTCCAGCAGCAGCACCGAAGCTTCAACTCGTAGTCAGGGACCACGCGAGTTCGGCAAGTAGAGTCCGGCTCCAGCAAAACTAAGTGATCGATTGGGGCGACCGCAGGGCTGGAGAGCGGAGGAGGGGGCTCGCAAAAAAGGTAGGGGAGGGGGGAGAACTAGTCATCTTTAGTCCTCCCCGCGGCCCAATCTAACCCCCCACCACACACCCCAGAAACTACAGGACTCCCGGCCTCCCCCCACCCTTCCCAATCCGCCCACTGCGGCGGCTACAACGGAGGCGTTGACTGACTGGGGGGGCAAAAGCGGGCCCACACGCGGTTTGAGGGCCGAGAAATGGTGTCGCCTCAACCGACCACAGACGGGGTGATCTTCGCCCAAGGTTCGGTTTCTCGGCACCTCGGCGTTCCGCCAATCGTCACCTTTAACGTCGGATACCTTTTAGAGGCGTCACAAATGCGGACAGCCACCACCTCAGTCTCCGGTCCTGGCCGGACAGACATAAGCTTCCGCCGCCATCTTAACAGCAAGCGGACCGACCCTAGTCACTGCCCCCCCCACCTCCAAGCTACCTCCGCCGCTGCCGCCGAAGGATCCCACGAGGACGTAACGCCACTCCCGCGAGAACTCATGAGCTAAGACCAGCACGAGCCGAAGACGCTGCCGCCGCCTCCCAGGCTGCTGCAGTCCGTAGTGGAACCGCGGATGTCTCTGCGCGATCCCGCGAGAACCTCCACCAGACGGGAAAAGCAAGAGCCCAGCCCTTCCCAGACCCCCTCCTTCCACCAAAGCCGAAGTCGCTACGGCTCCGCTCTCAACCTACGCGAAGCGAAAAGCAAATGACGCACAACCTCATGAAGCGTCGAGGGGCGGAGTTAATCTGCCGCCATTGGCTCCCGCATGCGCCGCGACAACTATCGCGAGATTACATTTCGTTTCTACGAGACCTTTGAAATCACCGCAGGAAGCCGCCCGCGCCTCGCCTTTCGGAAACGCGGGTTCTCGCGAGACCCAGGGCGCTCCGAAAAAGGAGAGAGGCGGGGCTCCGTGAAAATGACTGGGAGTTTTTCGGGGGGAAGGGAGGAACCTCCCGTCCTGCAGGGATCTCGCCTACCACGAGGTTTCCGACCCACTGCGGTGCTGGCTGCCAAACCTCGCGATGACACAGCTCAGCGCCAAATCTCGGCCATGTCCTGAAAACTGCCTCCGCCCCCGATCTAAGGTGTCTAGAGCCTGGTGCTTAAGGAAAATTTAAAAAGTCAACCTGTTTATTCTCACGCTTCTAGGCAGAGCTGTACCAATTAGCCAAACTCCATTCTGAAAAGGGAGAAGCGGGTCTCCCATTGTTAACCTGCCACCGGGCATCACATATTAACCTGGACTAACACATAAAAGACGTTCGGTCTCACAATAAGCATGCAAATGCAAATGCAAACAATGACCTAACATTTTTTTTCCCATCCGAGAGGGAAAAATATTTTTTTAAAATATCGGTGATATCCAGACTCCTTTCCTCGCCGCACTGCAGACTAACCCGAATCCATCTTAATCTAACTAAAGGGTCACGACGTTAGTTCTGGCTACAAAGCCACTAATTTTTAACTCCTGAGGCTTAACTAACAGACCCAATAAAGTGGTTTTCTCCAAACAAAGGAGTCAGCCCTCAAAGGAAAATTGAAGCTTCCTGGGGGGTGTGGGGGGGGGAACGCGAACGCTTGTAGCTTTTAATATGGCAGTTTTTCCACGTCTAGACAACAATGTTTCTCCAGTAAATCCTGGAATACAATCTGGCTGCAATTGTGAGCTTTTCTATTCTAATACATTGTTCTTTCCATTGTAACTTAAATGCAATTCCTTCGGAGTACATTTTAATATCTGGTAGCATAAATACCCCCATTTTTTTTACTTATCTTTTAAGATATTTTCTCAGTTATTCTCAGCCTTTTTTTTTTCTAGATGAACTTTAGAATCATATTAAGTTGCAAAAACTTGGCATATTTATTGAAATTGTATCGATTGTATGAAACGACATGGGGAAAATGGACATCGCTACAAAATTGAAACTTCTTATCCAGAAGCATGTATCCCTTCTCCGTGTGTGCAAACGTTCTTTTTATTATATTCTTCAATAAAGTTTCGTAGTTTACTTCTAGGTATTTTTACTTGTTTTTCTTGCTATTGCGAATGGGTTTTTTTCTGGCATTAAATTTCCGAAATGCTTATTGCTTGTAGGTAGGAACTATTGATATTTGCCTATTTACTTTTGGAATCCGGCAAATAAAGAATATGTCCAACTTCAGTAGTATTCGGGGAAATGCCAATGAAAACAATGACATGCCATTTTCTGCCCTTTAAATTGGTCAAAATCACAAAAATCGGTCCCGATCCGTGTTGCACAATTGTGGGAAAATGGACATTCTCGCACAACATCGGAGAGTGTACGTTAACATAGCCTTGTGGGATGGCAATTTGGACACATCTATCGAAATTCAAAATGCATATACACCTTGACCCAGAGATTCTTCTTCTAAGAATTTCTTCCTACGGCAATACTCATACATGTGGATGCAACACATACAAACCCATTCATTAGAACATTGCTTGGAATCGCCCCCTCCCCCCCCCAAAAGGGAAACATCAATCCGGAAATAGTTAAATAAACTGGAGTACAATCATACAATGCAGCTGTTTATACATCAGACAAATTGAGATCCCCTGATAGAGGGAGATCTGCGAGACATAATTAAGTTTTTCCGAAGCAATCTGCCCAGAGAAAGATGCATCTGCGTGCCGGAGTACCATGTAGATCCCGAAACATACATATACAATGCCTAGTAGTTACCCGCGAAGCCTGCCCGCCCGCCCATCACCTTCCCCCTCCCCTGAGCCTGCCTTTCCTCCAACCCGTGAGAGCAACGCTGAAGGCCCGGCCTGTACTCCCTCCAGCCACTTGGCCGCGGCTAATGCCGGTACCTCGCATCCCCACTGTCGGCCGCTGTCTCGCCGCGCCGCCGGCCGCCGTCCCGCTGCCCCCGAGGATGCGGCTTAGCTCTCCGCTGGCGTGAGCCGGGGTCTGCGGTCTGGGGAGAAGGCGGGGTGGTGGGCGCGCTGGGACAGGCCGCCTGGCCCC
>PVJN01000651.1:136073-183532 GCA_004026805.1 Lasiurus borealis | reverse complement strand
GGGGGGGTTGGGGTATGCCTGGGAGGGAGGGGGGGCATGGGGAGACATGTATAAAAAATTAATAAATAAAAAAAAGAGGAAAAAAAAAATAAAATAAAACAATCTGAAAAATATTAAAAATATAAAAGCATTATCACATGGATTTATAAATATCAAGAATCAAGATCTGTCCTCTGCAGTCAAAATAACTAAGCCTTACCCAGAATTAATCTCACTAAAATAATTAGTCTTTAACAAGAGTATTAGTGAAATACTCTACACCAGAACTATAAAAGTTAATGAATCTTTGTTATCTATAAAACTTCTTCATTTGGATAATTACTGAGCTGATCATGCATTCAGTTTATTCAACACTTCTCTAGTAATGTTGAGTTCAGAAAATAAAGCAACTATGGAAGAAACATAGGTCAAATATAGAAAACTATAACTTTCTTATAATAATTTATTTCTCTTATTGGAAATCTTAGTATATATGACCAAATATAAAACATCAGTCTGTATTTTCAATCCTCCTAAATGAATGAATGAGATTAATTTTAGTGTTACTTACTGTGTAGTATCTACATCTGCATCGGGCTTGGTGCTCAATTGTTCCAGACAATATATAAAAATCTAAGTTAAAAAATAAAAAGTTTCAGTGATATGAACTCTTAGATTCTAATCTATTTGAATATACTATATAATAAAAGCCTAATATGCAAACTGTCCCCTCGACTGGGAGTTCAACCACAGGGCGGGGCCAGTCGGCAAACTGCCCATGGCCCCTCCCACTGTCTAGCACTGCTCTGGCTAGCAGCAGTGCCAGGCAGTAAGGGGAAGGGAGGCCAGCAGTGGCAGCAGGCAGCCAGGGGAAGTGAGCCTCGGCTTGCAGCTGGCAGTTATTAGGTTCCTGACCTGTGCACAAATTTTGTATAGTAGGCCTCTAGTTAAAAATAATTTTATCTATATAATAAAAGTGTAACATGTTAATTAGACCAGACAGCTGAACAATCTTCCAGATGAAGCCGTGGTGGTGGGGGCTGAGGCAGAGATGGTTAGGGGTGACCAGGCAGGCAGGCAGCTAGGGGTGATCAGGCAAGAAGGCAGGCAAGCAGTTAGGGGTGATCAGGCAGTATAGTGGTTAGGGCAATCAGGCTAGCAGGGGTGATCAGGTAGGAAGACAGGCAGAGTTAGGGGTGATGAGGCAGGCAAGCAGGCGAGCAGTTAGGGGCAATCAGGCAGGCAAGCATGCAGTTAGGGGCAATCCCTCTCCCAATCCTGGACTGCTAGCTCCTAACCATCACCTGCTTGCCTGATTACTACCTCTGACTGCCTGAGTGATTACCACTAACTGCTTCTGCCTACCCTAAACACCTCTGCCTGCCTGCCTGATCACTCCAACTGTTCCCCTGCTGGCTGATAGCCCCTAATCACCTCTCTCTCACTCCGCCCACTGCAGCTTTGTCTGGAATGATGTCCAGAAGGTCATTTGGCTGGTTGGCCAAATTAGCATATTACACTTTTATTAGCACAGATGTTACATATATTCTAAATAACAGAAGGTTGAAAAAGTAATTTGTATTATTTCAGGTTTAGGGTACCAGTGTTTGTAGTTTTTACCTGCATGATATTGATGCTTAGTTGGCAAACCTCCTCCTGTGTTTTAGGTTGTTGAAAGACCTGTAAGGAAGAATTTTGATGAAAAATTTTGGACTTAGCTCAAATAAAACTTTTGTTTATGAAGCTCAATATAAAATCAAACCACAGCAAAACAACAACACAAAAGCCAGAAGATATACTAAAACAATAAATCAAGAAAAATCTTTCTATAATAAAGAATGAAACCACATATAGAAACAGTATGCAGTATGCTTAAAAATATTAACTCAGCATAATCAGAAGAGAATGCAAATGTCAGAGCAAAAAAGTAATGCTACTAATGATGATAATAAATGAAATTTTAAAGTGGGAAAAAAATGAGTTAACACGTGGAAAACTGCTTCTAGTGTGTATAGCCTTATCCTGAAAAGGGACATGAATGAAGAGCTAGACTAGGCAGTGAGTGTTTTTACCTACAGTGATTTTGCCCTTAGAAGACACTAACATGGAGCAGCTTAGCAACTAAGTCACTTGTTTTCTCTGTATACAAAGTGTTAACAATGCACATAGTCTACCTATAACACCTACATTCACATTTTTAACTTCCATCAGCCTTCCTTGGAATCAAGAAATCAATAACCTCTACATGAAATAAAACAAGCCAAGCAATCAAAGGGAAAAGCTCTTGTGCTGAAATGGCTCAAAACTTTACAAATGATTGCCAACAGATTTTTGGGAAAGTCTGCAACAGAGGTTGACCAGAACAGAAAACTTACACTGGCTTCTCCAGGCTTGCAGTCCAGAACTCCTTTAAGTGATTGCAGAGAATGTATAATGCACTGTTCAAATTGATATGGCTAAAGGAAAAAAACAAAACAACAACAACAACATACACACACACATATCTTAAAATTCAAAGCAAGCATTGGTTGTTAAGACATTTAACAGATGGGAGTATGGACAAAAATTCTCAAATTTTCAGATTTATAGAAGGAAACAGAATCACAAACTGAAAAATAACTTAGTCATCGAGATTTAGCTTGCTATGTTTTGCACTTGATATTTAAAAACAGGTGAATCTTGAAATTGTAAAGTTCATCAAATTCAATAAAACAAAATTCAGTTATAATTAATTTTTTTTTTTTAAATTCTACTCTTCTGAGATGCAAAAGATGAGATAAAAAAGCAGATATAATGCCTTTATATTTTAAACCCTGCTTGCAGGGTATAATCTCTTAGATCTTCCACATCTTTAGTGCTATTCAAGGAAATTTAATGTTAATAATGATCTGGAAGAGACCAAGATCTTTAATTTAAAAAGTGATTATTGTCATTTTCTACATTCATCAGAAAATGAAAGTTAAAAAATGCACAACAAATGGTATTTATTTAAGAGAAATTTGAATGAATCCTAACATTTCAGCTTCTATTTGCATTTAAGGTTTTACTTTGTGCCTGCCATTTTCCAGGTGATAGGAATATAAAAAACAGACAGAGATCTCAGTATATTCTAGGAAGACACTAACCATAAGAGTAAGATACCACAAAACTCTTACTTTTTACTAAAATAAGTCAAAAGTACAGAACTAAGACAAATGCAATCCCAAACTAATTGTTATGAAGAAAATAAGTAGAACTTAGAGAAAAATGTTGATGGAGTGGGATCTGTTCTAAATAGGATGGCTAAAGAAGGCTCCTCTGAGCAGTGAAAACATTTCAGCTGAGGACTGAAGGACAAGAGGAACCAGCCCCTAATAAGAAAAAGGAAGAAGGATGTGAGTTGAGGAGGAGGACAGCATGTGCCTAGCCACACCCAAGGTGGACAGAATCTGGCAGGGCTGAGGAGCCATAGTATATCAAAACCACTGAACATGAGTTTGGAGGGCAAGAGATGAAGCTAAGGTCCAGATTTCATCCAGGGGTGTGGAACTGTGCAAGTATCAAAGATCAATTAAATCAGCTCTGTGCAAAAATTAGCAGTCAGCACCTCTCCTCAATAGACATTTCAATCGTTAAAAGAATGGGGTGGGGAAGACACCTGTATATAATATGTATGGGGGGGAGGGTGTGGAGGAGGAGACAAGCTTATTTTCTTATAAAAAGGAACCCAGGCTTAATAAAAGCTAAAATAGTGCCTTTAATGTATTTTAATACTACACTTGGCAACCACCAGAGGGTATCATAAAATACATAAAAAGTAGAAGTACCAAAAGAAAAAAAAAGTTAGTGAGAGGTTATAGGATGAAATACCAACAGCACAGAAAGTATTTAGAGTCAAAATGTTTATTAGATACATGACCTTATCCATTGAATGTACCAGACTCAAAAGGAAAAAAAATCTAAAATGTTAAAATAGTAATAGAATTAAATTCAACATTCAACTATGAACAGTAATATGATGAAGTCCATGTGTGGTTGAGATTTCTTGTATTAAAATATGAACTAGGTTTTCTTATTTTTGTTTTATATCTACACTAGAGGCCCAGTGCACAAATTTGTGCATCAGTGGGATCCCTCAGCCAGGCCTGAAACCAGTTCTTTGAGAAGATGCAGGACAGGACGAGGGACCCCACTGATGCATGACTGGGCCAGGGAGATTGGTCAGCCAGGGAGGGACTTTGGGAGGGCTCCAGGGTGTGTCTGACCCATTTTGCTCAGTCCCAATTAGACAGACCCCAGCAGCAAGCTAATCTACCAGTCAGAGCATCTGTTTCCTGGGGGTCAGTGCACATCATAACAAGTGGTTGAGCAGCCTTAGCATATCATTAATATACTAGAGGCCCAATGCACAAAATTTGTGCATGGTGGTGGTGGGTCCTCTTAGCCCAGCCTATATTCTCTCCAATCTGGGACCCTTTGAGGGACATCCCTCTCACAATCTGGGACCACTGGCTCCTAATTATTACCTGACTGCCTGCCTGATTACTCCCATCTGCCCCCCCCTCTGCCAACCTGGTCTCCCCTTAATGACCCCCTGCCGGCCTGGTTGCACCTTACTGCACCCCCTGCTGGCATGGTTGCCCCCACTGCCTCCCCAACCCCCTGCAAACCTGGTCACCCTTGTCTCTCTCTGCCAGCCTGGTCACCTCTCACTGCTCCCCTGCCAGTCTGGTTTCCCCTCACTAACCCTCCAGCTAGCCTAGTTGTACCATACAGCCTGTTGCTGGGTCATATGGTTGCCCCTCACTAACCCCTCTGCCAACCTGGTCACCCCACCCAGCCTGTTCAGTCGTTCGTTTGGTTGTTTTGGATGTGATGGTCGCTTAGCCTTTTATATAAATAGATTATGCTTTGATTGGTTGAAAAGACAGACACTCAGCATATTAGGCTTTCATTATATAGGATGAATGAAATAAATGCATAGAGAATACCAAAGATCCCAATGAGTAGTTTTAGTTAAATGGAAAGAAAATGATAAACATCTGCTATTTCTTTTTTCTAAAAGGACACAGTACTATCTTTGCATATTGTCAGTGAATTACCAATTCAGCTGACCAAAAGGAATTAGCACAAATTATTACAGTTCTTGCCAGGGTAGTGTGGCTCAAGAGTTGAACTTCGACCCAAGAACCCAGAGGTAACAAGTTTGATTCCTGGTCAGGGCACATGACCAGGTTGCGGACTCAATCCCCAGTAGGGGTGTGCAGCAGGCAGTCGATCAATGTTTCTCTCTCATCAATGTTTCTGTCTCTCTATCCTTCTCCTTTCCCCTCTCTCTAAAATCAATTAAAATATATTTAAAAAAATCATTTCAGTTCTTCTGGAAGAAGAAAATTATCAGAATTATCCAAATTTTAAAAAGGTAGAAAATATTTTCAACAGGAAAAAAGAAAAACAGGATGCTTTAAAACAGGCTACTCAGAACACTTAAGTGAAGTTCAAATTGAAAATAATACTTGAGCTGAAAGAACAGTCATAATGAAGCAAAGCTTAATGTTCATTCCTTTGATATGATAAAGGAAGATTCTCCTATCCCAGTCGCAGGGAAAGAAAAACATAATCTCATTTCAAACAAACAAGGCTGGTATTACAGAAATGTTAATGAAATATAAATTACAGGTATATAATTTAAGTCACTGTTCCAAGTATATGAGTTTTAGGTAGTTAAGTAAAAACTACTCCAAGCTGGAACCTAGACTTTCATTCTAAGCACTGATTCACTTTCTTTTTAGTGAGGTCCATGCTGAATAGTTAAAACTGTGCTCAGCTTCATTAAGTCTATCATGTTGGCATGTTTCGTCAATATCTGATTAGAAGGACTGGCTGACCCCCCAAGTATAACTTCCTATGGGTCATTCATTTACAGATTGAGGTAGGTTTAGTTTTCTGGCTTGTGTGTGTGAGATCAAACATGAAGTTAGTTATAAGGGGTTATAGTTTCTTACTATTATACTTAAAATATAAGTTGACTACAATTTTTATAGTAACCATTTCAAAGCATTTTCAAAGAGGCTTATCTACTCAAACAATCTTAGATGTGGCAGCAGCCATCAGCACACAATGGGACCCCAAGTGTGACAGATAACAGGTAAGCGCATTTTGGGCTAACTGTGTGCAAGAAATAGTAACCTAAAGAAGGACATAAAGCTAATAATACCTGTTTTATTGCTAAGTTTTGTTTTACTTATGGAAAATGTAAAAAATGTAAACAGATGCTCATTTTCTCAAATTAAATATATGTATTATTTTCATTTCCACAAAACTTACCTGAAACACAAATCCAAAACCAAGCATTAAAGGTAACTTTCTGTCTAATCTGTCTTGGCTTATTTCATTTGCAGTAAGTTTTTCAGTTGTATGATGGTCTAATGATCCACTTTAGCTTATTTTTCGGACTTGCTCCGATAACTAAGCAGGATAAGGTTCTATGAAAGAGCTCTGAAAATACTAAGGCATAACATAAATTGAAGATACTATTACAGTGGCCTCAGAATTATAGGTATGAAATTATAAATAAAATCCCTTATATATGTAGAAAGTTTTGTTCTACAGTGTCCATTTAATTTTAACTATCAACACTGTAAAAAAGTGCTCTGCTTCTTTAACTACTAAGGCAGAGGTTAACTGGCTTCTTTAAGGCTGCGTGGCTATGATATAGCAGAACTCAGGACCGAACCAGACTAGGATTCCAGAACCATTGCAATACTTGTTCCACTACACCAGTGTTGTCCCACAGAAGTAATAATTTGAACCAGAAACACAAGCAATGCATACAATTTTAGATTTTTCTAATATCCACATTAAGAAAACTAAAAGAAAAAAAACATTTTAATATAATTTATGTAATAAAATATATCAAAATATTATTTCAACATGTAATAAATAAAAAAGTTGAGATATTTTACATTCTTTCTTTTTATACTGAGTTCAAGTCTAAGAGTTTTGGTTAGCTAAAAATACTTAAAGCTGGCACCTTTCAGTGTATTTTCAAATCTGATGCGTATTTTACATGAGCAATGTTTCAAGTGGCTGCCTTACTAGATGGTACAAGGTCTGCCCATACCTTTCCTCTTTTTATTTAAATACAAGTCATTATAAAAATAGAATAAACCAAATTAATAAAAGTATCTTTATAAAAATAATTCCTTTAAAATATAATCACAATGAAATTATTTTAAATAATAAGTTCCCTACATTTCAAGCATGTTTTAATTTACAAAAATGTGGAAGCACTGCTGCTCTAAATTACATTGTTACATACAGATAAAGATATACTGTAGATATTTATATTAACTTAAGAAGGAACGTTGGCTTTTGAAGAAACAGAGGAAAAAATTCAATTTGTCAAAAATTCCTCAACTCTCGAAGACTGTCAATAAGAAGTGCTGAAATTTGAGGAAATGTAATATTTCATGGGATTATTGCTTTCCAATAACCTGACTCAAATAAATCATGAGGATATAATGTACAGTATAGGAGGTAGTCAATAACATTGTAATAACTTTGTGGAAAAAATGGTGATAATGGGGGGGTGGGAGAGAAATCTGACTTCACCTACACTTCATAAATTTGGCAAATCAAAATCATTTTATTTTAGTTTCCTTATCTAGTTACTAAGTCAGCAAAAACTGGTCTACGATACAGACATAAAACACAATAAATGATGAAAACTATTTTCAACAGTATTTTGAAAACCTAAAAGTCCCATATGGAAAGATGATGATCCTTCTGAATGAAAATCACAGCTATTTGGCATGTGTATGCATCTGGAGAACTTTGACATTGTTATTTTGCCTAGAAGCCAGCAATAGCACTTTTTTTTCTATCCTGCTTTTATGAAAAATTCAAGATACTGAGTAACTTAGAATGAAGCATAATCTATTAAAAATGCAATGCAATGCCGAAACCGGTTTGGCTCAGTGGATAGAGCATTGGCCTGCGGACTGAAAGATCCCAAGTTCAATCCTGGTCAAGGGCATGTACCTTGGTTGTGGGCACATCCCCAGTAGGGGGTATGCAGAGGTGCTTGATCGATGTTTCTACCTCTCTATTCCTCTCCCTTCCTCTCTGCGGAAAATCAATAAAATATATTTAAAAAATGCAATGCAAGCAAAAATAGTGATACAATGAAAAATGGCTATTATAAAAAATCTACTTTTTATTAATTTTTAAATATGTGTAGTTAGTGTTCAGCAAAAATGATTCTGGGAAGAAAACTGAAGAAATGTATTTTTCTCTTTCCGGAAACTATTTAAGTTGTAATACAGAAAGGGCGTGCTCCATATTAATATAACAAATCATTTATTTTGAATATAATATACATTAATGAGTCATCATTCAAAAGAATTTAAACTTACTAGAGAAGTCAATCCTTCATTATCAACAATCCAGTCTTCCTTTTCAGCTAATCTCTTTATTTCTATAGGAAGAATAAACACACAAGTACATTTTATTGTGGTTATTTCACTGAACTTTATAGAGATAAAAACCTATGGTTTATGTTTTTTAATTGTTTTTTACAGGTTTGTAAAAAATTGGTGAAAGTAGGTACAGAATATAATTCTGGTAAACTCAAGGATTTAAATGTGTATTATTCACAGATTTTTCTAATAAAACATTAATGTAAGTAAAATTTTTGATTACATAACCCAATTTATAGAATGCAAGGCTAGGTTTAATAATAACTTTAGAAAATTTATTATTTATTCAGCACTTTTGATAATCTTAAACATGTACAAAATAACTATGTAATATTTTCTCCCTAAAATTTCTAATGAACAATTTAGATTCTGTTTTAATCCTTTACATTCCTGACAATGGCAGTCTTAGTCCTACTTGGCTAAAGGAATGCCTTTACCTTTGTGATCTGTTTCAGGTCCCTGAGAGAAGGAGGTGATGAATTAATGGGACACTATTCAACTTTTCACCCGATTCCATTTCCTTTCTATTTATAGAGTGCATTAGTCACCAATTCTGTACTGAGAGAAATTAATGATGATAGCCCTGATCTTATGTAGTATTAGTTTATGTCATTTGTAATATTCTTGATTTTTAAAAAAATATTTAATATCAAAAGTGTATCTCTGAGCATAACTAATGGACCTAGACAGTAGGGGGATGAGGGCATATGCTGGGTAGTAGTAGTGGCTGGGGAGAGGTCAATGGGGAAAAAAGGTGACTTATGCAATAATTTAAATAATAAAGAACTTAAAAAAAGATTAGTTTTATAAAGAAAATCTTAATTGTTTTTTTATAATTGTAGGTAAAAATCTTCCTAATTCTTTAAAGTATAAAAAAATGATCATCACGTGTAACTTCTACTACCTGAAGAACCACTGTTAACAGTCTTTCTTCTGATTTTACATTGTTATTTCTAAATTAGACTTTTAAAATATACTTATATTTTTAATAATGGCATAATACTTTACATACATTTTACATTCTACTTTTTGTACTTCATATTTGCCATTAGGATGTTTTTATATACTTAAATTTTTTTCAAGTTTATCTGTCTTTATTTCTGCAAGGCTTGGTATTGCAGGTTAACAGTTCGATTACCAGTGAGGGCACATGCCCAGATTGTGGGTTCGATTCCAAGTGGAAGTCATGCAGGAGGCAACCAATTAATGATTCTCTCTTATCACTGATGTTTCTCTCTCTTTCTTCTTCTTCCTTCCTCTACTAAATTAATAAAAATATTATTTTAAACATTTTTATATGCTTAAACCTAAAAGTATCATACCTATGATAACATTCTCAAGTTTTTTTAAAAATTACTTTTGAAAGAATTCTATTGAGCAACATTCTTTAGACTAGTCAGTGGTCGGCAACCTCATTAGTTAACAGAACGGCAGTTTGCTGACCACTGCTTTAGACAGATGGTCTAAAATATTCAAATTTCCATAAAAGTAATTTATTGTTTCAAGGATTTGGAAGCTAGAAAAAGGGTGATAGTCAGGTAATCATTGTCTAGTAAATGCCATCAATTTTTCTTAACATACCTTCTGCTGTGTGTTGCAATGTGACCATCACACAACGTACTCGGAGATCCAAAATGAGATCCTGGATAGTCTGTAACATCTCATTAGGAATTTCAAGAGCAGTCAGGGATTCATAAGTAAGCCTGTAAAATAAACACACAAAACAAAAGTGTGTGGAATGCAATTACAAAGCAGTCCCTTGTATCATTTTGGCCACCCTATAATAAATGATGCATTTTGGAACTTAGAAGCTACAATATGTTGAAAATAAAGTGAAAGTAAGACCATAAGAGAGATTATAATATAACAGCAATACTAAATTAAACAATAATATACATATCAAATGGAAGACTAGGAAGGTTTAAGATGACACATGGGAAACAGTGGATGCAGAAGGAGACAAAGTAAAATTCTTCGTAGAGTGTATTAAAAATCATATCACATGAAGAGTATTTTTTTAACAGTAAAATAGACTTATTCTTTTCAGGAAAATGTGTCCATATTTACCTTATGGTCTGTATGACATGAGCGAGCCACTGTCCAGAGAGCTCAGACTTCACCTCCCAGCCTCCATACTGCCTCACTCCACCCTCTGGGATGCTAAGTGGGAGTAGTGCTCCACGGATCAGCTTCACGAGACTCTGCATGATTTCCTGAATCATTTTCTAAGCAATTATAAATAAATGAAGGATTCTGCTTGAGTGATAATGAATATCTTGAATATAAAGTCTTCTACTATGACTGAAAAAAACCTTACTTTGTGAAAAAGTCTACATACTTATCCTTAACTTACCTTAAAATCATTTTGTCTTTGTCTGACATTCTTTGATCTTTCAATCTGGCTTGACTTCTCAGCAGTCTTAAAAAATTAAAAAAAAAATACCACAAACATTTATCTTTAGAAATAATTTACAAAAATAAGAAATGCTTTAGGGTTGTATATAAAAAAGTATGAAATCTATATGATAAAATCCTAATATGCCAATTGACTGAATGGCAGAAAGATGTATTTCACAGACTTAGAAAGAATTCTTCAAAGATTCATCTGGAACAAAAAAAAAGACCGTGAATAGCCACAGCAATCCTGAGAAAGAAGAATAAAGTAGGTGGGATCTCAATACCAGATTTCAAGCTATATTACAAAGCAATTGTTCTCCAAACAGCCTGGTACTGGCACAAGAACAGACATATAGACCAATGGAATAGAATAGAGAATCCGGATATCCACCCAAAACACCACACTCAATTAATATTTGACAAATGAGGCATGAACATACAATGGAGCCAAGATAGCCTCTTCAATAAATGGTGTTGGGAAAATTGGACAGATACATGCAAAAAAATGAAACTGGATCACTAACTTACACCAAATACAAAAATAAACTCAAAATGGATACAGAACTTAAACATTAGACGGGAAACCATAAAAATACTAGAGGAGCCGAGGTCGGTTTGGCTCAGTGGATAGAGCTTTGGCCTGCAGACTGAGGGGTCCCAGGTTCAATTCCAGTCAAGGGCATGTATACTGGTTGCAGGCACATCCCCAGTAGGGGATATGCAGGAGGTAGCTGATCGATCTCTCTCTCTCATTGATGTTTCTCTCTATCCTTCTTCCTTCCTCTCTATGAAAAATCAATAAAATATATTAAAAAAAAATACTAGAGGAATCCACAGGCAGCACAATCTCAGACATATACCGAAAGAACTTCTTCACTGATACTGCTCCAAAGGCAATGGAAGCTAAAGAGAAAATAAACAAATGGAACTACACCAAAATAAAAAGCTTTTGCATAGCAAAAGAAACCATCAACAAAACAACAAGACCAATGTATGGGAGAACATATTTGCAAATATTATCACTGATAAAGGTTTAATCTCCAACATCTACAGCCAACTTATACAACCTAATAAAAGGAAGATAAATGATCCAATAAAAAAATAGGCAACGGACCTAAATAGAACCTTTTTGAAAGATTGACAGAAGGAAGGCCAAGAGACGCAAAAACATGTTCAAAATCACTAATTATCTGAGAGATGCAAATCAAAACAACAATGCCATACCATCTTACACCTGTCAGAATGGCAATCATCAACAAATCAACAAATGACAAGTGTTAGCAAGGATGCGGAGAAAAAGGAACCCTTGTGTACTGTTGGTGGGAATGCAGACTGGTGCAGCCACTGTAGAGAACAGTATGGAGTTTCCTCAAAAAACTAAAAATGGATCTCCCATTTGACCCAGTAATCCCACTCTTAGGAATTTATCCTAAGAAATTACAAACACCAATCAGAAAGGATTTATGCACCCCTATGTTCATAGCAGCACAATTTACAATAGCTACAATTTGGAAATAGCCTAGGTGCCCATCAGCAGATGAGTGGATCAGAAAACTATGGTACATCTACACAATAGAATTCTATGCTGCCATTAAAAAGAAGGAATTCTTACCATTTTCAGCAACCTGGATGGAACTGGAGAGCCTTATGCTTAGTGAAATAAGCCAGTCAATGAAGGAAAAGCACCACATGATCTCACTCATTTGTGGATAATAAAGAACACTGTAAACTGATGAACAAAAGGATAGACACAGATGCAGTAAAGCATCAAACAGACTGACAAAATGCAGCAGAAAGTTTAAGGAATGGTGGGGTAGATAAGAGATCAAAGGACTTGTATGCATGCATATAAGCATAACCAATGAATACAGACACTGAGGGGTTGGAGTATGCCTAGGAGGAGGGGGCAATGGGAAGATATGTATACATGTAATACAATTTAAAAAAAAAGGAAAAAAAAAGAATATAACTCAGAAACAGATAGATAGAAATGATGCACAGGGCAAGGTATGAGGAAAGGATGCAGAGCTTCTATGCCCTCTCTGAGCAGGCCACTCTCCGGGAATCTCCATGTCTTTACCAACCTGAAGCTCTCTAAAGCCTTCCTTTTGTGTTTTTATGAAGGCTCTGTTAATCATTACCCATTGGTGATTAAGCTCAATCTCCACCTATTTAGGAGGTCTGGGGTATAAAGTTCCAATTATCTAATCACATGATTGGTGTCTGGGAAATGATTCCCTCATCCTTAGATGGGGACTTAAGCCATCTCATTATCATAACAAAAGCTACTTTTTATTATTTCTCACTTCAAAGGAATTCCAAGGGTTTTAAGAGCTCTGTAACAAGACAAAGACCAAATAGATATTTATTATAAACTAGGGGCTGGGTGCACAAAATTCATGCACCGGGGGTCTTTCAGCCCAACCTGTCCCCTCTCACATTCTGGGAGCCCTCAGGGGATATCCCATTGACAACTTAGGCCCACTCTGCCCAGGAAGTGGGCCTAAGCCGCAGTCTGGCCTCCCTTTGTGGGAGGTGACAGGGCTGATAAGGGGAGACACCAGCCCATCACCCCAATCCTGCAGCCACTGACAGTCACTACAGCCATTAAGGTGTTTTCATCATAAAGGATGCCAGTCCCCTTCATAGGATATGACATTTCTCTCTCTCTCCTCTTCCTCTCTTTCTCCTTCCTTCCTTCCTTCCTTCCTTCCTTCCTTCCTTCCTTCCTTCCTTCACCTGAGAATATGTTTCCATTGACTTTTAGAGAATGTGGAAGAGAAAGGAAAAGACAGAGAGAAACATCAAAGTGACAGGAAGATTTTGATTAGTTGCCTCCTCCATGAGCCCTGACCTGGGCCCCATCCAGGGAGGAACCTGCAACCTAGGGACATGCCCTTGATTGGAATTAAACCCAGATCCTGCGATCAGCAGGCCGAGGCATTATCCACTGAGCCAAACTGGCTAGGGCAGGATATGACATTTCTTAGTCCTACAGCAGTGGACCTTCATTTTTTTCTCCAGCAGTGTTGTGGAAAAACCCTAGATCACCTTTTTGGATTCTTATTACCTAAGTTACTAAGAATATACCAGTGGCATACAGGAAGCTTAGCCAATGAGCAGTCAGAAAAGGTGTTTCCTCTGTAGTTCACACCAATCGCATGCTCCGTCCCTGTCTAGGCTGAAAGCCTCTGGCCTATGCTTTAGGCCTGGGTAGGGGACCCCCAGCTCCCTCTGATCACCGGCTCTACCCATGACCCCTCGGCTCTGATTGCAGGCTTGGCCCTGTCCAGGAGTCCCCTGGGTCAGGGCTTTTCCAAGCTGCTCAGGGCCCACGAGGCCTACCTCAGTGATCTGGGTGGCAGGATGTCCCGGGACACAGTTGCTGGGTGCCTATGTATGCAAATTAGCTGCCATCTTTGTTGGGTTAATTTGCATAATCACTGATTGGCTATGGATGTAGGGGAGGGATAGTTAATTTACATGTTTATCTATTATTAGGTAAGACTAGAGGCCTAATGCACAAAATTTGTGCAAGGCTTTTCTTTCCCTGGCTGCCAGCACCAGGTTATCTTTGGCATTTGGGACCAGGGCTTCCCTTACAGCCCCAGCTTTGTCCAGTTTAATTAGCATATTATGTTTTTGTTATTATAGATTATTATAGATCATATTTCACACTTTCAAATTTATATATATAGCCCAAATCTTTATTCTGACAATTTGGATTTCAGATTGCCTATTTTTTTTCCATATTTTTTTACTAATGTATTACGTGTGTACGTTGCCCCCCTGCCATTCCCATGCATGCCTAACCCCCCAGTGTCTTGTGTCCATCGGTTATGCTTATATGCATGCATATAAGTCCTTCCTTTGATCTCTTATCTACCCCACCTCTCGCTAATCTTCCCACTGTAATTTGATAGTCTGTTTGATGGTTTACCGCTTCTGTATCTATCTTTTTGTTCATCAGTTTATAATGTTCTTTATTATCCATAAATGAGGGAGATCATGTGGTATTTTTCTTTCATTGACTGGCTTATTTCACTTGATTGCCTATTTGAATAAATCACAGGAATTTTAAATGTAAAACATTAAAATAAAAAACTCATATTTTCCTCCAGGTATGTTCTTTCTCAAATCTTTCTGACTATATAAACAGCATACCTATTCACTTGGGAGCCTGTGGAAATTGTTTCTGAATCCCTGTTCTCATCAACCTTGTGTGATCCATCAGTAAGTCCAGTTAACCCTACTTTCAGAATACAAATAAAAATCTATCATTTTCTCTTCAATTTTAGGAACAAAACCATAATACAACCACTGTTTCCTGGCTGGATGGCCTCAAAAGCATCCCCACCTTAACTTCTGGCCCTGCCGATTCATTCTGGAACAGGCAACCAGAGTGGTTCTTTTAAAACTGAAAAACTTGGTCAGGCAACTCCACCACTTAGTTTTTCCATGGCTTCCCACAACACCTACAATACAAACTTTACCCTGCCTGCTCCGCTACCTCAGCTCCTGCTTCTCTTGGAAAACTTGCCCACTGTTCAGTATATTCTGGATGCTGTGACTTTCTTTTGCCAAGCTCCGTCCTCAGTTTTGTGTGTGCTGCTCTCTCTGTGCATTCTTCCCCTGATCCTTTGTGAGGCTGTTTCCTTCTCATGTTTCAAGTTTCAGTTTCAATATCATCTCCACAGAGACATTCCCAGACCTCCATCTCACAGGATGTTCTTTATCTTAAGACTCTATTTTTTCTATTATAGATGTTAACAAAATTTAGGATGGAGGAAAGAGGTCATATTTACATTGGTCACTATTTTACTCATATAATATGTATGTATATTAAAATGGTGTATTGTAGGTGTACATTTATGTGTGTGTTTCAATACCTGGCAGAGAGGCTATTTGGGGCATTTAATAAATATTTGGTGAATAAAGTATCACCAAAGATTAGGGTTCTTCAGAACATCCTGGGATACATTTCAGAAAGCAGGATGGCCCTGAATACTACTGGATTAATTAAAACGCCTTTAGAACACCTGAAGTCCTGAGTCGCCACTTGGGAGACTGATTCTTTCAAAGTGTGCAGGGCATAAACCTGTGATATGCTCCTGAAATGTCCATCAGACTCAATGCTTGTCCTGGAGACTTAAGATGTCAACAAAAGGGAAGACCAAAGGATTAAGAATTTTGTGTGACTGCTGGCGGTTGGGAGGACTGTTTTAGATGTGGAATTCAGATGTTGTTGAGGAACCCAGCACCTACTGTGATGTCAGGAGGCACAGAACCCTGGCATCCTGAACTGGGAAATCTCTGTTAAGGATTTGGTGATGGTTAATTCTTTGTGTCAATTTGACTGGGCCATGGGAGCCCAGAAATTTGGTTATGCATTACTCTGGGTGTGTTTGTGAGGGTATCTGTGGAAGAGATTAATATTTGAATTCATAGGCTAAAGAAAGCAGCTTGCTTTCCTCAGGGGAAGGTCTGAATAGAAAAAAGACCAAAGTAAGGCTGGATTCTTATAGCTTGATTGCATGAACGGAGACACTGGCCTTTCCCAGCCTTCAGAATGGAAGGAAAACATTGGCAATTCCCAGGTCTCAAGCCTGCTGGTCCTGGAATGGAAACTACACAGTGGGATGTTCTGAGTGTTCCAGCTTGCTGACTGCAGCAGATCTTGGGACTTGTTAACCTCCATAATCATATTCCTCATAGTAAGTCTCTTTCTCTTAATATATATATAGTTAATATAGGATATTGGTTCTGTATTTCTGAACCCTAATACCGACTTTAGTTAGTGTGCAGTGAAGGAAGACATGGAACTCTGAAAGTCTGTGTCACTTGTCTCAATGAAAGGTCATGCCAGTATAAAATTGTTAAGTTTCTTGACTGTCAAATGGTATCTTTTCTAGTTGTATCAGCTTTAATACCGAAGACTGAACTTTTCACATAGTGGGCTTATTCAATGGGAAGATCATTTGATAGTCCTTTGTGAAATAGTTTCAAATAAAAGAAAAAAGTGAGAATCAATTATTAAAATAGATAATATCAGAATTAAGACTAAATTTTGTCCACCAAGCATGTGCTAATGAGTAAATGATGCCATCTACTGCACAGAATAATTTTATAAACCTCAAGAACCTGTCTCCAAATATATGAAAAAATAGAAGGGATAGGGAAATTAGTTGTGAGGCATACCTTTCGCAACTGTTAATTTACAAAGTAACTTATTGTTTTAATTTAATGAAGAATTAAATATCTCTAATATACTGAATTTTGTAAGGTCTGCTCTATTTTTTTAATCCAATTTTAGAACATAAAGTGCTATTGACTATAAATTATTAAACTTAAAAATTCTGATTCCCACTCTTTAAAAATTATTTGGATGCTTTAAAAATTTTCACCCCAAAATACACTGTTTTTAAAAAATATATAAAAATGAGTTCTTAACCTACTACTAACCATTTCGTTACTAAAAACTTTAACTCTTTCCTGCACACACAGACCAAAACTACTTTGTGGTGAGACCAATGGCTAGATTTCACTGTTTTGATTCACATTTGTTACTTCACATGGGCTTGACTGGTTTGAAGAACTATTTTTTAAACTGTTGAAAACTCCATCTAAATCTTCAACAGATGGGCTCTTAATAAAACAAAGTAGTTCTCTATCAAGAAAATAAGAAATTTCAAGTAAACTATGATTTTTCAATATTACAGTGCTTTCTTTTTTTTAAAATATATTTTATTGATTTTTCACAGAGAGGAAGGGAGAGAGATAGAGAGCCAGAAACATCAATGAGAGAGAGACATCAATAAGCCACCTCCTGCACGCCCCTTACTGGGGATGTGCCCGCAACCAGATATATGCCCCTGACCGGAATTGAACCTAGGACCTTTCAGTCCCCAGGCTGACGCTCTATCCAATGAGCCAAACTGGTTTCTACTACAGTGCTTTCTTGTATGAGATTAAATAGCAATTATTAAAAGCCCAGAACTCTTCCCAATTTTAATTTAATTATGTTTCTAGATCTCTCTCATAGACTGAAATGGTAGACACACTTTCCTAACTCATCCATCCATTTCTACTGCCCCTTAGTGTCTTTCTAGCTTTTCAGTAGAGAGTAGTTTAAAAACATGCCCAAATTTGTATGATACCAGATGTCTTTTGGACAACCTTAGGACAAAGCTGGGGCTGTGAGAGCCCAGGCAAGCCACCCCAGCCGCAAGGGCCAAATCCCTTGCACGAATTTCATGAATTGGGCCTTTATTATTTAATAATTACTATAAACTTTTAAGAACATTTTATAAATATGAATAGGTAGAAATACCATATTCAACTCAATACAACTAGTTAAAACCATTTTTTTCAGTACCGATGTTCTTGAATTCAGAAGTAGCTTATTTATTTTACAACTAGGTATAACCTATAAGGAAGGAAAATGTATTCCCTTCACTAAAGTATCTCAGGTCAAAAATACATGGGCATTTACATATTGTAAAAAGAACCAGAATAAGGCAACTTCTGTGGATGTGTGGTGGTGCTGAACATCTGACCTGAGAAATCATTCGATCTGGCCCTGCCAAGGCAATAGCAGTGAGTTAATTAAATATTTGATCAAGTGTAGCAGGCTAACTTTTAAGTTGACAATTTTGTATATCCTGAGAATAATGTGATAAATACCAAAATGGCCCTTAGTGAAAAAAAGGTTTCCCACCCCTGACCTATAGGAACTGATCCAATTAGAAGGAAAAAAAAACACTTGGCTGGGGGAAAAAAACAAACTAGGTCTAAAATTCTAGACCTAGAATTAGGTCTAAGGAAATAATTCTTCAGATGAGTTCACCTATCTTGACATTATTCCACACTAACCTAGTAGTTTTTCAGACCAGTATTTCTTAAGTGCTATTAAACTTTGACCATTGAATATCTATTATGTACCAGGACAATGAGTTTTAATAAATATTTATCCCAAATAATAAGAGCAAATTCTGATTTATTTTCCAGATACTATAATAAGTACATAATTTATGCTAACTCATTCAGTTCTCAAGCCAGCCCTGTGGAGTGGGCACAGAGAAATAAAGTTATTGCTAAGGTTGCAACTAATATGTGATAAATATTGAGTGTTTCTCATTCAACACTAGTGGTTTCATAAGAAAAAAATGTGAACACTACTTGCCCATAGCATTGATAGAGCAGCGCCTAACCTTTCTAGTCCTTATATAAGCAATCTGAATTCGAGAAGGAGCCGATTAAGAGAGGAAGCTATGGCACTTATGTGAGTGGTGCAGCTACTTCCACTGTGGGAGAGGGAAAGAAACCCAAACCTGTACTTAGTTTAGCAGCCATAATCGGGAAAAGTGCAAAAGAAGCAGGAAATAGTTTTATCATCAGGAAGATCCCTACCTCTCCAGCTCTCAGGGCTATAAGAGTTCTCTCTGGAGACATGAAGCCAGAACTGCCTTCTACATGTGACAAGTGGGGCTTTCCTAGTAGCTGGAGGCAAAGGGCATTACATTGTATATTCCAGGACCTAAGGCCCATTCATGTGAGACTATAGCGTGGGGGTAGGGAACGTATAGCCTGAATGATGTATAAGGCCCATGAAATCATCTCATCTGGTCCTGCAAGGCGGGACTTGAAATATTTTTAGTATATATTTTTTAATTTAATAAATCTTTATTGTTCAGATTACTATATTTATTCCTCTTTTTTCCCCTCATAGCTTCTCTCCACCTGGCTCCCACCCCTCCCTCTACCCTTACCTCCCTCAGCATTTTCCTCATCCATAGGTTATGATTTTTGTCCAGTCTATCCCTGCACCCCCCGCAACACTTTCCCTGAGATTTGTCAGTGACTCCCTTTTTATGTCTCTGATTCTATTATATTCACCAGTTTATTCTGTTCATCAGATATTTTATTCACTTGATTTTTAGATTCACTTGTTGATAGATATGTGTTGTTCATCAGTATACTCATAGGGCTGTTCTGTGGTATGAACTCTGTGGTGTCGAATGAGGGTAGACTTTCATCTAAAGAGCTTACCACAATCACTACATTCAAATGGTTTTACATCAGTGTGAATTCTTTTGTGTTCAGAGAGGTCACGGCTTCTCCTGAAGTACTGCCCATAATCAGTACACTCCTAGGATTGTTCTCTATTGTACTGTGAACTCTTTTGTGGTTAAGGAGCAAATTATTTATCCTAAAAGATTCCCCACAATCAGCACCACACAGGATTTTTCTCCAGTGTGAAAACTGTGGTATTCACTGAGATGAGAGCTTTGCCTGAAGGACTTTCCACCATCACTACACTCATATGGCTTTTCCCACGTGTGAACTCTGTGGTGTGAAATGAGGTCAGACCTTTGTCCAAAGAACTTCCCAAAATCATACACTCATTGGGCTTTTCCCTAGTGAAGGAGGTAAAGCTTCTTCTAATATCTTGCCCACATTTGTCACACTCATATTTCACTTCTCCAGAGCAGGCACCTTGATGCTAAACAACTTTCTGGTTGTGCCTGTCAAATTTTTCCTAGTTACAAGTATGTTGAGGACTTCTTCCACCAAGATATTCCTGTGAAATCTCACTGCCTCTGTGTGGCTCCTCAGTATTGAGAGGGGTCTGATGATGGAGAAGCTCTGAGATGACTGGGAAGTCTTTCCCAACCTCATTATTGCTTGAAAGCAGCCCTGATAAGTAGAAGCTGGACTTGGTCACAAATGAGGCCCTGTCCACAGCTTCTTCCCAGGGCTTCTCTCCACTGGATTCCTCTGTTGCTGGTGAGGGTTTGAACTGAAACAGAAGTCTCATCACTAAAGAAACCTTTCTGCTCAAAGTCTGCTGCTTGTGACTCAGTCAGGTGCAGAATATCTTTGAACACGGAGAAATAGTGCTTACACAGATGGATCCTCTGGAGCTATCTTAGAAGCCCTGATCTGACTCTCTTTGTATAGATATGGTCTTCTCAGGACAGACCTCCTCATCATCCTTTTTTTGCTAACAACCTGCAGATGAGACAAGTACAAACACTTCCAGCATCACATCGCAGTACAGATGTCTCTGAGCCTCCTCAAGGATCACCCACTCCTCCTCAGATAAGGCAATGGCCACATTCTCAAAGTCCATATCTGTTCTGGGTGCTGCGAACTGGGCTGTGGAACCTGAGTTGCGCCGGCATCCAAGGCTGGAGGGTCGATGGGGTGACGCTGAGTGGAACTCTGTCATCAGAGAGGAGTCAGTGAGGCATGGAGACCCCAATCCTGACGGTTGGGGGTCAACCAGCCTTAGACACACCCTGCCCAGCAAGGATGCTGCCTCTCACACCTCCTCCTACTCCTCACCACAGCGCTGACGCTGTCAAAGGAGCTTTTTCATAGGAACATAAATTTATATTTAGTGAATTATATTAAACAAATGATGTTATAAATATCCAAATGGCTGTTGGCAGGAAAAAGGTCCCCCACACTTGATTAGAGTGATGAATCTAAGTTCCAGGTGCTATACATAAAAATCATAAGTTCTAAGCTACCAATTATGTTATGATTAAGAAGCTAAGAAAATGGGTGACTTGTGAAAATATAACAACTTCTGAAGAATGACCATATGGGGCTAACACAAATCTTTAAATTATTTCCAACTAGGAAATTGCTTAATTATATGAATTATTTCGAACCTGTGTGTAAGATGCAAAAGCATTTTATCTTTGATTTATCATATGTTTATAGTCCACTGCACAATAATTTCATCCTTAATTTCACCAAACACTATACTTATTTCAGAATACTTGAAAATATTTCAAATTTTCTTTTTTTCTTTAATTAACTATCTCATTTAAGCATCATAACCACCTTTGGAAGTGGATATACTCAATGTTTTCTTTTCACAGTTGAGGACACTGAGTCCCAGAACAATTAGGTTGTTCAAAATCATACAGCTATTAAGTATTGGGGCTTTACAGGGCTTTTAATTAATCTTAAAATATTTGACAGTATTTATTATAGGTATTGGGCCCTTAAGGTTTTAAAAACATCACTTCAGGTCCTGACTGATGTGCTAAATGATTAGAGCAGTGGTTCTCAACCTTCCTTTCACAATTATTTCCTTGCGAAAATAATTTTATGGTTGGGGGTCACCACAACATGAGGAACTGCATTAAAAGGACGTGGCATTAGGAAGGTTGAGAACCAATGAAAATAATTTTATGGTTGGGGGTCAGCACAACATGAGGAACTGCATTAAAGGGACGTGGCATTAGGAAGGTTGAGAACCACTGGATTAGAGCATCAGCCTGCGCATCGAAGGATCGAGGGTTCAATTACAGATCAAGGGCACGTTTCTGAGTTTCAGGTTTCATCCCAGTCCTGGTCATGTTGTGTGTGGGAGGCAATGGATTGATATATCTCTCTCACATCAATGTTTCTCTCTGTCTCTCTCTTCCTCTCCCTCCCCTGAGTCCCTTATTAAGTGATGGAAAAAAATATATATATCCTCTTGTGAGGATTAAAAATAAAACAAAACAAAACAAGTCACTTCAAAATCTAACATTTAAAAAAAAATTTTTTAAATACATAATGACTCACCTACATCAATTGTCATATTTGTATACATACCTCACTGAAAAGGCTTCCATTGACATATGAAATCCAGAGTTTCCAGAAGTTAGGCAACTGACTTAAAACAAGCTTGGTCAATTTTTCAACAAATGCTACCCGGTAGGGAGATTTGTATCTCCATGCTAAGGGGGAAAGAATAAAATACCATGACTATACTTTTGAAACAGGAATAAAAATCTGTTTAAACATACCACTCCCCAACTAAAAATGTGCTCCACTTTGGCTGCAGAGTTTAATATGCTCAAAGACCAATATTTTATTATTCTGTCATACCACAATTGCCTGCCAAGCACAGACAGCACACTCTCTGCAAAGGTCCCTGCTTTATCCTGGGGCATGGCAGGCAGGGAAACAACATGGAAGGTCAGAAGGACTCAACAGGAGGACTTCACTGAGGAAGTTGCTTTGGCTTTTGAACCTTGTCTTTGAGATGTTATTTCTCTTTAAAAAGTCATGCCTTCAAACAGCAAAGTAAGACAAAGGCAGGGCTGTCCCACAATCAATATTTAAATTTGAAGCTAATATCAACTTATTAGATTGTCACCAGACACCCTCTGTAGTGAAAATTCAATAAGAACTCAAATTATCACAAAGGAGCACATTCAAACACAATCATGAAATTAATAACTCCTCCCATAACAAAGAAATGTAAGCAAATATAAAAATGTTGAAGCCTCTTGGTTTACATATAGTTTAATGTGGTTATTGTAGGAAGTGGGAAATAAGGTCTTATAGATTTCTTATGGGAATGGTAAGTCTGTAGGAATAAAAAGTAAAGTAGTAATTTAGTGAACATTAATCACTTTCCATCTTTCTATATCACATTCTTTCCTGTTTCTTCTTCCCTCCACAACCTGCTCCCTGGGCCTGGGGTTCTGCTTCCGAGCCTCCAACAGGAGCAAGACAGAGGCATCCTCACTGTCCAATTTCACAACAGTAATGAAGAGAGCTTCTAGAGTCAACTTCTAACTTTTACTCAGCAACCTCAAAGCAGTTTAAGAAAGGGAACTTTCATCCTCCATCAACTACCAGCTTGCTTTCAAATACTCCCAGGCAAATTATTATCGTTGCTATTCTAGTAAAAGAAGGGTGGATTTTATTTACTTTCCAATGTTTAACCATTTTCTAAATAGACAATATATTGCAAGAAAATTAAAAGGTATACAGTGAAGTCTACCACCCACCCTTGTCCCCCATTATCCAGTTCACAACTCCAGCCATAAAGAAATCACGTTACTAGTTTCTTGTGATTCTTTCTGAAATGTTTTTTATGCACAAAGGCAAACAGAAATATGTATTCTCTCCCACCCAAATGAAAATATACAGCTTTTTTTCATTTAACAGTGAATCATAGATTCTTCTATATCCTCTCCTGCCTTCATTACATAGTAGTTCATATTCTGGAAGTATCATAATTTACTAAGTGCTACTAGTAAGTCCCATCCTACTGGAGAGGACTGTCCCACATCTTTTCCAGTTACCATTAATGTTTCAATCAGTAAGGTTTATCTCATCATTTAGGCATATGTGCAAGCACAGATAGATGCTCCTTAACTTACGATGGGGTTACATCCCCATAAACACAATGTAAGTTGAAAATATCATAAGTCAAAAATGCATTTAACACACCTAACCTACTAAATGTTATAACTTAGTCTCACCTAGGTGAAATGTGCTCAGAAGCTCATATCCAAAAAACAAATCAAAACGCTGGCAACATGGTATACTGTATAGTGTTCACCTTGTTGCCCAACATCATAAGACAGTATCAGACTGCACATTGCTAGCCCAGGGGGAAAAAAAGCCAAAATTCAAAAATAGAAATATGGTTTCTATTGAATGTGTACTGCTCTCATATCATTGTAACATTGAAATATTGTTAAGTTGAACCATCATTAAGTCGGTGACTGTCTGCATAAGTATAGAAAAAATTCTCAGAAAAGGAACTGCTGGGTCCAAGAGTACACTGAGTTGTAGTTTTGACAGGTATTATTAAATTGACCACTTTAGGGACTATTTACATACCACAAGCAACACATATAAGTTACAGCTTCCTTATAACCTTAGCAATGAACAAACAGAACACATAAAAGCCAAAACCATAAACACTGGTGGTTTTTGCTAAGCCAGCATTCCACTGTAGTGTTACAATGCCTTTTCAGTGTTTTTTTTTTTTTTTTTTTTAATATATTTTATTGATTTTTTACAGAGAGGAAGGGAGAGAGTTAGAAAGTCAGAAATATCGATGAGAGAGAGACATCGATCAGCCGTCTCCTGCATGCCCCACTGTGGAGATGTGCCCGCAAGCAAGGTGCATGCCCCCAACTGGGATCGAACCTGGGACCTTTCAGTCCGCAAGCCGACGCTCTATCCACTGAGCCAAAAAGGTCTCGGCCCTTTTCAGTTTTTATTATGACTGAAGTTGAGTACCTATTCAGGTATGCTTAAGAGCCATTCAAACTGCCTTTTTGTTGCCTGTAGAGTCTCTTTATTTATTGGGCATGTTAGTCTTTTGTCTATGTTAAGAGTTGGGAAAGCTTTAAATTCAATTGTCACATCCCATGAAAGACAGGGTTCCTTGCTTAGGGCACACAGTAAACTTGTATTTGTTTAACGAGCAAACTTTTACTGATTGTCACTGTGTGCTAATTCTGTAGCTGCACTCTGAATCTGTCATGATGCTCACCAGGAATACTAAATAGCACAGACCTCTTACAATTAAATGGACAGTCCTGATGGTAATGTGACATGAGTCCAGTGAGTCCTAAAGGTAATGTGACATGAGTTTAATCTCCAATCATAAACAACTAGAAAACTGGGGGTGGAAGGGAGGGTTATAAACTGTTTTTGAGACAATGAACAACCGAAAAGGGAAAGGTGTGTTAAGTCCACATTTGCCCTGGTTTTCTGCCTGTAAATAATTTCTAGACAACAAAGTAAAGGAAGGAGTAAGCTAAACAAAGCTCAGTGGCCTTTCCAAGTTGGAAAGAGGAATTTCAAGGAGGTGAATGGGAAATGCAGGGAAGAATTATGCAAAGTAGAAAAAATCAAGCTCCAGAAATCTGCATAAGAGTCATCTTAAGTCTTTACTGAATATTAGGTCCTGCACTCATGGTGTGAGATCAAGATTCCCAGAGCTCTTAGCCTGAAAGAACAATCCTCATCAATTACTTGGCTCATTCAGTAGTGATCCAAGAGAGCACACCTGGGTAGTAGAGCTGAAGTTTCCGTAGAATGAAGGTAACTCTAGACGTACTCTAGCAACTTATGGCAGGCCTTGAGTGGATTAAACTTTCTGTAAGCAACTGGTAAAACCATGTTCAGCATTCTTTAAAGCAAGGCAACAAAACCCTGACATTCAACATCAGATAGTCACAGAGTCTGGTAAACAATAATAAAAAATGAAATGATTAGGCACGCTGAAAGGCAAGGAAATGATAATCACGATCAGAAACCAGAAGAAAAATTACTCAATAACAGATCCAGAAATAGTGGAGATGACAGAATTATGCAATAATGGCAATGTTAAAATATTTATATGAAAATAATGAAAAGGAAGATACTTAAAAGAACCAATCTAGAAGATAATTAAAATAACTTCTAGAGATGAAAAATACAGTAAGAAATTTGTAGGTTAAGACATTGCAGATAAAAGATGAAAGAAGTTGAAAGCTTAGCAATTGACACTAAACTATAAAGAAACTTAGATGAAGAGTGAGGGACAGAGCCTGAGTGATCTATAGGGTAACCTATTGGCCTAAGATACACATAACTGGAGTTTCAGAAAAGGAAGCAGACAGAAAAACATTTGAGAAAATTATGACCAAAATTTTTTCAAATTGACAAAAAATTTTCAGGATTTGATCAACTAGATCCAAGTAGCTTGACAAAACCCAGGCAGGATAAATTTGAACCATTCCAAGTGATATAATTCATTATAGTCAATCTCAAGTATAATTTATAATTTATTTAAGCCTATTATATATTAACTGTTGGTGTGAATGACATTAACAGGGAAGGAGTGAGGTAGAATGTTAAGACCTGAAAAGAAAAAATTTTTAAAAAAACTGGTGGGCTGCATTCCAAGGTCAGGCTGTAGGTCTACATATTTACAGGGCCACATTATAGCACAGCAGGCAGAAGCAACCAGTTCTCTTCTCTAATTGTTTGGTGAGCAGGGTGGAGAATGCACACAGGATAAGAAGAATGAGTATCAAATAGAAGCCCTTCATTTAGTGTAAATGAATCATCTAATTTTAAGGTGTTCTTATAATGGGCATTTATTCGTATTTATTAATGAAATGTTAAAAAATTCACTTCAATATTTGTAAGAATAATATGAAATATGTCCAAATAAACTTTAGAGGCATTTGAATTTAATATAAAGGAAGGCATTTTTATTACTCTATTTGGATTTTTTTGTTTCTATTATTGAAGTTAGAAATAACAGTGATTAACAGCATCTAATTGGCTCACCACTACATTATAATCAATGTATTTTATTTAAGTAAATAAGCAATAAATATCAACATTACAAAATTAATAAGTGTAACATGGTTACAATTTGAGATACTTTATCTTATGAAAAAAATAACAATTTTTGATTAATAGTAAATCTTTTCCAAATAAAATTTAAAAATTCATTGAAAAGATATCTTTCTCTGTACTGACAACAGAAATTATTTTTGTTGCATAATAATCTTGAAGATCTCACAGAATTTTTTTTGTGGCATATTTTTAAAAAATTAAACCACAGAAAATATAAAACTATGTTTTTAATTAAATATGTTGAATAAATACTGACTTGTGGCCAATGACTTACTAAGAAATCAAATGACATATATTTAATGTACAATGTAATTGCTGGATAAGAGACAAAGGTTGATAATATTTAGAACTAGTTATGGAAATTTCCAAGAGAAAAATGTTTTAAATTATACAAGTACCAATTTAAAAGCAAAGTAGGCATAAAGAGATATACTTACTGTCATCTCGACCAGACTGAAAGCTGCTGCCCCACTTCAGTGATGCTGTTTGACTAAGATAGCCCAACAATGAGGGACGTACATCGCTATCCAGATCCACCATGGGACTGTGCATACCTGCGGTACCTGGGAGGGAGAGGAAATATTCCTGTAGGTTCTATGTGTTCATATTTAGTTGATTTAAAAAACTGCTTCTCTGAGTTACTTCTTGCTCATTTTTTCACTCTTTTAAATAAAAAATTTACTAAGTAAAATAAAAAAACATTTCTTCTAAGCAGCTTTTAAAAATCATTCTCACCATAATAGATTTGGAGGATCCAATCCATTACCTTGGCTTGACAGAGAAATGTAACATATGGAGTGAAACTTAAATATCATTTTAGAGTGAATGTTCAGTAAAACTGGGGAGAGAGATGTTCTAGAAACATTAAAATCAGCATGAGAAATCACTTTTTGGAAAACAATTTGGCACCTGGAAGTCACAGAGGTCTGACTTTTTTTTTTTTAATATATTTTATTGATTGTTTACAGAGAGGAAGAAAGATGGACAGAAAGTCAGAAACATCGATCAGCTACCTCCTGCATGTCCCACACTGGAGATATGCCCGCAACCATGACCTTGACTGGAATCGAACCTGGGATCTTTCAGTCTGCAGGCCGAAGCTCTCTCCATTGAGCCAAACAGGTTTTAGCAGAGATCTGATTTTTAATGGAGCAGATTCATAGCACATATCTTTGACTTCTCCCATAAATTTAAATTCCCTAATCTCATTTATTTCTTTCTTTTGGATGTGGAATTTGCTTCCTTGTTTTTATTCCTGATGGCAGCCAAGCTAATTTGGATCCTTTTCACCCCATACTACTTATATTCCAGAAGCCTAACATGTCACTATTGTCAAGAAATTATCTTTATTGTCCATGATTAAATATCCCAAAATATCCCCAGAATTCCAAACCAAATTATCCTAAAAAAACAGGAAACATTTTTTTCTAAATTGGATATAAAGAGCTATTAGGATTGGAATCCCATGTTGGTAAATATGTTAGGACATTCACTTGAAATGCTAAAATTTGCCTTTCAGTCTGTAAAGGTGCCTATCTGCCACCCATCCCTCCCCCTTCCCCCCCCCCCCCCCCCCCCCCCCCCCCCCCCCCCCCCCCCCCCCCCCCCCACACACACACACACTGAGCTCTTTGGGTGATATCTTCAAAACAAGCTGAATTCTCTAAACAATTACAGAGTATTTACCATGCATAGAACTCTGAAATATTCTCCCTATGAAAATGCATCCTACATTTTCCTGCCTTATTTTCTATCCTCTCTACCTAAAAAGACTTACTTATTCTTCTTCTTTAAAATGCTATTGCATGAAGTATTTCTATCTTCCTAGGGATAAGGAATAAATATTATATCTCTGTCCAGGCAACTGGACCTCCTGCAATAACTCTCTCAATATATACTGAGTGACTGATACTAAATTAGTCAATAAAAACCCTATATCAATATATTTGGCCTCTTGAGCTAAGGTAAATAATCTGTGTTTATGCCTCCCTGAAATAGTTTATATAAAGTTACAAAAAGAAATTGTCAGCCCGTTTGAAATTGAATTGCCATGGCCTAGAACAAAGAATATCCTTACATGATATTATCCTACAATATCATTTAAGTTTTGATATTTCACAACATATTGTCCAACTACCCCAAACAAACGTACAAACTAATTCTTTGAATGTTTAGCAGCAATTTAAAAAGAGGATATAAAAGGATTTAATTCCTTTCAGAAGGAATTGAGGCACTTGAACATCCTATACTGGCCTTCTTTCCTCTTTTGCCAAGAGAGAACCTCTTCTCACAACCCAATGGCCCTCAGCTGTAGCCTGAGCTCACTATTCATGCTGAGCTTGAAGCCTTGAGGTGGCTCTTATAATGGATCTGTCTCTTGCCATATGGTGTGAGCTGGGCCCTCCCTGGAGAAGGAATCTGAATTCCCCGAGATAAGTGATCAGTGCCAGGGACCTCGCCAGCAGGCGAGGGGATCCCCAAGGCAGGTGCTGGCATGGAGGCCACGAGGGGATAGGCTACCATGGAGACAGAACTGAAACTCACAACACCCTGCTTGGCCCCTGAGGATGACTGGTTAGCCAGAGATGGGTAAGATTCCTCAGGGGAGGAACAACCTAAGACAGGCACAGTCGCAGAGGGGCCATCAGGAAAGAACTTGGGGATCAACAGAGATGGGGCACAGACCCTCAACTCCCCCCCACCACCACCAACCTTGCAGGGGTCTGAACCTTCACCCCTTCTGAGGGCGGTCTCCTGCTCCCATGGATATCTCGCTTCCCATGCTCAGCACAGATCGGGACCCAGGTAACAGACAGAAACATGCCAACAGCAGCTGCCCCATAACTAAATTCATCCTAGCACTAGGAATGCTCAGTGCCTTCTCAATGCAAATAAACTTTCCCACTAATATATACAGGGTAATCTAAGATTGTTGGTAGAGTATTAAATTTGAAGTAAAAGAGTTAATCAAGCTCTCAGATTAATTTAAGTTGGTGAACTGAAATAAGCGAACACCCAAGAAAATTTAAGTGTACTGGATAAAAAGCTGTTTCTAAAGTTTTAATTAAAATTTCCATTGATAGCTCATTTCATGGTAAAATTGCTTAATATGTAATGAACAGAAAATAGGCATATTTGTGTACAAAAAGTTAAAATTTAAAGTTATCAAGATTGCATTAAAAATTTTTACCAAATTCTCCATTAATCAAAAAAAAAAAAAAAAAAGAAGGGGGGAGTAGGATAATAGCATGTAAGGGAAAATATCTGGTAAGTAAATTTCATTAAGAAAATTTTCACTTTAGAAAATTAATTTCCATTTATAATGCTAATAGCAAGACACCCATGAAAAAGACACATGGTGTCAAAATAAGCCTAAGGAAAAGCGGGTAGGCAAAAATAAAAAGGACCCCAAGGCAATTTTATAGAAAAGATTCCTTTATTAACTCTTGGTTGAGAATATGTTTATGTACTTTCAGAAAACAACTCCAAGATCACGTGGACTCCTGCAACAGAGAGGAACTGACAGGTCTGTGCAAACCACGAAGGCAAGAGGAGAAACAATCCAGAGATGGAAGACGCGGATGATGCCTTGCCATGTGAGCAGTTAGGAGCTGAGCATCGCTACAGGATACCCAGGACCAAACCAGAGAGGGTCGGACCGGCATCGCCACTATTTGTCCAGTATCCAGATACCATTGATGACATGTACACATAAGGAACTGTCTGACATTGAAACTGGGTCTCAAAGCTATTGGACATTGAAATTGGGACTCAATCATTTTTTCTTTTGCTCTGGTGGGTTTATTTCTAGCCTACAGGAGAAAGATGTTTTTAAAGACAAGAATCAGGGGGTGGGAGGGAGAGCAGACGCAGAGGCAAAGAAGCAATGAACAGACTTTTGTGCTACAGTGGGAAGGCAGGGGAAGTTGGGGAGGAGGGGCTTATAGAGATCAATTGAAGGACTTGTATGCATGTGTGTGTAGGCATAGCCAGTGGAGACAGGGCAATGGGGGAAGGTGGGGGGGAGAGGGAGGGATGAGGGCATGTAGGAGGGGGTGGGGAGGGCAATAAGGGGAAAAATAATAAATAAATAAATTTAAAGTAAAAACAAAACAAACAAACAAAACACTATATCATTTTATAAGTTATAGAATACTAAAAGCTTATAGATTTGTTTTCTGGTGTAAAAGATAAAACACATTTATAAAACAATAATTTTATGCCATGGTAATGTTAACTATTCAATAACACTGTGCAGTTATATATTAGACATCTCCTAGGTGCCAGGAACTATACAGACCCTAGGGATAAGATGATGAATAAAAAAGGCCCCTGTTCTCAATGTATTTAAATTCTGATGGTAGAGGCAGGAAAAAAAAAAAAGCAATAAATAAATAAACAAAATACAGTAAAAAGTGTACTGTTTCATGGGCTCCTTCTATCATGAGCAACATAACGTGATACAATATGAAATTATCATACAATATAATATTATCCTCATAAATTTTACCAGGTAGGTTTTATAGAAATAGAAATTTATTGAAGATCTATCGTGTTTCAATTCTGTGCTAAATGTTTTATTTATATGCAATTTCTACTTTGGTAAACATATCTAACATAAGAAGACTTGAATAATTTAATCTTAAGAAAACAAAATTAATGTAATTCAGGGTAATAATATACAAACAAGGAAAATATACTTTTTTAATAAGTGATAATTTCTACATTAAAGAAGAAGTCATATAGTCAGCACATAGTGAAATTCAGGAAGTTAATATCAAAATATCAATTTTCTGAAACACCCTCAAAGTATAAAGGGTCTTGAACTTAGTATCACATTAAATACTTATATAAAAATTTATAAAAATGCATATTAAAATGTGCAAGAAGAGTGATTTAATTTAAAAAGTGACAATATTACTCTTTAAGGTTTCAGAACTTTAAATTTTTTTACTAAAAAGGAAAAGACTTCCTAATTTCCTGAAAGTACACTATATACCATTCTTACAAAAAATACAATAATCATTGTTCAAGTAAATCCTCAGAAATGGTTTTCTACATAACTGATGTATTTACAACTTTAATTTAAATAGTTCAAGATTAAGGTATTTAAGTAACTAGAATTCTTAAACTGTTAGAGACTGATTTATCTTTCCCTGTATTAAGAATATGCTTTTCTTCTATTAGAAACTATAGCATAATTTTCTATGATATCAGGAAAAGAAAGATAACATGAACTAATTTCTTATTGGTGATGTTGAATTACCAGCAAGTATGTCATAGCAGCAGGAAGCTAGAACAGGAGTCTACGCTGAGAACTAAGGAACATCTGGAACACATCTACAAGATGTGTTTCTGTTGAGAGACCAGAAGAGAGCGCTTCAGCACTGCACACAAACACACACATCCAGCATACCAAACAATGGGCATTAACTCAGAAATGTGTTTTACTCTGTACCATTTTGTACCTTTTTACTGTCAAACATAAAGGTCTTATGATTAGTTGTTTTACAAAAAATTAACAGCACTATCCTTTGAAGAAAAAAATTAATGAAAAATTTTAAATTTTAGTAGTCAAAAAGCAAGTATATATAAAAAAAAACTGAGGATTCTGAGATTTCTTTTAAATTTCTACCCCACAAAAGAACAAATATGAAGTGGTTTTAATGAGAACAATGCATTAATAAAAAGAACAAAAAAAGATGAAGAAAAAACATTTTCTGTAATAAAATCAGCAAAAGGTTTTAAAACATCTTACAGTAAATCATTTTACTTTCTTTTGATTGTTTAACCTCACAATATGATAGCAATATCTACTGATGTGTTTAAGAATATATATATATATTTATACAAAACATAGTTATAAAGGAGATTATGAAGTTTCATATGTCATGCTCTGATTTATGTGCAGATCATATGCAACTGAAAACATTATTATTAAGTATTATTACTCAGTATATTTTCCCTGAAGACCTAAATTATCTGCCCCTTGTTATCCAGCTGAGACAGTGTTCAACTGTACACACACACTTCAGTTTTTTCATTACAATGTTACCTTGCAATGGGACATTTTGTAGGTGACAGAGACTAAAGTATTTGTAAAATTGCATTTGACTTTTGTCTTTTGCAAACTTAATAATTAATGAGTTACGAGAAGCCATTATTTTCTTGACAGTAAATTTTCTCTAGAAATGAAATGTTCCTACGTTTTTCCTAAATGAAACATTTTTAAAAGCCTTTTACCAAATGGGATGACCTCCTCTTTGCCTTCATTTATGCAAATACTAACAATTGTTCCCTATATTTGAAACTTAGGGTAGGGTTTAATCCTGCCTAAAATTCTCATGTCTATGTAATTTGTATGGGGTTTTGCAGCTAGCTGAAGGAGTCATAATAGGCCTATGCTTTATCATGTGTAAAAATTAGGGCTTGAAACCATGCAATTTTTAAAGTATTGTTTTAGCTATAAAATTCTGATTCTATTATATGAAGTTTAATTCTGAAATTTTATATCACCATTGAGAACAAAATATGCTTATTCTGTTCACTATTGCTACAATTTAGGACACTGATTAGTGGTATCATCTAAATGCATACAAAATCTGCCTCTACACAGAGGAAAGATGGGAAAACTTATTCTCAAAAGAAAAGCACATCAAGAAAATATTAGAGGTGACAAAAAATTAACAGTTAAATCTTCATCTGAATTTTACAATTTTATTGTGAATCTTACAGCTTAAATATTTTAAAGACACTAAGGAAAGTAACCAATAAATATACTCAGATAAATATATGCTTTTCAGATCCAAATTACTTGGCTATAACCTGTCAAAAGTTATCTGGGAGGAATAACATTAGGGTAAAGACTACTTTAGATATAAAACTGTACATAGCATAAAACCATCACTATAGTATTTGTATAAACAAAATTCTAGAACTCAATGTCCTTCAGGAATAGCTCTATCTTCTAAATTCTACAAACTAGTGTTGGAATTACAATTTTACCAATATATCAAAGAAAAGATAGGTATCTTATCTACAGACATTTGGAAGAAGCATCTTGGAAGAAAAACTCCTTTCAATACTTAAAAGTTTTTAAAAAATAAGCTTCTTAATTATTGACAATCAAGAGGTCAATATTTTCATTCTCTAGTTAAATAAAGTTTCTATAACATGCTACTGGCAATCTTAAAATAAACTCTTTTCCTAATTGTGAATATACAGTAGTAACTGAAAAGATTAAAAACAAACAAAATTAGAAAAACCATTTTTGGTATAATATTACATTTTGTTTTAATAAAAGAAAAACAGAAAATTCCTTTCAGAAGTTTTTTCTTCACAATGCCAATAAAACAATCCACCACTTCATTAAAAGAATAAAAGCTGCAGTGTGGAAATAAAAGTTTAAACTGCTTTATTTTCTAAGAGAAAATAAACTAATAATCTTTTATAACTTGCTATTGACAAAATGAAACATTTGCTATTTTTTCCCTGCAACTGAGATTTCTACTAGATAAAAAAAGTCTTCAGCTTTATGCTAATCTAAAAAGATCTACAAAGCTAAAAAAACTTAAGGGGTTACATTAAAACTTTGATTCTTACCAAAAACTCCCAACGACTTTAAGATGACTTTATAGAAAATGCTTATCATACATAGTATTCCTTCAAACTTCCTGGAAACCTTATCATATATCAGTCAAATTCTTTCAACTCAAGATGTGCAAGTTTTCCCTATTTTAAATGAAAAGCAGTTAGTATTTGTTTTAACAGACCCTATATAACATAAAGGGTAGAAGAAACAATTTTTCAGGGAAGCCTGCAAATGTAGAGCCAGGTGAATAAATTTACTGTATTTTTCTCATCCTTCGTGCCTCTTGCAAGTTTTCTCAAGTCTACAATAGTGTGGGGAACACTGATCTATAGCCCTGACTCTCAGAAGGGCAGCTGACTTCCTTACTGCCCTTAAACACCTTTGAACACATTTTCCTGAGCACAGCGGGCCCTTGTCCCATGTGCAGCACGACCACCCACTGTTGCTTGTTGACCAAACACACAGGGCCAGGAGCCTCCACAGACACAGGCAGGATGGGATTCCTTTCAAGCACAACACACAGAAGAATTTCAATGCCAAAGCTGGGGGGCAGACATGGGTATATTAAGGCAGAATTACAAAGTCCTCATGAATTAGACCTGTGTCAACAGATAAAAATGTTCTTTTTGATCTTATGGCTCTCTATATATTTAAAGTTCCTATCGGAGCATTTCCTCAATTTAAAGGGGGATCATTTAGTCAATTTAAACAAAGGGAGACGTATTTAACATACCTTCCTTCACTTTCTAGGGTGTCAGAAATGCCCTTAACAGGTTCCAGGCAGCCATTCTGATATAACATTATTCACAACAATAGTTGAGGGGGAAAAAACACACCAAAAAAAACTATTTTAAAAGCAAAAGTACTTGTGTGAACTTTGAAGAAGTATTTATTCACTAACACTGGCTATCTAAGCAAGAACTATAAAAGCTGGATGGATCAATAAACAAAACAAAATCACTTATTTTTTCAGTACTACATTTTTCTTGGAATTATGTATATAGATTTATCACAATATATAAGTAATAGAATTAGTACCAAAATGACAGAATACAAAATTAAAATGTTTGTAATGATGAATATTTTAAATTACCAGTTATCGCTAGCATTCAATGTGTACATGGCATTCCTTGTCAATTTTTTTTTTTTCTCTTAAGGATAGGGGATGTGGTTTTAGACACAATGTGGTTCCCAGCCACAAGAAGTCTTCCTCCAGATAAACAGTAAGCCAGGATAGCAGAAGGGAACCAGCTGGCAGGATAACAAATTGAAAAGTCTTTTTGACATAAGCCTGTTTGGCTATCTGATCTAACAAAGATAAAGATAGATCACACAGCCGAGACCGGTTTGGCTCAGTGGATAGAGCATCAGCCTGTGGACTGAAAGGTCACAGGTTCGATTCCGGTCGGGGGCATGTACCTTGCTTGCGGGCACATCTCCAGTGTGGGGCGTGCAAAAGGCGGCTGATCGATGTCTCTCTCCCATCAATATTTCTGACTTTCTATCCCTCTCCCTTCCTCTCTGTAAAAAAACAATAAAATATATATATATATATATATAAAGATCACACATTGTTGGGTGGATAGACTAGTATAAAATAGGAGAAATAAGCGAGAAGAACTTAATCCAACTCTTTTCTATGATATTCAAGAGCTATTACTTTACTATATAGTACCTAAAAATGAATGCTGTGGTATTCAAAAATACTCAACTCGTAGGTTATTGCCTTTAAAAAAATCACTGCTTAAATTAACAGCATTAATTTCTAGTTTTAATTTGGAAGCTAAAACTGTCTTTTCAAATTAAATTAAAAAACAAATCCTATATAAGAAAAGGTTAATATGCAAATTGTCCCCTTGGGAGTTCTACCACCCGCTATAATGTGTACAGACCACCAGTGGGTGGAATGAAGGAAGGCCCCGACCAGCAGCCAGCAGCCAGGGAAGAAAGGCCCAGCAGGCCCTGATCAATGGCCAGGTCTAGGGACCCTACCTGTTTTGTGCACCAGGCCTCTAGTCTATAATCATTACGGTAAAAGCCTGCTGATCTGCACTTAGATAATTAAAACTGCTTATATAAACTTATACTATTTATAAACAACAATGACAATTTCTAATAGTATGCAACAGAAATTCAAATGGTAAACAATTAAGTGCAAATCTAATTTATGGCAAACTGAGTATCACCTAGGTTTTTTCACTTTGTGGAAAAAAAAAAAAAGACAAAAGGAAAAAGGAAAATCAGACCACCACTTTGCTGGAAAGAGTTTTTTTTCCACTGTCATCATAAACTGGTACTTTTCTTCTAGTTCTCTATCCTGAATCTACTTTCTCCTATATATATCTCATAGCTTATAAATGTTAAAGCAAATAAATAAAATCCCATTAAAAGCACTTAAAAGCATTTCAACTTCTAAAGCCAATTAAAAAAATACTCTATAGTCATAACATGCAAAATAACAAGGGTATAGATTAATCTGTGGTTGCCAAATCTACATTGGAAGAGATTTAGTTGCAGGGAGAATAAACATCAAATTAATGTCCCATATTGGTTCTTGCTGCAGGTGTGCCTTTCTTGTTTTCTTTTAAAATCAATTCTATTATTCTGCATTCATACTGTTATGATAAACATTCAGGACAGGAACTATTTTTAAATTTCCAGAAAATAAACTTCATTTAAAAACTCTTCCTAATGTACAACTTCATTATACCAACTTTAAAATAAAAATTATAATTTTATTAAAATTAATATGTGCATAACAACACTCTTTCACTGTCTTTTTAAGCATGAGAATATTTTTATGGTCTCATATAGAAAATTCAATGAATCTGCTGACAGTTTTCTAATAGAGGTTGACATTTAATCTAGTATAAAGTAAAAGTCTACCTAACCAGAATTATATTTATTAATACCCCACTAATTAAAAACAAACTATAAGTTATGTAACTAAAGGTCAAGAAATACCACGAAAAATTGCAGTGTGATTGTATTGTGTAAGTTCACAAAATTATGCGTAAATTGTAAAATATAATTTATGAGTGCATTTTATGAGCTTTTAAGTTGAAAATATGTATAGTGTTTTTATGTTTTTAGGTTATTGGGTAAACAAACATTTTTAATTCAGCAAGTAATTAATCTTATAATTTGCTCAATGTTTGAAATAATTAGAAGAGTAGCATTTAGCCCAATCTCTAAAATATTCTCATTATTTTTCTTCTACAATAAATCCATATTGGGATAACTCAGAAGTAATCTTTCAGGTGTGACATATTGTATGTAAATTTGCAAAGAAAACCTGAGCCATATCTAAATGCATTTCTTTCTATTATGTGACTATTTTAAAAGAATCTCTTGCTACATGAGTTACTGCTCCTACTCTAACATCCACAATGCACGCCACCCTAATGTATCCTATGGAGAGTCCTAATTAAGTACATATCTGAAAGAAGGAAATAATTACTGTGCGAGCAGGCTGTAACCTTTCCCTCCAATTATTAAACATAATCAGCATATATTTTTAAGAGTTAAACTCATTTTCAGATGCAAAGAAAAAAATCACCTTTGAAGTCTACCTTTAAAAGTCCTATTTGGGAATGTCTGTACAGGGTTAACCAAAGGCTTTCCTGGCAAGAAACCTGAAGACTTAGTCTAATTTTTATCTATTTCACAGGAATTTTAAAGGATAAATGACACTTTTATAAGGTAGTAAAAGTTTTCCATGTGCAACAATTTCAGGGCACAGGATTGGTCTGAATATAGAGGAAGAGGCTGGAAAAGAAATAAAACTCTTCTATTATTATTTAAGCTTTCAAGATGAGTGTTTAAAATGTCAATTTCTATTTCCTATCTTTGTCTCCCCTGAGAAAACGAAAAATATCACATTTGGGCTAAAGAGAGATAAGCCATAGAAGAGTGAGGAGTATTCAAAGATAAATGACATAACAACTCTTGAAGGGGCAAGAGTAATACTATTCTTGTGCCTTAATGTTTTTAATATGGAAGATGCCATTCTCTTAGTTCAGTATATGTTATTACTATAAAAACTGGAATCCAGAAAAAGATCTAATTCAGTGTTCATGAGAATATCAACCTTATGACCTATCTCAGTTAACAAATGCTCCATATAAAAGAATCTTCCGTAGAAAAGGTAGCTTTTTTATGTAAGACTGTTGTCTATGAAAATCTATCACTATCTTTGCTCATGAAATTTTCTCTGAAGACCACAAGATTAAATTTAATTAACATTTCCCCCCCAAAACCAACAAATAAAGACTTCAAGTCTCAAAAAAATTATGTTAATTAAATGTACAGGAGATCAGCTTTACCTAAAAAGACAAAAAGAAACTTTTTCCTGCCTGAAATTATTTCCTGCTTATTTAAATTTGTATTTTATTTCACAAGTGTGTCTCAATTCTTAACCATTGTTCTGACAGTGGGTTTACTTAAAAAATTACAACTATTTCTCTTCTCCGATGTTAAAAGTCCAAGCTCATATTATAATACAAAGATTTCTGGTTCCTGAGAATCTATCTATATAATAGAGAAATATGCAAATTAGCTGGGGCACCATTATGTCACAACCAAACAGCATGGACCTGAGGCTGCATGGCGGCTGGCCAGACAGAGGGACCTCAGAGGGCACCGCCCATTCTTTGGGGCTTGACAGGAAACCTTAGGCCATGTCCCCTTCCAACAGGGATTGACACACCCCCTGCCCAGGTGTTGGGCTGGGAGACCTCAGGCCAGGCCAGAAAAACTCAGGCCGCACACCCCGCCCCATGGAGCTTGACAGGAGACCTCAGTCCACGCTTCCCACTCCATGGGGTTTCACAGGGACCTCAGGTCACACCCCTCACCCAGCGGGGCTTGATGGAGGACCTCAGACCACATCCCCTGCCCCGGCACCAGGCCAAGAGACCTCATGCTGTGTCCCCCCCCCCCCAACCTCGTCCCAGCACCGGGCCAAGGGGGACCTCAGCAGCACCGTCCACTTGGTGGGATTTGATGGGCATCTCAGGCCATGTCCCACCCTCCAGACCCAGTGCTGGGCCGGTGGGAACTCAGGCCACACACACGCCCTCCCCTGCTTGACAGAGGACCTCAGGCCGCAGCCCCTGCCCCAGTGCTGAGCTGGGGGGGGGGGGCGCACGCTAAGGCTGTGCCCCCTGCTGGGTCAGGCTCTCACCCAATGGGGATGGGGCTAGCTGGGTCTGAGTCTCCTGAATTTTCGAAAAGCGTACAGATGGTGGGTGGGGACTTGACTGTCAGTCCCGTGGCACATCCCAAACTCTGACAGAAGGGAGATTTTCATATACATTTTACTAATTTTTCATCTCTGACACTTCTATTATAGAGAAAAGGAAAATAGCAATATTAAAATATTTCATACAATTTAATGTGCACAAATTCCATGTACCAGGCCACTAGTAGCTGGATAAAAACATTGAAGTTTTATAATAAAGTGCTAGATGAAATGTAGGCATCGTCACCATCATACTCATCATGTTCAGAAATCTTGTTTGATGGAAGTATTTTTTCCAACAATAGAATCAGAGAGGTCTTGTGGAGCTTGCTATCCTAACCTCACCGAATGCACTCTGGTGGGATGGTGAGAAATCTGAGCCAGTCACTACTTCTGCCACTTCTCAGGACATGAAAAAGCTGGGTTGTTACGTGGCTTCTCTGAGATACTTTCCTCACATGAAAAATAGATCTAAAGTCATCTAATGAACACCTGTTGGGAATAACTTCCAAGGTTTCTTCCATATTTAAAAGGTCCTAATTATGAGAGGGTGTCCAACAGAAAGTCCAAATTATATTTAGGAGCCTTTCTCCCATATTACATTACATTTATATTTATACAATTAGGACACTCATAAATTAAGAGTCCATTATGAACAACTAGTTGCAGATTATATAAAAGAAAAACTGTGCTTATCCCCAGCAAATTTAACATTAAGGCAAATATTTTATATTTGCATATACCTCTACACATATACATATACCTATACTACATAGTATAATTTCATAGTATGTATAAATGTAGATAAGGGTTTATTAAATAGCTAACATGTAACAAATGGCACATATGCATTAATGAAGACAATCAGAAGAGGATCTAAGTGCAAAGTGGCCAAAGTGGACCATATTTTACAGATGGCTAATTTTTCCATTCTAGGAAACACATGTTCCACCTACATCTATGCCAGATTTTATGTCATTTGCCTTTGCACCATCAGTTAAAAAGCCATGGTATTAATGTACTTAAATCCTAAAGATACTAAACTACTTCTGAACTTGAAAATTAACTGAATATTTGATAATATAAAGAACTCATTGATTTTTTTTCTTTATTGATTAAGATATTACATATGTGTCCTTATTTCCCCTTGGTCCCCCAACTCCCCACTCATGCTCTCACTCCCCTGGTGTCTATGTTCATTGGTTAGGCTTATATGCATAGTTGATCTCTCTACTTATTTGGTTGATCTCTCTCCTTATTTGGTTGATCTCTCCCCCTTATTTCCAGCCCCCTACCTTCCCTCAAAGGTTTGAAAGTCTGATAGATGCTTCTCTGTTAATAATTTTTTAGATAATGATAATAGAGTTTTGGCTAAAGTTTTTCAAAGTTACTTACTGAAATAATTATGGATGAAATAACAATTGCTTCAAAAATAATTCAGAATGATGGAAAGGATAAAAACAAATGAGAATATAGATATGATTGGCTATGAGTTAATCACTGCTTTTAAGTATGTTTGAAATTCTCTGAAATCAAATAATAAAAATCCTTTCTGATGCAAGCTCAAAAGAGTACGATAATCTTCCAATTAATAAAACTCTTATGTGTTAGGGTCAGCCATGTTGTTTATATTGGTAATGTTTGCTGACAACAAGAGGGCACAGTAAACATGTTCTTTTGAATGTCAACATCTGACTAACAAAATTAGGTTTACATTGTCTTATCATGAAACTTGTAAAGTAAGTTTAATAGGCTGATTGTTATTTTTTACTTCCTCATAAAAAGACCAACTTATGAAAATAACTTTAGGTAAAGCTTATCACTAACAAATAAATCTAATTTAACTTACATTATTTTAATTATTTCACAAGTGATGAGCAAATTTTATAACAAGCTTGGTCAGAATGAAATTTAAAAATAGGGCTCTGTCATTTTCTTTTCGGAAATACTGATTTTAAGAAGTTCTGGATGAATATATGTAGTAAAACATAACATTAAGATGATGGAAGGAATCAGCAGGTAAAAGTAGCTCTTCATTTATCTTCAAGAAAAATTCCTATCTTTGGCAGTGTATCATTGGTTATCAGACATTTCAGATACAATAAAAAACACATAATTTCCAATCTGAAATAGTTTCTATATTGCCCTCAAAATATACACATATCCCAGAAATTCAAATATTTTCATAACCAAATTATATAGAATTTCTTACAGGCATAAGCAAGAAAATTCTTTATCAGGTCATGTAACTTGCTTGTAATCAGAAGAATATAAATACTGTATTTATATAGTGGAAAGTGAGATGTCATTTATTGAAACCTACTTCTCCATGCCTCTTTATCTGGATAATTTCTACTTGTCATTTGGGTTCAATGGAAATATCACCTCCTTGAGAAAACTTCCTTCGATCTCCCCCTTATTAGACTGGAGTAGAATTCTGTATTCCCCCCTTTATAATACTTTTCAAAATTATATTTATGTAATAAATTCTTACATGATTTTTAACAAAATATGTCTCTCCCACTAGGGAAATTATAAGAACCAAGAGGCCAGAAGTCATGTCAGTCTTGCTCACTACTGTACTTCCAGTCCCTGGTGTTCTAATTATCAAGCCTCGCTATACCTGGATAATCTGAAAGCTTTAAAAAAGACTGATGCCTGAACTCCACTTATGAAAGATTCTAATATGATTGATAGAAATGGGGTGGAGGAAAAAAATTGACAGTTTGTAAAAACACCAAGGGGATTCTGAGGGGTAGTCAAGGCAAGGATGGGATACCTTTTTTCTGACAACACCATTTAGATATTTATAACATTATCATTCGAGGGCCATACAAATTATCAACTTAAAAATTAGCCTGCTATATTCGAAAAACACTTAATTAACTCAACCCTAATGCAGGGCCAGATTAAATAATTTTGTGGACATTCCTCATCCCTGGACATTAGAGTCTTGGCTAAAAGAATAGATTAATAAACAAATAAGGAAGGTTCTCTAAATACATCCAAGAACTATAGACTATGTATATCATTTCTTGTCATTTCTACTTGCTAAAATTTCAAAGTAATTAATGACATTAACAGGAATTTCAATGTGGTATCAAAACAGAAGTATTTGGGTTTTCCTAAAATTAAGACTAGAAAAGAACAGAATCAGCTGGAAAGTACCCCAATTCACGTCAAAACTGTGCTATCTATACTAATAAAAGCCTAAGTGGCCCTCGCATGCAATGTTGTCACCACAAGGTGCCGCCACGAGGTACTATGTTCTCATGTTACTTCACTTACTCTTGGAAACTTTATGAAGTATCACTATGCCTTCTTTTATACCGTATAATCTATTTGTCATCTCAGTACACTGCCATTGCATTTGCCAAGGTCAACAATACTAGTGCTAAATCTGAAGGACACCTCTTTATCTTATTCTTTTTTAAAAATTCTTGCTGATCACTCCTTTTCTCTTCGCTTTCGCGATATTATGTCCTCATTCTCCTCCTAGCCCCCCTGAATACCCCTTCTTTTTCTTCTCTTCTGAGCCTTGTCCGGGAGCAAATAAGAGTAAGCGGCTGAAACGAGTGGAATTCAGCCCGAATTGGTGAAGGAGACTCAGCTGGTGAGACAGTCTGCAGCAGGGAAGGGCAGAGGTCTCCTGGAAAAAGGCGAAATCAAGAATCTAGGCAAGAGAGTCTGCAGGATCTCTGTGCTCAGAGGGTCAGGGAGAAACTACAGGGCGCCAAGCTGCCTCCCTGAGGACAGGCAAAGCGTCTGACTGTAAAAAAAGGGCCCATGGGACTGTGGGAGGTAGGGGATTTTGGACCCTGGAGTCTGGATTTTGGATCTGAGCTCAGAGGCAGCCTTCCACCCAGAGTGCCCTCAGATAACACCTGGGACTCCACAGCCACCCTTGCCAGGAGCTTGCAGGTATGCAGTCCCTCCTGGAGCTGGGGCCTGTGCCTTTCTCCACTGAACCTAGTTCGTAGGACCTTTGGGATACAGACACTTACCCGTGGCTGAGGTGCGGGAGAAGGTGTGACCTTGTGGAATCTGGTGAGAGTAGGTGGCGGTGCAGGAGAGGTAGTGGGGAGTCTTATGCTGAGTGATATCTAAGTCCCAGTTGCCATTTTCTCCTGAGAGATAGCCCCTCCCTCCAGTCTCCAGGCACCAGTACAGCCACACCCAGATCCCACCCTGAGTATACAAAGGAATCTGAATACTCCCTGAGGACATAGGAACTGCCTAAAGAGAAATCTTTAGCCCCAGCAACCAGCAACTGAGAAACAGTACATACAGCACAGAGGACTGGAATCATAAGCCAGCCAAAGGAAGGACATTCCACTTTTTTCACTTTTATTATTATTTTTTTATTATCCCTTTTTTGTTTTCTTTTTCTTCTTCTTTTCTCCTTTGTTTTCCTGTTTTTGTTTGTTGCTTTATTTTCGATTTCTTTTCACATTATTTCTCCATCACTAGTTTTTATTTGCTATTTTTAATTTTTATACCATTTTTGAAATAAATTTTTTTTGTAAATTATTTTTTCTTCTCATTCTCTTTCTTTTGACCCACTTATTGCCTTTCTATTTCCTCAATACTATATTGAAGTCCCCCCCATATTCATCCAATGCTTAATCTTATTTTCACTGTATAATTTTAGCCTCTTCAGATTCTGACCTAATCCTCTTTGCTGGGTGTGTGATGTTTGTATTTTTATTTTTTTGGGATTTGTTTTGTTTATCTATTGGTTCTGTGGTGTCTCCCCATTTTTATTCCTTTGTCCTTTTTCCCTTATCTTTTTCTCTCTCTTAATACTAGTTGTACTCTCTTTTATCTGCCCTATCTCTCTTTTTTTAAGTGGTCACTTATATTGGGGTTATTGGTGCCATAAGTACATTTGTGCTTAGTCCCCTCTGTGTTATGTATTGTTGAGGTAAATTTTATCCTTTTTGGCCAAAGGGCTTGAGAGTAAGCTACATAACCAGACATCTGGAGAGGAAACTCCATCCATGAACGGGTCAATAATACCCCAGGCCCAACTATTGAAGCAGGAAGATTGTGGCAGTGAGGGAAAAAGCATGAGTGAGTGAGGGAGTAAAAGAGGAGTGTGTGGACAGGTGGTGTGTGTTTGTGAGAGTGAGTGAGAAACAGATCCAACAGGACCTTCAGGGGCAAGCTAATCAGGCTTGCCTAATTAGGCAGTTTCTGCTAGCATTGCAAACAGTACATGGAGGCCACCTTGTCCTTAGAGGCCTAGCCTTTTTGAAGGGGAGAGTTGCTGTAACTGGGTTCCCAGCCTCAACTCCACCCAGAGTGCCCTCAGATAACACCTGGGACTCCACAGCTACCCTTGCCAGGGATATGCTACCTAGGCTGTGATCCCATGGTCAGAGGGCTCCAGCCACCCTGGGCGCAGGCTCTTGTGAGTTCAGAAGCAGATACCCCTCTGACTGGCCCAATGCTTTAGCCCTGAGCACTGCAAACACGTGAGCAGGCTGCTCCTGTCCAAGGAGCAAAAGCCCTGTGAGCAAACCACCACAGGCCTAAGAGCAGCAGCTTCACGTGGCCTGTCCCTGTCCAAGGAGCAGCAACTGTGTGAGCAGTCAGTTCCCCCAGCTGAGGAGCAGCAACCACGTGAGCAGCTTGCCCCATCCAAAGAGCAGCAGTTGCTTGAGCATCCCACCCACTTCTGTGGAGAGGAAGCCCCACAAAACTGACCCCCCTCTGAGGAGCAGCAGCTGTGCACAGCCCACACCTTATACCTATCTAAAGAGCAGCAGCTGTGCCACACAAGCAGCCAGCCACTTTCTGGGGAGCAGCAGTTGTGTGAGTAGACCATCCCTTTCTGAAGAGCAGCAGTTGTGTGAGTAGACCATCCCTTTCTGAGGAGGAGCAGCAGCCGTACAAACTGCCTGTCCCTATCCGAGGAGCAGCAGCTATGTGAGCAGCCCAACCCCTTTTGAGTAGCAACAGATGCATGAGCCGCCTGCCCACATCCGAAGAGCAGCAGGGTGTGAGCAGCCCACCCCCTTCTAAGGAGCAGCAGCCACACAAGCAGACACCGCGCATCTGAGGAGCAGCAGCCACATAAGGAGACCGTCCACATAAGCAGACTGTGCAAGGAACAGCAACTCTGTACAGTCTGCACTGGTCCAAGGAGCAGCACCCACTTGCAGCTTGCATCTGTCTGATGAGAAGGAGCTGGGTGAGCGGCCCATCCTTTTCCAAGGAGCATCAACATCATAAGCAGCTCACTCCCATGTGAGGAGCAGCAGCCACATGAGCAGAACGCCCCACGTCCGAGGAGAAGCAGCTGCATGAGTAACCCGCATTCATACAAGGAGCAGCAGCCCTGCAAGCAACATGCCCCTGTCCAATGAGCAGCCACATCACAAGTAGCCCATCCCATCTGAGGAACAGCAGCAGAATGCAGCCAGCTCCTAACTACAGAACAGCAGGCATGCAAGCAGATCACCCCTGTCCAAGGAGCAACAGCCCCATGAGCAACTGGTTCCAGTCCAAGGAGCTGCAGAAATGAGCAACCCATCTCCATCCAAAGAGTAGAGACCTCATAATCAGCCCAACCCCATCAAAGCACAGCAGCTATACGAGCAGCCTCCCCGACCAGCCAGAGGCACCACTGCTGATAACAACACCCACCAGAGGAGCCGCTGCCAAGTGAGAAGCAGTTGCTAACATAACTGTCCGAGGAGAAACCATAGCCAGAGAAGACACTGCCACCCAAGAAGCAGCCCTTGCACAGCTCAACATCTAGCTCAGTCAGTGAAACCAAAAATGGGCAAAGATACCCCCAAAGGAAAGAAAAGGAGGAGTCGCCAGAAAAGCAGCTAAGTAAAACAGATGCATGCAATATGTTGGAAAAAGAATTTGGAATAAGGATCATAGAGTTCATAAACTGGATGGAAGAAAAAATCAGCACCTTATGTAAGAATCAAGAAGAAATAGATGAAAAATCAACAACTTTTGTAACAATCAAGAAGAAATGAAGAGTGATATAGCTTCAATAAAAAATACCATGGAAGGTTTCAACAGTAGACTAGAAGCAGAGGGCCAAATTAGCAAACTAGAAGACAGGAAAGCAAAATAACAGACAAACTGAATTGCAACTGGAGAAAAAAATTAAAAGACAGGAGGAGAGCCTAAGGGAGATATGGGACAACATGAAATGAAATACCATACAAATAATAGGGTGCCAGAACAAAAGGAAGGAGAATAAAGGTTAGACCACCTATTTAAAGTAATAATGTCAGAAAACTTCCCTGATGTGGCAAAGAAAAAAGTCATACAAGCACAGAGAGTCCCAAATAGGATGAACCTGAAAAGACCCACACAAAGACACATCATCATTATGATGGCAAATATTCAGGACAAAGAGAGAATCTTAAATGCTGCAAGAGAAAGGCAGAAAGTTACATGCAAGAGAGCTCACATTAGATTATCAAATTATTTCTCAATAGAAACACATCAAGCCAGAAAAAAGAATGGAAGGAAATTTACAAAGTGATGCAAACCAAGAGACTGAATCCAAGAATACTTTATCAAGCAAGGTTATCATTCAAAATTGAAGGGGAAATTATGAGCTTCACAGACAAAAAAAAAAAAAAAAAAAAAA
>PVJN01000651.1:14201-135973 GCA_004026805.1 Lasiurus borealis | reverse complement strand
CACAAAACAAAAATAGCTACAAATAAGTACCTTTCAATAATAACTTTAAACGTAATCGGACTAAATGGTCCAATCAAAAGACATCAAGTGGTTAAATGGATAAAAAAAACATGAGCCATTTATATCCTGTCTACAAGAGGCCCACCTAAAAAATGGACTATACAGACCGAAAATGAAGGGATGAAAAAACATCTTTCAGGCAAATGGAATTAACAATTAAATAAGTAAAAGCTTGGGTAGAAGTACTTATTTCTGACAAAATAGACCTCAAAGTAAAGGCCATAACAAGAGGTAAGGAAAGCCACTTAATAATAATAAAGGAATCTGTACAACAAGAGGATATAACCCTGATAATCATATATGCACCCAAAATAGAAGCATTCAAATACATAAAAAATCTCCTGGAAGATATCAAGGGAGAAATTGACAACAGTACAGTCATAGTAGGGGACATTAATACACCACTGACATCACCGGATAAATCCTCTAGATAAAAAATCAGCAAAGAAATATCAATTCTAAATGATTCATTAGATCACATGGAACTAAATGATATCTTCAGAGTATTTCACCCCAAAGCCACAGAATTTACAATCTTGTCGAGTGCACATGGGGCATTTTTAAAAATAGACCTCATATTGGGTCACAAAGTCTCCCTAAATACAAAAAGACTGAAGGCATATCAGGCATTTTCTGAGACCACAATGGCATAATATTAGAAATAAACTACAAAAAAAAACATTGAAAAAAATTCAAAGACTTGGAAGCTGAATAGCATTCTATTAAACAATGATTGGGTTATCAATGAAATCAAAGTAGTTGTTAAAAATATCCTGGAGACTAATGACAATAAAAACACAACAATGCAAATACTATGGGACATAATAAAAGCAGCCCTGAGAGGAAAGTTTATAGCTCCACAGACCTATCTAAAAAAACAAGAAAAAATAATAGTAAATTATCTAAATCAACAACTCAAAGAATTAGAAAGACAGTAACAACAACAACAACAAAAAAAAACCCACAGTGATCAGAAAGGAGGAAATAATAAAGATTAGAGCAGAAATGAATGACATAGAGACCAAAAAAAAAACAATACAAAAGATCAATGAAACCAAGAGCTGGTTCTTTGAAAGTAAAAACAAGATTGATGAATCTCTAGCCAGGCTCATCAAGAAGCAAAGACGGGGACAAAAAAAAAAAAATGGTGGTGGAATAGACAGATGTGTACTGAGCCTTGTCCCTGAGCAGACAGAGAGAACAGCTGAGAGTCACACTGGCAGTATTTGTTGACCAGTTAAGGGACAGTTATCCTCCAGGAGAAGGTGGGGGACTACTGGACGGGGCTTCCTTGACTGGGCAGCCCCACTACTGCAGGGTTTTTTTCTCCCAGAGCTACCAGCTCGGATGCGAAGACCAAACCATCTTGAAGGGGAAAGTGGATGTATATGGAAGCCTGAATATCTACATCTGTGGCACCTACTGAACAGCTTCGAGCCCCAGAACTGGTTCCCAATTGGCGCAAACACGCGGATTCAGAGGAGCTTTACAAGCCACAAGGAAAGGTCAGATTTCACATGGGATAAGGAGAGAGAGAATTTCATAACCAGACACCTGGAAAAGAGAGACAATGGGCAGACAAAGAAACAACCCGCATATAAAAAAAAAGCAGGCATCGCCAGAAAAGCAAGTAAACAAAATGGGGGCAAGCAACCTGCCAGAGAAAGAGTTTAGAGAAATGCTCAAAAGGTGGCTGAAAAGAATGGAAGACAAATTTCACAATATGAGTAAGAACCAAGAGGAAATGAAGAAGAACCAAGAAGAAATGAAAAATGACATCACTGCTCAATAGAAAGCATCAAAAGTACACTAGAAGAAGCAGAGGACTGGATCAGTGAGGTAGAAGAGAAGGTAGAAAAAAATACCCAACTACAATAGCTTCTAAAAAAGAAAATTAAAAAACAGGAGGAGAGCTTAAGAGAACTCTGGCACAACAGAAAACAAAACAACATCCATATAATAACAGTCCCAGAAGGAGAGGAAACTGAGGAAGGGACAGAAAATCTGTTTGAAGAAATAATGACAAAAAAACTTTCCTCATAAAGGGAACAAAAAACCCACACATATCCAAGAAGCTCAAAAAGTCCCAAGCAAAATGAACCCCAAAAGACCGATAGCAAGGCATATTATACTTAAACAAAGGGCAGGGTACATGAAATTTGTGCACGGAAGAGGGGTGTCCTTGACTCAGACTGTTCCCTCTCCAATCTGGGATTTATTGAGGGATGTCTGAGTGCCTGTGTAGGCCTGGTGGGCCTGGTCAACCCTACTTGGATTGGTCCTAAAGGGCAATCGGATATCTCTCTCACAATCCAGGACTGCTGGCCCCCAACTGCTTGACTGCATGCCTTCCTGATTGCACCTAAGTGCTTCTGTCTGCCAGCCTGATCACCCACTAACCACTCCCTTGCCAGCCTTACTGATGCCTAACTGCCCCCCTGCCAGCCTCTTTGCCCCTAAATTTCCTAAACTGTGGGCCTGGTGACCCCCAACTGCCCTTCCCTGAAGTCCCAGTCACCACCAACTTCCCTCCTCTACCAGCCTGGTAACCCATAACTGCCATCCCCTGCTGGCCATCTTGTGTTGGCCATCTTGTGTCCACATAGGGGCAGGATCTTATGACCACATTGGAGCAGTAATCTTGTGTGTTGGAGTGATGGTCAATCTGCATATTACTCTTTTATTCGACAGGATAGAAGCCTGCTGCATGGGTGCTGGTTTGCCCTAAAGGGTGTCCTGGATCAGGGTGGATATTCTCTTGCGATGTGGGATGGCCTGGGTGATGAGACTGTCGTAGTTTGCAGACCAGCCATGCCCCCAGCAACCCAGGGATCTGGGATTTATTTATTTCCTACAAGTGAAATTTTGTAGCCTGGAGTGTACCCAAGCCTTATTCTGCTCGAAAAGCCATTGAAACTTAGTTGCCTTAACCTCCGCCAGCCAGGCTTTGTGGAAAGCGTGGCTTCTTCCATCACGAGGGGCAACCCAGGCTTCTCCCCTGTGCTCTCTGTGGCCATAGCCAACTTGGTTGGGTTAATTTGTATATTCACTTTGGTTGGCTGGTGGGTGTGGCTGAGGAGCAGGGCTTGTGAGTGTAGTAGAGATACGGTCAATTTGTACATTACTCTTTTATTAGATACAATTGGAAAACACGAATGACAAAGGAAGAATCTTAAAAGTGGCCAGAGAGAGACAGAAAGATACATACATAGGAAACTCAAACAGACTAGCTACTGCTTTCTCAACAGAAAGTCATCAGGCCAGAAGGGAATGGAATGAAATATACAAAGTCATGCAAAGGAAGGCTACTGAATCCAAGAATTCTGCACCCTGCAAGGCTTTCAATCAAAAGTTAAGGTGAAATCAGGAGTTTCACAGACAAAAAACGACTAAGGGAATTTATTACCATCAAACCAGCAATGCAAAAAAATGCTAAAGGGTCTGCTGTAAAAAAGAAAACAAATAGAAAGCGAAGAAGGAACAGAAGGGTAAAGAATAAAATGGGGACAAATAAAGTACCTATCAATAATAACTTTCAATGTAAATGGATAAATGCTCCAAACAAAAGATATAGGGTAATGATTTGGAATAGAAAACACGACACATATATCTTCTGTCTACAAGAAACCCACCTCAGAAAAAAAGACACACACAGACTGAGGGTGAAGGGATGGAAGGCGGTTTTTTCGGCAAATGAAAATAAAAAAAGCTGGGGTAGAAATACTTATATCTGACAAATTAGATCTCAAAATGAAGGACATAACAAGATATAAGGAAGGCCACTTTATAATACTAAAGAGAGCAATCCAACAAGAAGAAATAACTCTGGTAAACATATACCCACCCTATACAGGAGCACCTAAATATATAAAAAAACTCCTGGAGGATATTAAGGGAGAGATTGACAGCAATATAATCATAGTAGGAGACTTTAATACCCCACTATCACCACTGGAGAGATCCTCAAAACAAAAAATCAGCACAGAAACATCAATCCTAAATGACTCACTAGAACAGATGGAATTAATTGACATCTTCAGAACGTTTCATCCCAAATTCACAGAATATACATTCTTCTCAAGTGCACATGGGTCATTTTGAAAGACTGACCATATGTTGGGTCATAGGCAAAGTCTCTTCAAATTCAAGAAGATAGAAATCATATCAAGCATCTTCTTAGATCACAGTGGTATAAAATTGGAAATCAACTACAATAAAAACAATACAAAGAAATCATACACATGGAGACTAAACAACTCACTATTAAACAATGACTGGGTATTCAGAGAGATCAAGGAAGAAATAAAAAACATGATGGCAACAAATGACAATGACAACACAACAATACAAAATTTATGGGACACAGTGAAAGCAGTTTTGAGAGGGAAGTTCATAGCTCTACAAACCTGCCAAGAAACAATGGTAATAAATTACCTAATCCTACAACTCAAAGAGCTAGAAAGAGAACAACAAGAAAAGCCCAGTGTAAGCAGAAGGAAGGAAATAGTGAAGATTAGAGCAGAAAGAAACAACATAGATACCAAAGAAACAATTCAAAAGTTCAACAAAACCAAGGCCTGGTTCTTTTAAAGGATAAAGAAGATTGATGAACCAGGCTCACCAGGAAGCAAAGAGAGAGGATTCAATTAAACAAAATCAGAAATGAAAGAGGAGAAATAACAATAGACCCCTCTGAAATACAAAGGATTGTTAAAAAATACTATGAACAACTCTATTCCATCACACTGGACAACCTGGAGGCAATGGACTTATTCCTAGAAAAATATGACCTTCCAAAATTCAATCAGGAAGAATGTAAACATCTCAATAGGCCAATAACTATGAAGAAATTGAAGCAGTCATCAAAAAGCTACCAACAAATAAAAGCCCAGGGCCAGACAGTTACACAGGACAGTTTTTTCAAACATTCAATGAAGAATTAAAACCTATACTCCTCAGACTATTGCAAAAAATGCAAGAAGAAGGAACACTTTCCAAAGCATTACCCTAATACCAAAACCAGATAAAGATAACACAATGAAAGAGAAGTACAGGTCAATATCCCTCATCAACATAGATGCCAAAATCCTCAACAAAATGCTAGCAAATTGGATCCAGCAGTATATCAGAAAGATCATACACCATGACTAAGTAGGATTTCTCCCAGGAATGCAAGGATGATACAATATAAGCAAATCAATAAACATGATACATCAAATAAACAAGTTGAGAGATAAAAATCACAGTCATATCAATTGATGCAAAAAACCATTTGACAAAGTCTAACACCCTTTCTTGATAAAAACTCTCAGCAAGGTGGGAATAGAAGTGTCATACTTCAACATTATAAAAGCCATATATGATAAACCCACAGCTAACATCATACTCAATGGGCAAAAACTAAAATCATTTTCCTTAAGAACAGGAACAAGACAGGGATGCACTCTCACTACTCCTGTTCAAAATAGTACTGGAAGTATTAGCCATTGCAATGAGACAAGAAGAAGAAATAAAAGGAATCCAAATTGTAAAAGAAGAGAAGTAAAGTTGTCCTTATTTGCAGATGACATGATATTGTACATAAAAACCTGAAAGGCTCCATTAAAAAAACTAATAGACTTAATAAATGAATTCAGAAATGTAGAAGGATACAAAATTAAAGCCAAGAAATCTATGGAATTTCTATACACTAATAGTGAACTTACAGAAAGAGAAACTTAAAAAATCAATCCCATTTACCATCACACCAAAAAAATTAAGATACCAAGGAATAAACTTAACTAATTAGGTGAAAGTCAACTACATGGACAACTACATCACACTGAAAAAAGAGACGGAGGAAGACATAAACAGATGTAAGAGAATACCATGCTCATGGATTGGTAGAATCAACATCATTAAAATGTCCATACTACCCAAAGCAATCTATAGATTCAATGCACTCTCTTTTAAAATACCAATGGCATATTTCACAGACCTAGAAAGAACTCTCCGAAGATTCATCTGGAATAAAAACAGACCCTGAATAGCCACAGCAATTCTGAGAAAGAAGAATAAAGTGGTGGGATCTTAATACAAGCTATATTACAAAGCCACTGTACTGAAAAGAATCTGGTACTGGCACAAGAACAGACATATAAACCAATGGAATAGAATAGAGAATCCAGATATTGACCCAACCCACTATGCTCAATTAATATTGACAAAGAATGCATGAAGATACAATGGAATCAAGGCAGTCTCTTCAATAAATGGTGTTGGGAAAATTGGACTGATACATGCAAAAAAATGAAACTAGACCACCAACTTACACATACACAAAAATAACCTCCAAATGGATACAGAATTTAAACTTAAGATGGGAAACCATAAAAGTATCAGAGGAATCCACAGGTAGCAAAATCTCAGACTTATGCCGAAGAAACTCCTTTACTGATACTGCTTCAAGGGCAATGGAAGCTAAAGAGAAAATAAACAAATGGGACTACATCAAAATAAAAAGCTTTTGCACAGCTAAGGAAACCCTCAATAAAACAACAAGAAAGCATGGGAGAACATATTTGTCAATAATATCAATGATAAGGGTTCAATCTTCAACATTTACAGGGAATTCATCCAGCTTAACAAAAAGAAGATATACAACCCAATCAAAAAATGGGCAACTGATCTAAATAGACACTTTTCGATAGAAGACAAGGCCAAGAGACATATGAAAACCTGTTCAATGTCACTAATCATCTGAGAGATGCAAATAAAAACAACAATTTGGTACCACCTCACAGAATGGCTATTATCAACAAGTCAACAAATGACAAGTTTTGATGAGGATGCAGAGAAAAAGGATCCCTCCTGCTGGTGGGAATGCATCCTGGTGCAGCCACTGTGGAGAACAGTATGGATTTTCTTCAAAAAACTAAAAACAGAACTCCCATTTGACTCAGTAATTCCACTCCTAGGAATATATCCCAAGAAACTAGAAACAAGAATCAGAAAGGATATATGCACCCCTGTGTTCATAGCAGCCCAATTCACAATAGCTAAGATTTGGAAATAGCCTAAGTGCCCATTATCAGATGAGTGGATTAAAAAACTGTGGTATATCTACACAATGGAATATTATGCTGTGGTAAAAAGAGGAGTTCTTACCATTTGTAACAACATGGATGGAGATGTAGAGTTTTATGCCAAGTGAAATAAGCCAAGATAAATATCACATGATCTCACTCATTTGTGGAAATTAATGAACAATATAAACTGATGAACAAAAATAGATCCAGAGACAGAGAAACATCAATCAGAACGTTAAACCTCAGAGAAGGTAGGGGACAGAAGGGTAAGGGAAAGAGATCAGCCAAATAAGTTGTGTGCTTGCATATAAGCCTAACCAATGGACACAGACAACAGGGGGGTGGGGGCATGAATGGGAGTTGGGGAGTAATGGGGGAATAAAGATACATATGTAATGCTTTAATCAATAAAAAAATTAAAAAAAAAACAAAAGTAAACCTCATTGGGTCTTTCTCTTGTTTAGAACCTTTAATGGCTCCTACAACATCTTCTGGATCAAGTCCAAATTCCCTGAAGCAGCTAACAAAAGTCCACCCATGACCCAATGCCTCATAACTTGAGCCACTCTAATCATGATCTAAGCTCCAGCCACATAGGATTCAGCAGCCTTCTCTTCCTGAAATGGTTTTTATCTTTCTTCTTCTCCACCTCTATCAATAAGCCAATACAGACACCTCAGAAAGCTCGAAACATGTGGCATTTTCTTTAAATCTTAGACTATCCCTTTTGTGACTCAAATTTTTGGATCAAATGCTGTTCCTAAGTGCTATTACAGCACTTGGAACTTCCTAGGCTTAGGAAGTATCACACTGTCTTCTACTAGTTACTTTCCCTGCTCCTCTCCCTTGCTATTTTGTAAGTCTCATGTGAGCCATGCTCTTGTCTGTTGTACAGACTGCTGTATCTTTAGCACCTAACAGTGGCTGGCACATAACATTCAGGACATTCCATGCTTGCGAATGGACCTGTGATTTCTTCTTTCAAACTTACCTCGGAGTCTCTGCAAAGGTTAGTCCTTTTTTTCAGGCTGGAGTGGGCCCAGCAGGCTACTTCAAATCCTTTCAGCACTTAGATAACATGGACTCTTCTCTAAGACATCCTCCCAAACCAGGCATCTAAAGCATTCTCCTCAGTTCTCTTCCTTCATAATATTATTACTTTTCTTTTTATCATTTGGCAAACATTTGTATTTGGTTAATTACATGTTTCCAAGGACCATGTCTGTTTTATACTATCTGTACTTAGTATAGAGGCTGGTACATAGCAGGATTTAACATATATTTGGAAAAAATAACAAGTGGACTAATAGCTATCATCAAGAATAAATATTATTTTGTACATCATATTGCTTCTCACAACAGTTTAACTGTCCCCTAAACCAAATATTTGTCAATACTGCCAGCTGACCATAACAATAGGCATAAATTTAAAGAAGTTTCTGTTTAATTACTCAAGTATACAGCTAACCAGAGGTAAACAAATAAACAAACCAACCAAAACCACAGATATACATATCAAGAAAAATAACTAATCATTCTTTTCCTTTAATCATTATGTGTTTAAGTGAGAGTATGAAGTGGCATATGCACTGGAAGAGAGTGGCCTTGCCTTTTAGGTCTTGTATGTAGCCCTCTTTGCAGCTGTGCATGAGCTGAAGGATCCACCTGTGCTGAGCTCCGATACACTGCCAAGCAGGGTCACCTGGTGCATGAAGGTCAGACAGGTACCTGAAAAAGCAAGGTCAAGGCTGACCAGGTAGTCTCCCTCTAAACAAGCCATAAATAAGGATAAAAGCTAGTATATTTCAAAATTACATTTTTTAAAGAAAACCTAAAATTTTATCAATTAGCAAAGCAGTTGTCAGTATTAGTCTCTAATATTTAGTTCTCTAAAATTAGTCTCTAATATGAAATACATCCAAATTTCTTTTCATGAAGTTAACAAACAATAAAACTATATTTTATAAGACTAGGACTTTATAAAAAGACAATGAAGATGATAAAGACCATTTACGATGATCCAATACACATAGGGAGAACTTACCTATATATATATTTACACTGACTTCCCAGAGTGCTGCTATTGAGTTTTGTCATTTTATAAGCACAGGTGAAAGCCAACAGAGAAAACCCAGGGAATATTTTTTTTTTTTATTTCAGTTGGTTTTATTCCTTTCTGGCCTGAAACATAGCCACTAGATGGCACAGTGACACTTTTTTCTAGACAGTTTAAACAAGGATCAACTGAAACTTAAAACCATTTTATTATATGAAGAGATTTGGTGACAACAAGCACTTAACCTCTAAAATCGAAATCTTAATCCATGACTCAGAAAATATTTCTCTAGTAGTATAATTGGAAATTTTTTATAGATATAATGTAGTTCTTAAAATACTTAGAAGTCTTTGTACCTAAAATATCTAAATCCAGATGGACAATCAAAATATATTTCAGTTGAAAAGTCTGCTAAATATCATTTAAGATTTGGCAATCTCCCCTCACAAAATAAATAAATATAACAAGTTAAATCAAATTAAATCAATCCCATAAGCTGAATTTATTGTCTTAAAATTACTCTTAGACCATAGATTTTTGTTCGATGACAAATTTTAATTAATGGTTACAAGCTGTGACCTGTAGCCAAATCTTAAGAACTCAAAGAATCATCTGATGCCTCTCTCCCATTTCCAGGATAGTATTTCCTTACTCATAGACATCTCAATTAGTAGCTAATTAGTGGAAAAACATTTTGTGGTAAGTTAGCAATGAATAAAATGTTGAGAAGAAATCTGACATCACATTTAGGAACTCTTTGCCCTCACCCTGATCTTCCAGGCTAAGGAAGACAACCTGGTTTCTGAGAAGAGCTTGGCATTTCTTTGTTCTGCTAAAGAGCCCCCTAAACAGCATGGCTCACACTACAGCAGGCTGCCCCAGAGACAGCCTTGAGAGTTAGCCATTCCCTTCTCCCTGATTCTATTTACAGTCTATAAAAAAGGTGTGTCTGTAGGAGAAAGTGACAAATTAGTTAATAACATTACTAGAAGAAAAAAGACAATCTAACAAATTGCATTTAGTTGGGCATAAATAATTCATTTCAAGGGTTTCAAAACCCAATCAGATTCTTTTTTCATAAGGCTTTCCTTTTCTATTGACTAGAACAGTGGTCAGCAAACTACAGTTCCTGAGCCACATGCAGCTCTTTGGCCCCTTGAGTGTGGCTCTTCCACAAAATACCACGACCTGGGCGAGTCTATTTTGAAGAAGTGGTGTTAGAAGAAGTTTAAGTTTAAAAAAGTTGTCTCTCAAAAGAAATTACAATAGTTTTACTGTTGGTATTTGGCTCTGTTGACTAATGAGTTGCCGACCACTGGACTAGATATAAATATAATACATAGTATGTTGTGTCATTTCTGAAAAAAACATGTGATTTTATTCTTTTTTGTTAGAGGCACTGTCTTTGCATTCTCCTTAGGTAGGTTTATTTCTCCTTCAAATACTTCTGCAACACTTTCTCCTGACACTTTCACTCATATAACAACGCCAGATTTGTATTAGATATAAAATACTAGTATAGGAATATCCTTTTTGAAAATAGCTGCTTTCCTTTAATTTTTAAAATATTTTTTCTTTATTGATTAAGGTATTACATATGTGTCCTTATCCCCTCATTGCCCTCCTTACTCTCCACTCATGTCCTTATCCCCTGATGTCTATGTTCATTGGTTAGGCTTATATGCATGCATACAGGTCCTTTGGTTGATCTCTCCCCTTTATTCCTCCCTCCACTACCTTTCCTCTGAGGTTTGACAGTCTGATTGATGCTTCTCTGTCTCTGGATCTGTTTTTGTTCATCAGTTTATGTTGCTCATTATATTCCACAAATGAGTGAGATCATATGATATTTATCTTTCTCTGACTGGCTTATTTTGCTTAGCATAATGCTCTCCAGTTCCATCCATGCTGTTGCAAATGGTAGGAATTCCTTCTTTTTTACCGCATCCCTTTACTTTTTAAACTTCTAAATAGGTGGTCCATTATAAGAATATTTCTTGAGCAGATACAAATCAATAAGCCCTTTTGTTGAATAATTTTTAAAATTGTAAGTCTCTTTAATATGGTCACTAAGTCCTTGTAAAATTTAATGACAATCCTCTTTCTATTGTCTTAATGGGTATTACATTGAAAGTTTTATAAAGAAAGATAAACATGTTCTCTCAGGAATTCTAGTGTTTTAGTTTAAAAGTGCAACCTGTGCTAGGTTTTTCCTTGGTTAAATGATGTATTCCAGTATGTTTCTTCTTTTCTTTTAGTAATAAGTAGCTTAAAAATAAGCACTACTTTCATTTCAAAAATATTTGTTTAGAATATGACAATTTATTGCCATTTCTTTTAAAGCTTTGTTTTAAAGAATACTTTGTAAAAGACATTTTTAAAGGAAAAAAAGTTAAAATATGTTAATGATAATGAGCATAAGCTCAATATTTTAAAAATTAAGAAGATTTTAGCCCCATTTTGACATAATTTTTAACAATTACCAGGAATAGGATCATACTGACATGGGAAAAAAATATATGCAACTTTGCTTCTTGCTAAAATAATTAAGATCAAGAAAAAATAAGAAGAGTAAAAATAATGAGTAAAAATATCTATTTTGATTAGGTAAAATAGAGAACAAAAGACAGTATAGTAATAATCTGATTTTCACCCATATCATGGGTAACTTTAATTATTAAAGCCAATTGAGATGTATTTTTTGTTGATGATAAAGCTGTCTCTATTCCCATGAGATACTCATAGTACCTGTCATCATAGATTCCAAAGTCCAACAGGTATCTGAATCGATTCTTTTTATTATTAAAAAGAATAATAGAATTGCTCGATGTCTTTTCAAAGCATCAAAAATAAAAGTGATTAAAAAATAAAAAAACTACTGGACATTGTTATTGACATGCTTTTTCTTTATCCCTTAAAGTAACAGGATGAATGCATTTAAACAGACAATTTAAAAGAATCTTTATTTTTAAATATTTACCATCTTTTAAATGTTATCCAGTAGATTAACCAGTCATAAGAATCATTAGTTATCTATATATTGTAATTCATTAGATAAATCATACTCAATACAGTTTAACACATCACTATTAGCAAATAGAATAAATGTGAACAATAAAATAAAGACAAAGCATAACTAGAGAATACAGATAATACACTAATCAAATGTATCCTGGACAAAGACAACTAACATTCCTACAACTCTGTTTCTTTCTATGTGTTAAAAAAAAACCACAAACTAATATGTAGTTTATTTCTACAAGCCAGAAAAATCTCCAAATACATTCTTTCTTATGAAGGTAGTCTAGAGAAAAGCAAAGATAGGCTCTGAAAGCAGATATATAGGAGTCCTAGTACTAACTATGTACTGAAAAAGCAATACAATCTGAGGTGACCTGGCTGGGTGGCTCAATTGGTTGGATTGTTGTCCCATACACCAAAAGGCTTCGGATTTCATTCCTGGTGTGGGTATATATCTAGGTTGTGGGTTCCATATTCAGTGAAAGGCATATGGGAGGCAATTAATCAATGTTTCTCTCACCTCTCTCTCTTTCTCTCTCGTTCTTGTTCTCACTTATTACACTCACTCTCACTGTCCCCTTTTCCCTCTCTTCTCTCCCTTTCTTGCTCCCTCTAGAATCAATTTAAAAACACAGACATATCCTCAGGTGAGGATTAAAAAAACTATTTGAGGCTTAGTCTTCTAACCACGTGTATACCAGGTATAATACACATGCCTCAATGTGGTGGCTTGCAGAATTAGAAATGATAAACAGTGCATCCAGCATAGTGCCTGGGCACACTGCAAATGAGGAGTAGTGGCAGCAATCAATTTTACTATTCTCTACTCCAAAAAAGCTCCTTTCCCTTTCCTGTTGGGCAACACCAATGCTGTCTATGACAATGGTGCATACTCCTACTGTGCTCCTGAGTCATTAAAAATAAGGAGGGCTGCATGTGGACCCTTGTACCTCCACAAATGAAAACAAAGCAGCAGCTTTCAGACCAGACCATGTTTCCATACCTGGGAATTATATTCAATGGTCACATACTAACAACAGCCAAATACATAAAAATATGTAGTCCAAAATCATCTTATAACTACCTAATATTCAATAAACTTCAGTAAGGGAGAGGGTATTTGGTCTGAAAAATAGCTTATTCGGAGAACAAAGGTCACATTCAAAATATGATACTAGACAACAAAATTACAGTTTTAAATTATAGATATAATAGCTTAAATTTATAAGATTTTTCTCCAAATCCTGATATAAACACTATATAACAAACACACACACAATTTACTGACTATTTATTATGTGCCTGTTGCTATATTAAATTCTTAAATGTATTCTTGATTATCTTTGCAAGTACCCTGAGACATAGGTTGTGTTAACATGTCTGTTTCAAAGATTAATAAACTGATAAAGAAAACTCAAGTTACCCAAAGTGAACAGCTAGTTCCCATTATGCTACACTGCTTCTTTCTATGGCCTTCTTGTCATACCCTGTGATGTTCATCACTTTCAATATTACTGCTACATTTTTTTTTTTAAGTTTCAGACTTTCTTTTTAAGACTAAAACCTTTCAGACTACTGCTGAACTATGACCCACTCTTGTAGCATGGAGAATTTCCTAATACAGGGAGCTTCTCCTGCCTGTGGCCTATGGGTGCCCACCACTTGCAATCATTCTGTTAGATTAGGTAAGCCCTTGTTGAGCAGGAAGAATAGGTGACTAAGCAATGAGGCCACTTTTCCTTTCCCCAAATATATAGGAAGGATTATCTTGTCCTTAAAGAGTAAGTACTTGCAAAGGAGTTTTGGTGTTCTGCAGTAGGTACTCCTAAGTGTTTTTCCTTTAATTATTTAATCAATCTCCTAATTTCCCCTAAATTAGCTTTAAGAATTAGATGATATATCCAGTACTGTACAGATATATGTGATCTGTAAAAATTCTTGCAAAAAGTTTACCTTATATAACGTTTTTGGTCATGTAAGGTCGATGGTGTCTCAAGCAATTTCTCCAGAAGTAATTCTCTTAGAGCTTCAATCCGTGTTTCCACTTCAGCATAATCTATTTTTAAAAAGGTACAAATATATAAAAATTACAGGATGGAAACTTAAGATCACATTACAGACAGAACAGTGGGTGCCTTGAGGGTTATATTGGTGGATGGAGAAGAGGCTCAAGGGAACATTCTGGAGAGATGAGAACATTCTATCGGGGGTGTGAGTTACAGCGGTGTGTGTATTTGTGCATTTCACTACAGATAAATTAACTACAATAAAAACAAAATCAAGTTTTCTGAGTCCTTATGGAGTTGGGATTTAAAAAGATAATAAAGCCCTGTGATATTTCTCCTAGTTGATAAGGCATTACCATTGGGAATTGGAAGCTTTTCTTATTGTTTTATTTCCTGTACCTGGCATTAGAGATCATTTAAAGAGTTGTTTCATTTACTTTAATGTAGGGTTAGAATTTAGAAATACATCAATCTTTCTGAAGAGGGAAGAATAAAATGTAGGTTCCCATTTCTATAAAATATCTATAATTGACTTTTTCCAATGAAAAATAAGTTTAATAATATCATGGTTAATAAGTAGCAAACAATATCTAAGTCTAACCAATCCTATAGCTGTGGTTGCTCATTTTCACTACATCTTAGGAAGAAAAGCCTTATGCTATTTTTGAGGTGATAGTTTTACATTTAAAAGGATCACTATATTAATAAAAACTGAAAAAGATATAACATTCTTTGCAGAATTCTTTCTGTGAAAGGAAAGGAGGAGGAGATCTTAAAGCAATACAGAAGCCTTACATTTCTTGAAAACTTGCACCTCTGTTTTTCCAAAGAGTGACTTGGCCTTTTCATAGTCATTAATAACCACATCATAATCACCCTTTAAAATAAAAATAAAAAATATTTTGTAGACTGTCAGCAAAGTACAATGAAGATATATGGTTAAGTTAAGAAACATCTTAACAACACTTTAAAATTTATGATATCTATAACCATAGTTATATAAATACATACTCTACCTTTTGAATATTCCTTTCAATATTTAGAGGAAGGTTGAAAAGAAACTTAAATCGCTGGAGGACATTGAGTGCATTTCTAGTGGAATCTGCCTTGTCCTTTCGACCTAATACTTCTTGAAATAATGTGTCTGCAGTATTGCTTGCTCCTATTTTAAAAGAAAAAGATCAAACTTAGATAAAAATTGATTTTATTTAGAAAAGTATAATTCAGTGATCGACAAACTCAATTAGTCAACAGAGTGGCAAACCGTGGTTCGCAAGCTGCATGTAGCTCGCGAGTCGCGATTTGCCAATAACTGGACAAATGAAATAAAATGTCAGATTGCTATTGAAGCTTTACACTAAGACTCCACAGACTTTTTCAAACATTAGCTATAAGGGAGATCTTTCATAGTTTGCTAAAATACAATTTTCATTTTGCCTACTAAGTCTTTTTTTTTATGGTATCCAATTAAAAATAAGCATATTTACCAGGCCCACATAAATTCTTCAATGTGAACCTACATTATTTTAGTCACTCTTCTAAGTTTTATAGCAATTATGGGCCAGTTGGATACTTCATTAATTCAGACAATAGGTTAAAACACACACACATACATATATACATGTGCACACCCAAGTATACTAGTTAAGTTCCATGAAGTCAATATCTACATACGTGGAATACACAAAACAAGAAAATAATTTTATAGAAAAGTTGTTCAAAAGAAATATTTCAGAACCAATCCTATTTCTTGGTTAAATTACCTCTTTGTGTAGCAAGCACAAAAAATTACATAAACCTTAAAATGACAAAGTTTAACATATCATTGATGGATCAATATTTCTTAAGTCAGCTAATTCTTATATTATACAGAAACTAACCTAAAAGATCTCAAACTATATGAATCACTGTAATGAAAGAGTTGCTTTATCTAAAGTGAAATTTACTATGTTCAAAAATAATTAAGCTTTTTCAACTTATTATTTTTAATTAGCCACAATGGGAGAAAAAGAACTACGTGTTTTCAGCTGTTTGATCATTGCACATAAAAAGTTTCTACATTATCTGGTCTAATGACTATACTTTAACCAAGATGAAAAAATACCTCAGCATCACTGGGTGGCTTGCATGCCACATTCTCCACTCCACACTATGGGTGGGCTGACTATCTTTGTAACATAACTGTTTTATCTAAATATTGTTTAAATTCTGTTGAAATTATAAAAGCCTGATATAAAAACTTAGTTTTGTCAAAATAGCTGCTTTTATCACATTCTATTTAGTATCCAATACTGAATTTCTGCTATATGATGAGAAAAACATACTCTCTTCTTGCCACCAAACCACATGCTGGTGGCTAAAAGAACATTTCAAATCTGATTAGAGTTAAAACTTTTTCCTTCAATGAAAATTATTATTTATCATATAAAAATATATATTTCATGAATTGAGGCTAAATGAATAGACACACAAAAGAGATTAAATATTTTTAAAAGGTTGGTTACTTATGTGTGAGCAGCGGATACTAAATCCCTAAGCACTTTTTAATATACAATGAAGAAATTTATAGCAAAATGTATAAGTTCAAAATTAGATTTTGCTCATCTTATTTCAAAATATTAAAAAAATATCATCTAACAATTTTAACTCCTCTAAAAAGTATGAAAATAATTACACATAGAAAATCCACTAGTATTTAAATAAAATATAAACATTTTATAAATTTGTAGGCAAATTTGTAAGTTTAATTTCTATACAGAAATGTGTATATATATATATATGAAGATTTTAATTTATGCATACAAAGAAATTATAACCTTAATTTATAGATAACTTCTATCCATGAATTACTATTATGTTATGAATTTTACTGCATTCACAATAAAATATTGGGAGTTCATGATTCTTTGCTAACTAGACAATCATATCTAGTAATAAAATAAATGAAAGTAGCGAAACCAAGATTTGTGCAAGCAGATAAAAATTACCAGCAATTCACAAAATGCATTTTATGTCTATATTCTCTAGAGCCATTAATAAGAAAATGAAACTGGGTGGGAAGCACACAATGTTGTATTATAAAATTGTACACCTGAAATTTAAATAATGTTATTAATCAACTATAGGCCCAGTGCATGAAATTCATGCATGGGTAGGGTCCCTAGGCCTGCCTAGCTGGCGATCAGGGCCAATCAGGTTCCCTGCCTCCCTGCCTCCTCCTTCCCTTGCTCCCCCAGAGCTCTGCTGCTGCCAACACCACCACCAGTCGCCCACCATGTTTCGTTCCACCCCCTGATGGTCAGTGCACAAGTGATTAAACTGCTGGTCTCACCATTGAACTCCCATATTAACCTTTATATATAGAAATGTTACCTCAATAAATTAACATTTTTTTTAAAAAAAAGGAATAAAATGAAACTACTAAACTCAGCAGTGTCCACACACAAATAAGCCAAATAATCAGTCATCTTAGAATAATCTCCCATAGTACCAACCCTCCACATCCTCATCTGTACATCCAACTTTTAAGGCACCTGGAAGGGGTTTGAACATCCAAGGTGTAACCATAGAACAAATATAATTGAATTAGATGGCCATGACAACCATAACTTGGGTCTTGCATTTTGCAGAATGAATTCTGCTCTTATAACTACCAACCCTGGGCAAGTTTAGCTGAAAACTGTTTCTTTCTCAACATAAGCTCCATGAAGAGTGGTTGTCATTGTCTCAGTTATAGATGTATCTGGACCACTAACAACAATGTTGCTATAATAACACCGTGGTTGCCATCATTACAGTTGGGCTGACTGAACAACAAAATTTTCTTCAGTGTAAGATGGGACATGAATGGACTTTCAAAACATTATGAGAGTGAACTAAGTAAGTCAGATACAGAGAAAGACAAATACTTCATGGTATAACTTAAATAGAGACTCTAAAATAGGTGAACTTATAGAAACAGAGAATAGAATGGTGGTTACCACGGGCTGAGGGTTAGGGGGCAGGGGAAATGGAGAAATGTTGATCAAAGTACAAACATTCAGTAAGAAGATGAATACATTCTGGGAATCTAGTTAAAAATATTGTATTAAATACAGTGGTACCTCGAGATACAAGTGCCCTAACATATGAGATTTTTGAGATACAAGCCATCCAGCAAGCAACATTTGAGATAGGAGTAATTGCGCGGATTGGCTGGCTGCACATGACCCACCAGTTTACCTCAACTCGAGCGTCTCATAGTTTCCCATGGCTCAAGGTTACGAAACGAATTAAACTCATATCTTGAGGTACCACTGTACTTGAAAGTTGCTATGAGTAAACCTCAAATGTTGTCATCACAAAAAAAGAAACAGAATTCTGTGACATGATGGAGGTGCTAGCTAAAGCTAAGGCAGTAATCGTACTGCAATATAAAAGTATAGCAAATCAGCATGGAGTCAATATCTACATATGTGGTAATACACAAAACATGATGTATACAATATTGCATGTCAATTGCAGTTCAATAAAGGTGAAGAAAAAGATGGGAAGAAAAGTCACTGTAGCACTGCATGTTAACCAATCAAATTCTTTTCTTCTCATTCTCCTATATCTTTAACAATAAAAAAAAAAATTTCCTTTGTGCCAGGAACTCCTATAATATACAAAAAATAGTCATGTAATTCTAATGCTGTCTTACAATTTCAAGCATATTTGTTTAAAGCAAATATACTTTCTCTTATTTTGAGGTGACTTTTTGGTCCTTTTCATGGCACTGACACCCAAGACAGTATATCATGGAAGTAATTTTTAACCTGTGGTCTCTGCTTGATGTGAGTTGAGGGGATTTTAGGGAGGATGCGTAAAATACCCTACCCACAACACACACACACACACACACACACACAATTTATCCCAGGAACAGGCAAATTAAATGAAATTAGGAAACATTAAAGTATCTGGTGATTTAAGGTAACTTAAAAATGAAGACTTAAATTCATAGTAAAATCAGGATCACAATGAGACCTAACAACATAGTTATTATATGTGTCTCAGTTTCTGTAAACAGACAGCAGAAAATGGTAAGACAGGCTTCCATGTATAACATAATGACATTACATGAATAGTATAACTGCCAATGGTTAATGCTTGTTTACAGACCCATTTCAGACACTGGAACTATATAGCACCACATGGAGTACACAGAATGGAATCTTAGAGATGAAAAAGAGGGGAGGATGGCTCACACTACCCCTCTTTTCAACTCCCTTTCAGTAATGTCAGGCTGGTAGCTTGAAATAACCATGATGGGAAGATTTACACATTGGAAATGCTAATATTAGGGTTAGTTGTTTTGTTGTTGTTGTTTTTCCCCTTTTTGGCATGTCAGTTTTTAAACAATTACTATATTAACAAGTAAAAAACATTCCTTATTCACAAACTTGACTCTGATATTCCTTAGTATTTTAAGTCCTTTGCTTTATTCTTTTAATTTTACACATAATACCTAAAAATTATTCAGTCCTGTTCATTGAACTACCATTTCTATGCTGCTGAGTCCCAAATCTATATTTTAAGTTATGTCTGTTAGCGTAAAACAAACCTTTACACATATTTTAACTACACATACAATTTTTTTTAATGAATTTACCCATCACAAAAAAATAGTCCTTTATTCTGAGCAAATCCAAAGGTGAATACCTGTTTAGCTGGGAAAGACAGTTCAATCATTCTGATTTAAAGGGAAACTATGAGAGCATTTCTTGTGACCAACTTAGTCCCTGAAGATTTCCCAATGAGTGAACCCTGACAGCAGAGCTTAGAAGGAGCACATCAGCTTTAGGGGACAATATTAGGGGCACATCAGCTTTAGGGGGCTTGGAGGACCCTGAGTTTAGGCAAATGGTTGGTCAGGCTTCATCACAGAGGACAGTGGAGAAAAGATTACTGGGTGGACAATCAACTCTCACACCCTTAGTTTAACAAACAGCCTTTGGGAAGAGCTAAGGAAGTGGAATGAAAAGAATGAAGATCTCAAGGAGGGAGAAAAAAAAAAACACTTTAGCATCTTTGGGTCCCTTATAATCTAAAAGAAGTTTGGGTGGATAAACATATACTATATATGTGATATCTAGCACTTACTCTATGCTAGGTGCTTTTCTTAAAAGTTTATATTAATTATTCTAAATTCTTATTCGAAAACATGTATTAATTGCTAATTCATCTAAACTTACTCATGTCCCTGTAAGATAAGCACTATATTTATCCCTATTTTATAGTGCAGGCAACTGAAAACATAGAGAGGTTCTTCAACCTGCTCATTGTGACAAAGCTAGGAAGTATTGAGAGAGAAAAATATATTCTTGGGTACAATCCTCAGGAATCACAAACTCAACATGTTATAAATCAAAAGCATTTTTCTCTCTAGTTTTCTCCTCATGCCCTAAACCTGCTCCTTCTTTCTCCATCTGTGGCCAGAAATCTGGAAGTAATCACTGATTACTTTATTTTTCTTCTTTTTACCTCAACCAGTAACTGAATGCTGCCTTTCTCATCTCGTTAACTTTCCCACCTGCCATTCACTCTACCTTCATCACCTCTGCTTTAATTAAGAGTCCTCAGCACTTCACTCTTACAACTGTCTAGCTCCCTTCTAATCCCTTGTCTATACAAAGGGCAGAATGTTCTTTGAAAAATTCTAACAGCACTCCCTAACTGAAAATCCTTCAATATCTCAGTGTTCAGGATAAAGACAAATCCCAAACCCAATAGAAAGCTTGTCATGAGCAGACACTCTTACATCTGGCACCCTCACCTCTCACTTCTGCATACCAGTCCATGCTGGATCTTGGGTCTAGGAATGCAGCCCATCTCCTTTCTGAAACCTGTGCCTTCATCACACTGTTTGCTCTGCCTGGGACAACCTGCAAACACTTAGCTGCGCACCCACCAACCTCTTTTCCCTGGCTACTTCCAAATCCTTTTTTAAAACTCATGTGACCTTCCCCTGATATTCTCTCCACTCCATTTTCAATTAAGTCTCCCTTGTGAAGACTCCAGCTGTACACCAGGATTATCACCAGCAAAGGATGATCACACCACAATCTATTCGCTGATTTTTGTCTGTATTTTCCACTAGACTATACAGACTGAGAAGTAAAGCCTAAGTTTTATCTTCATATTCCTGGGATAGAATTAGCAGGTGCTCAATAAATGCTTACAGAGAAAGGACTAAACATCAGCCTCTGAATCAGCTCACTACTTTTTCTATTAGAGATATGGTACTGGCCAGGACAAGCTGCACTCTGTATGGTGTATAGTCCCGCACAAATGACTGTGCAGCTGAATGCTGCCTTCCTCATCTCATTTTTATTGTAAAACTATAGGCTCGGTGCATAAAATTCATGAATGAGGCGGGGGTCCCCTCAGCCCAGCCTTCACCCTCTCCAATCTGGGACATCCCTCTCACAATCCAGGACTGCTCCCAACTGCTCACCTGTCTGCCTGATTGCTCCTAACCACTCTGCCTGCCAGCCTGATCACCTTCTAACCGTTCCCCTGCTAGCCTGATTACCCCCTAACCACTCCCCTGCCAGCCTGATCAGTGCCTAGCTGCTACCCTGCTGGTCTGAGTGACCTAACTGCCCTCCCCTGTTGGCCTGCCCCCCCCCCAACCGTCCTCCCCTGCAGGCCTGGTCCTCCCCAACTGCCCTTCCCTGCCAGCCATCTTGTGGTGGCCATCTTGTGTCCATATGGGGCAGCCATCTTTGACCACATTAGGTTGGCCATCTTGTATGTTGGAGTGATGGTCAATTTGCATATTGTCTCTTTATTATATAGGATTTGCATGTATCAAGCACCTTTTCTATGCATTGACAAATTGTCATCCTTCTTCTAAGTTTGTCCTTTGTACTTTCAATATCATAGATTATCTCTGTGTGTTCCTTTAGGCATCACTTTCTGTGAAACATCATCATCTTTGTGAGCCAGTACCCTATTTTAATAACCATTTCTGTAAAATGTCATGTGAGTTTATCTCTGGGAGACAAGGAGGCCACACAACTTCCCACTTTGCTATATGTATGTGAACTGACAACACATGTACAATGACCAGTCACCAATGGACTTGGAAGAGACAAATTGGTCATGCATTACTTGCACATTTGAAGAGCTAGCAATTGAGTTTGTACTTTATGTAATTATAGCAAATATATTGTAGTAACTGAAATTTGAACTGTGTTTTGGGGGAAGAGGCATATTTAATTCATGCACATTAAAACTATGTACAGCAACATCAATCTGTAGTTTAAAATATAAATTTGGAGTCATATTTCCAGACATAAATCCCAGCTCTACCACTTACTACATATATGACATTAGGTAATTCATTTGATCTTTCCAGGTTTCAGGTGTTGGTTTTTTTTTTTTCATCACTAAAAGGGAGATAATACTGCAAACCTCAGAGTTATTATGAGGACTAAATATACATAGAATGTTTCTGCACACTGCAAATGTTTTAGCTATTACTACCACAGCTTCTACTATAAATACTTATATGACCTTGTCTATATTCACATGTCCAATAAGGTAGCTGCTAGCCACATGGGATTATTTCAATTTAAATTAGTAAAGTTAAATAAAAATTAAAAATTCAACTCCTCACTAATACTAGATACATTTCCATCTTTGCAGAATTTCTATGGGACAGTCCTGTTCTATATTCTTGAGTAGGTTAAAAAAAACTCGATATGCAAATTTGATATAAATAATAGTCATCACTTTGATATAAATAATATTCATCACTTGCTTGAAATCAAGAAGAAAATTTTAAGTTAAAGGCAAATCTGTGAAATACATGTCAGTGAAAACAAAATAATTTCAATGAAAGGCTTCAGCACTGGTAAATTCTTAATAAAATGGACTAAGTTTCTTATAGTTAAAATTATACATTAAAATAAATTTATAGTGAGAAAAGTTGCCAAAATTTTAAAAACTTTCATTTAAAATAACTCAAGAAAATGCATATTAATTAAATGAGATTATATGCAAAATTAAAGCATTACTAATAATCTAAGTAAACTACGCTACAGTTAAACTCATCAATCCTTCCTTCATTTCCAAAGAAAAGAAACTAAATTTTCTGTAGTGGTTTTGTAATTGTTGTTTTGATTCCCCAGATACAGCTTCTGAAGTCCTGGGTAACTATGGCATACCTCTCTAGGCGGAGAACATGTCTGTAAGGCTGGAGCCACAACACGTCTTTCAGCTGTGTACCCCACACTAGACTGAGCAGGGTTATGTCTACACAACCAGTCTTAAATAAATGTTAGTCAAATTGATTTAGCAAAACTATATCATAAGATAGTAAACTTCAACATCAAGTTGATAAAAATGATTCTAGAAAAAAGGTATTGTTATAAGAAATATATTTTAAGAAAAAAAATTACACCAGAAAGTCTTGAGAGTCTCATAAAGAAGTAACCATTTATGCTAAGCACAACTTCATTCAAAAAGAACAAACTTCACATTTCTAGAAAAGGTTTGTGGTTATAAAGGAATAGAAATAAAATGATTTCCCTCACAAACTTTATACCACAAGTCCGAAGGGAGAATTTCCTAAACTACTGATTAAAAGAAAAAAAAATTATGGTAACGCACTATACTAAACCTAACACTTAAAATGAATCTTAAGTTTTCAAAATCTTAATAAGAGTCTATTTTATTTTACTGATAATAATGATATACTTACTATGTCAGTTGTCCCTACAAATTGTCTTGGAAGTTAATGAAATAATCTCACTTTCTTTATAGATATCATGGTTCACTGACAATTTCTACAGTGAAAACAACATTCTTCCATGACCTTAAATATGTTTAACTATGCTATCATAGAAATAATTCTAGTAAATGTTTATTTGGATTAAATTAAGAATATTCATTTCAGCCAAGTTGGTGACATGGTTCTCAGACAAAAACAAGGCAAAATCTCAAGGCAAAATAATAACAACAACTAGAGGGGAAAATATTTAAAGCATCATTAAACTCATAAATCTAAGTCCTCAAATTCTACTACCAAGGAAAGCTATAACAAATTAAAGCTTCCTTCTAGAAAATACTTTAACAGAGATCCACAGATTTATGAACAGATATTTACAAAAAAGCTCATTAAACTGTGCTCTTGGAAATAAACTAAACTATAATTGCAAAAACTAACTTGATATCACAGTTCTGCATTCATAGAATCATTAAAGATTTAATGAGATGGTTCTTAATTTCTTTAGTTATTCTTAATCCTACTATGGGAAAATTATAGGCTATACTTATTTTAACAAACAAGGGGATTCCTTTGGACATTACTGCTCCTTGTCAAATGTTTACTATATGCATGAAAGAGGATGATTTATTTTTAAGTTACCAATATTAAAACAGAATTGATTCATCCGATGAGTTTCTTCAAAATCAGTATTGTAAGTACCTGGGTGCTAGTATATCAGAAAAAAGATATAAAAGGACGTGGAGAGTTCTCCAAATTTTGCACGTGTCAGTTTCTCCTGGCTTATAATTTTCACAAAATGTCTCAGAGTTAAAACACTCTTAATTATGCAGTTGCCTTGAATTTGTTTTGGAAAAAGGTCAAGTATAAATAAATGACACAAAAGCATCTATAATTCTACTAGCTGATATTATTTGTATTAACACTAGTAGATACTTGAAGGTGCTTTTTCATGTTTTTGATCAATAAAAATCCTGGCTACTGAATCAATGTTTTTTTTTGTCTTTAATGCAAGATGCTATTTTTATTGCCATTTATTTTATGGTGGCAAATTTTACTTATTAAGAAGTATATTGACTTGTTTTCAAATTATAATTTCTCATAAGTAAAATGCAAAAAGAAAAAAAAAACATACCAGGATATTCATTTTCAATGTTTTTACTCCCCTTTATGTTCATTAAATCATGATTATTTAGAAATAAATACTAAAATGAAACTTATTGCCTTGTTCTATGAAACCAAATCCAATAACTATATTAAAGCTTGTTATAAAATATATAAATAGTTTTGGGTAGTAGAACAAAACTTACTGTTTAGAACATTCTCCAGTTTTTGGGTCATGGATCCTTCTACTTTTTCCGTTCCATCTACTTCCAGTTTTTGATGGATAGCTACAACAAAATGTGTAGTTAAAATTTAGGCTAAATAAATGGATGGGAATACATTACGTTGAAATGACATTTTTAAACAGCTTTTCAAAATGGTCACACTATTTTCACTGATGGAAATAAGCACAAATGTACAAAAACTTTGCATAAACTTAGCAGAGTAACCAAGAAACACCAGTTTAAATTATTCATAGTTTCATGCTATTGAAATAGTACATTATGCCCATAATTATGTGATCCTGAATGTTGAATGGCAACAACAGTTTAATTACAAAAGAAAAGTAAGACTTAAGTAAATAATATCTTTGATGTTTGGTCATAGGAAAGTTATATTTCTTTCTCAGTTCATTATCTGCATGCTATTTTTATAATGGTCTCTTTTATGGCAAATTTTATGTACTTAGAACTATACCGGCTTGTTTTCAAATTATGATTTCTCACAAATAAAATGCAAAAAAAAAAAAAACCTGCAAATTAGAAATACTATTTGAATTATATCAAGCTAAAAATATTTAATTTCAGTCTTGAGACATAACATGGCCAAATATATATTATTCATGTACTATTCATACTATAATTATTTCATTGGAAGTTTCAAAAAAATATCTAAAGACATCAATTTGTAGATGTAGAAATTACATTGGAGTTTTTGCCAGTATTCATATATGTACAAATAATTCATATAAAGATTACCAGAAAATCACTTTAAAACTGTATAGTCTATTGAAAAGGGAAAGTTTTAAACAGAGCAAATCAAGCTTAGAAAATTTTCAAAACAAAATGATCAAATATAATTTCAAATTCAAAACTGTGACATAATAAAAAAAATAGCAAGCTACACATTAATTTACCCATGATCATAAGTTAAGCCCTATATTATTTCTAATGAATACTGCTCTTGTAAGAGGCCAATGATGCATGTTGTACTATTACTTCCATTTCACAGATAGCTCAGTGAAAATAAATAACTTGGCTGAAGTCTCAAAGCCAATGCCAATATTTGAATTCAAGCGGTCTGACCCCAGAACAAAAAAAAATTCACCTATCTGAACAGCATCAACTAAGTCTCTATTTTCACATCTTTAAAATGAAAATAATAGACTTATTATTATATCAGTTGGGAACTGAATTCAGTTGCAAAAAAATGACCTCTCTCAAAAATAATAGCTGCTAAAACACCTAGAATTTTATTCTTTCGCATAATTTGCTCTAGCAAAATCTCAAATGCAAGACACTGAACTTACTAGTAACATCACTCTTTTGTCAGCTATTCTCCAACTCTTTCCTAAAGGAACTTACTGGTTCTGCCTCAACCCTGCCAGTCATGGATGGCAGATTTCTAGGGGGAAAAAGTCTAAGAAAAAAAAAAAGTATTTCTTTTAAAAACTTTAGAAGATAAAAATGCCGAAATATTATAAAGTAAAACTAGAAATACTTCCATGTTCGATACAAGCAAATCTGCTCACACTATTTATTTAAATGTTGCTATAATTTTCTGACCAGCCCATTGGCACTTCTTGCATTTCACTAAGCAGGCACTGCATGGGGTTTGTCCATGGCAATGAGACATGACACCTTATAATAATCTTACTTCCTACATCAAAATTAGCATTAAAGGAAATCATGCAGCCAACATTTACTGTTGCTAACAAAACCCATCACTGATCAGTAGATCAAGACAAGGTGAGCCTGGCTTCCCTTCCCCCCCACCCCCACCAGCTCAGTATACAGCCCCTCTTGGGTGACAAAGCAGCCTCCTGACAACCATCCAGCACAGCAGAACCACTGTCAAGCTGTCAGCCAAGCACAAGGACTGAGAGACATAGGGAACTGATAAAGGCTATCCTATTTTCCAGAAAATTAAACCAAATAACCAATGTTTGGTTCACTTGACCTTTTATTTTCTCTAAAAACATTTTTTAAATAGTATAAATCAATAAGCAACATGGTACATAATCAGAGGTTTGTTTTGTTTCTAATCTATTGAAACTTGAAGCAATTTAATGCCATAAATTTATATTTGGGAAACAAAAAAGGATGCATATGAAAGCTCTATTCAAAAAACTATCAGAGTTATAGAAAGACTGCCAATTGACTCACTAAAATTATTTTAACTTTCTAGTAAAATGTAGATATTAAATAGGCAAAATTCAATCAAAGTTATTATATGTGTCTATGCATTTATATAATGCCAGTATTAAATGAGACACTAAGAAATAGCATGTATGGCAATGTCCTTAAGGGTTCAGTGTCAGGTACACTGTGGTGTATGTACTCTAACTACTATGTTACTACTAGCCTGTGTGACATGAAAATATTCAAACTAGGTAGGTCCAAAATTGACAAACTATTTCTACAATGAACCAGAGAGTAAATATTTTAGTCTTTGTGGGCCACAATGGGCCTCTATAAAGTCTTCTTCTTTTCCTCCCATCTTTTTCTTTTTTTAAAAAAAACCACCCTTGAAAAACATAGCCATGTTTAGCTCCTGGGCCTGTACAAAGAAAGGCTGGCTTAATTTGGCCTATGTGCCAACCTCTGAGCATAATATTTACTAAGAGAAAAGTCTAGGAAGGATTAGGGTAAGATGTATCAATAATTTAAATTTGTAAAGAGCTTTTCAAACATTTAGTTTCTACTTCTTATTCTACCAAATGTGTATGAGTGGCTAAACATATATAAATTCTATTTAAATTGTTTAAGTAATCTGTGAATCCTTTTCTTCCTCAGTTATATTGAAAAAAACAAAACCAAAAACAAATAGTAATATAATTGCACCAATTACATAGAAGACTAAAGGGTTCTCATGCAGATAAGTGGGTCTTACATAACCACTAGAGGCCCGATGCACAAAATTCATGCACCTGGGAAGGGGGAGAATCCCTCAGCCTGGCCTATGCCCTCTTGCAGTCTGGGAGCCCTCTGGGGATGTCCAACTGATGGTTTAGGCCCACTCCCCCGACCCTGGAAGCAGACCTAAACCATCAGTTGGACATCCTTAGCGCTGCCAGCAAGGCGGGAGAAACCCCTGCCACCATCGCTGCGCTTGCTAGCCAGGAGCCAAGCTTCTAGCTGAGCAGGGGTCCCCCTGTGGGAGCATACTGACCACCAGGGGAAAGCTCCTATGTTGAGCGTTTGCCCCCTGGTGTCAGTGTGCATCATATTGACCAGTCGTTCTGCCATTTGGTCTATATGTATATTAGCCTTTATTATATAGGATACTTGCCTTCATACATTAACAGATACTAACAACTGTTAGTATGTGCCAAAAAATCAATAAGGCATCTGGAGTAGCAGTAATAAAAGTAATAAGGAAGGGCGAACCAATCATATACTAAGTAACATGTGTTTAGTTATTCTGCTTTGGTCTCTTTATTCTGGTACTATTTAGTGTATCATAAAAAGAAATAGTTCATACAATTTGGGCCCATTATTGTCCTCAAAAAGAATAGTGATAATTCTGGACTTACTACTAAAAACAGGTGACAAGTTTAAGGGGCAGTAAGAAAAATGGTTACCAAAATAAAGTGTCAATCAGAGGCCACTGAGGACATACAGAAGGCCTTTAATGTTGGGAGAAGCTCCATGAACATCAGCATAACTTGGGGGGACTGCTGTGAGCAGTAGCTAGTAAGAAACCATGGCTCATCAAGGCTTCAAGGAGAGAATAGCAGAAATAGCGATGGGAAAAGTGAAATATATGATACTAGAAATATTTTTGTAGAATATAGTAAAAGAAAACCTATAATAAACACACTGAGATTAACATGGGCAGATTAGTAATGCCAGACATTTCTTATCAAGTTCTAATTAAAATAATCGCAAGGGAGGAAAACTGACCATAGCACAAAAATTTAAAGATAAAGAACAGCCTGGCCAGCATAGCTCAGTGGTTGAGTGTCAACCTAGGAACCAGGATGTCAAGGTTCAATTCTCAGTCAGGGTCCATGCCCATGTTGTGGGCTCGATCCCCCGTATGGGATGTGCAGGAGGCAGCTAATCAATGATTCTCTCTCATCACTGATGTTTCTCTCTCTCTCTTCCTCTCCCTCTCCTTTCTTTTCTGAAATCAATAAAAATATATTTTTTTAAAAAATTGAAGAGGGAGATCTGTCTGCCAGGTCTATTATAACTTAGATGTAAGTAATGTAATTAAATTGGGCATTAATAATATATCAGAGTGCTGTGAAGATAACATTTTCCACCCTACCTATTTCTATCTTTGGCACTGTAACAGAAAATTAACATATACACATTTGTTTTCGTAATAATGTAAAACTAAAACTAAATTAAAAAAACAGAAGTCTACTACAATTAGATCAAAAAGGAAAATTCACATTTCAAATTCTGAAAACACAAAAATGGCATCACTAAAGAACCAATGTAAATAAAGGAAGAACATACAAATAAAGTGAGTTGATAATAAGAAGGGCCTAGAAAATAAACTTTAAATAATTTAAAAATTATAATACAATGCTAAAAACATGAAAATCTTGATGAAAGAGAGAATTTTGGGAGAACCCAAACAAAAACAAATAAAACATAGGGAAAGTAGAAATTAAAAATAAATAAATGGATATAGTATACATATATCTGCCAGTGCTCACCTCACTTGAACTCAATGGTCTATCCTATTGTCCTACAGGAGGAACAAGTAGACACTAATGGCCTCCTGATGTGATCACGCAGGAAGCACACGCTAACTACCACATATGGTCAATAATGTTGAAAATGAATCTTACTAATGTCCAAATAGATAAGTTCAAACTATAGAACAGACTAAAATAAGTTAAATGACACCATGGTAAAGTAATCAGTCAAATCCAGACCATGGGATATCCTACATGACAAATAACCTTGCTTCTTCAATAAGTCATTGGCATAGAGGGGAAAAAAAAGACAATGTAATAAAAATGAGGGGATAGTTTTACTTTAAAAGAAGCCTGCTGAAACTGGTTTGGCTCAGTAAATAGAGCATCGGCCTGCAGACTGAAGGGTCCCGGATTTGATTCCAGTCAAGGGCCTGTACCTTGGTTGTGGGCACATTTCCAGCAGGGGCTGTGCAGGAGGCAGCTGATCGATGTTTCTCTCTCACTGATGTTTCTAGCTCTCTATCTCTCTCCCTTTCTCTCTGTAAAAAATCAATAAAATATATTTTTTTTAAAAAAAGGCTTAAGAAACTTAAAAAAACATGAAATACCTGGACCTTATTTGGATCTTCATTTGGCTAAACCAATTTAAAAACAAAAAAGTTGGAGGGTAATTGGAGGAATTTTAATATGAGCTGGGAATTAAGAGGATATTAAAGAATTATTAAAACTTGTTAGCTCTAATAATGGCATTGCGATTTTGTAGGTAAATGTCCCTGAGGAGAGTGGGGACTCATACTAAAGTATACAAGACAGAAATGTCATGCTGCTTGAGATTCACTTCATGGGATGAGAAAAACACAAACCAACCAACCATCCGCAAAAAACACTGATGAAACAAGGATGGGAAAATATTAGTAACTGTTAAATCTAGATGATAGATAGATGGGGATGACTATCTTTTCCACTTTAAGCATGTTTGAAATTTATCATAATAAAAAGTAAAATAAATTACCCGAGCAATTTATTAGCTCTTTCAATGTATTAGCTCTATCAAATTTCCACCACATAATTCCTAATCTACATAACCCATTTCAAAGTACATACATGTACACATAGATTCATATTATTCTGTATAACAATAAAATCAAAGCCTGACCAATATTTAGCATTTTTAAAAATTATAAATCAATTCCACCTAAGATGATAGTCAAAAATTTTTCTAATGAGTTACTAATAAATCAAATATTATAGTACATTAAAATACCCAGAGAACCTAAAGAATAAAGATTCCTAACATATATAATTTTATATTAATTTCTAATTTTGTAATATGTACTCATCTAAGCTAAGGGGAAAAAAAAAACAAAATTAAATACATCAACATATTAAAATAATTATCTCTACAATGGAATGACAATAGTTCTTATTAGTTACTGCTTTTTATAATATGCATTTCACTTACATCACAGAAATATAAAAGCTAGATATATGTGTTTAAAATTTTCAAATTTACTATTAAAATCATTTTCTATATTGAGTAGTCAGTTGCTTATTAGTAGTTGGTCACCGTTATCTTTGTTAAACTATTTTTCTTTTTAATTCTCATCGGAGTATATGTCTTTATGGATTTTTAGAGAGAGGGAAAGGAAGACAGTGAGGAGGGGAGAGAGGGAAAGATGGGGGGAGAGAGAGAGAGAGAGAGAGAGAGAGAGAGAGAGACAGACATTGACGTGGGAGAGAAAAATCAGTAAGTCGCCTCCTATATGCGCCCAAATGAGGATTTAACCACAACTTGGGCAGGTGAGTTGACCAGGAATTGAACCTGCACCTTTTGGTGCATAGGACAATGCTCCAAACAAGTGAGCAACCAGGCCATGGGTCTCTGTTAAACTTTTAAGTTTCCAATATACTTCTAGGGCAAATGTCTAATAAATGAGATGACATAAATTTAACGCACAAAATAAAACTTCTTGAAATCTGCCAAGACTGAAGCCATTTATAGAAGTAAAACCATAAACAAAGAAATACAAGTATAAACGTATATACAAATATGTATATTTTTTAAAAATGAGTAGACAGAAAAGTCAAACATACTGTCACTAAGTGAAATAATTATAATTAAATAATCTATGAGAATGGCTAATCATATATGGCAAATTATCATTTGTATAAATACTAATAACTTAATTCTACTTCTCTGTTCCATCCTGAATATTTGCTTTTTATCCCATCAAAAATTTCACTTTGATCTGCAAGGAAAGAGCTGTACCAGATGCTCATTTCACTTGTCAGAAGTCAACTATGCATGTTTGGCCCAGAAAGAAGGGGTTTTAGAAATAATAAAAGGATGTCTGTACTTTAAGAATACAAATTAATTTTAAAATTTACTCTTTCTGAATGGAAGAAGGTATGGCCTCCTTGTCAAGTCAGTACTTAGCTATATGTAGGTAACAGGTTATAGGGATCTTTGTTTTTTAAAAGAACTGCACTAACTTTTATTAATATATTTTACTTTTCACTAAACAGTAAGTTGATTTCTATTAAAGACAGTTTTAGGGAGGAAAACCTATACAATATCTTTCCCTGAAATGTTTAAAACTATGTTATTTTTATTTAATACAGTTTCCCTTACATATACAGATGACATGCATGGTGAACAGTTAAATATTGTATATGGTACTGGTGGGGTGATTGCTAAAAAGGATTATGTTACTATCAGTCTTTTCAAAATCAAACACAAAATGGGTCACGTTTATGGAATTAGTCACATGTGTAAAATATTGATGTCTAGGGATTTTTAAAATTGTAGAATTTAATCCATTGGGATTTAATTTCTTATCGACCCTGGAGACGGGGCATTGTGGAGAGGCAAAGTGGTCTCCTATTTCACACATGTACCATGGGTCTACAAAAGCCTCAGAAACAAATATTTAAAGTATCAAATCTTCAAAGAGATTCCAGCCTAGTCTGCAACAAATATTTATGGCACATTTTATATCTCTACTTTTATAAACACAGACCAAGTGTCACACCCTGTAAACACTCTGCAAACACAGTGTCAAGTTTCTGCTGTGGAAGCCACAGCAGATGGCTCTCAGGGTTACCTTACCTGCAAGGGCATCCTGGGCTTCAAAGAAAGTACTAAGACCCCCTTTCACACATGCCAGGCTGCCCTCACTCTTTTTGTTAGCCTGCCTCTTCAGGTTGGAAACTGCCATTTTGAGCTGCTCAAAACTGAAATAAAATAAAAAAAAAAACAAAGTTTGATACTCTTAACAACAAAAAAGAAACAAAATAATCCATCCTATATAATAAAGAGGCATCCTATATAATAAAGAAGCAATATGCAAATTAACTAACACACCTTTCCACAAGATGGCCACCCATGTGGTCACAAGATGGCCACGCCCATGTGGTCACAAGATGGCTGAACCCATGTCAAGACAAGATGGCTGCCACAAGGTGGCCAGCAGGGGAAGCAGTTAGGAGTGACCAGGCTGGAAGGGCAAGGGCAGTTAAGGGTGATCAGGCCTGCAGGGGAAGGCAGTTGGGGATAATCAAGCTGGCAGGAGAGGGCAGTTATGGGGGATCAGGCCTGCAGGGGAGGCAGTTAGGGGCAACCAGGCCAGCAGGGGAGGATAGTTTGGGGCAACCAGGATAGCAGGAAGAGCAGTTGGGGGTGATCAGGCTCGCAGGGCAGTGGTTAGGGGTGACCAGGTGGCAGGCAGAAGCAGTTAGGGGCAATCAGGCAGGCAGGTGGATGAGTGAGTGATTGGGAGCCAGTAGGCCCGGACTGTGAGAGGGATGTTTCGACTGCCAGTTTAGGCCCAATCTCATTGAAGAGGGTGCAGGTTGAGCTGAGGGACACTCCCCCCTTCCAGTGCTTGAATTTCATGCACTGGACCTCTAGTTAAGTATAAAATACTAAAGCCTTCATTAAGATACAGACTGTTATATTACCAGATGAAAATAAAGTCTTTCAAATTCTTACTTAGAGCTAAAATTTTTAATGTAAATGCCAAAATTACAGCAGCTAGAAAATAGATTAATAACCCTCAAGTGATCATTCCAAATATATAAAATCCTTATGATAGAAATATACATGTCAGAATTTTTTGACCAATATATATCATATATCATATATCATATATCATATATCATATATCATATATCATATATCATATATCATATATCATACATGCATAAGCCAGGTAAGGAGTTCTGAATATCATTTCTCTGGTGTTAAAGCCTAGATCACACTGTGGTTGGAAGCCATCTAAAGCAGGATCTTCTTAGTATGTTCACTTCTTTTATTGATTTTTTTCTTTTTCTTTTTTTTTCTTTTTTACAGAGAGAAGAAATGAGATGGATAAAGAGATAGAAACATTGATGAGAGAGATACTAGTACATCATCTATTGGCTGCCTCAGCATGACCTCTGCATCCCTCTTACTGGGGATTGAGCCCACAAACTGAGCACATGCCCTGACCAAGAATCAAACTGTGACCTCTTGGATCATGTGTCAACATTCAACCACTGAACCATACAAGCCAGGCTGTATGTTTATTTCTGTATTCCGGACACAAACTGAGCGTATCGCTGTCCTTACCATCAACAGCCAATCCTGTCATTAGCAGTGAAATTACAGAAAAAACTGGGGAAGGTTTTCAATCTACCAGTTAAATAATTAAAAAGACAACAATATTTTATCTCTATATCTCAAAAAGAGAAAAAACTCGGTAGTCTCAGTAATTCAGAAGTTTTATTTCTATCTGGGCTAAGAAATTTAGCTATAAAACTTTAAATATATTGAATGCCATGATAGCTCTAAACAGAAAAGAGATCAATTCTGACTTATCCTATCTAATAAAATAGTAATATGCAAACTGACCATACCTCCGCTACACCCACAAGCACACCCACCAGCCAATCAGAGCGAGTATGTAAATTAACCCAACCAAAAAGTTTCAATGGCTGTGGGAGCAGAAGGCTTGACTCTGCTCCAGGCTACAAAGTTTCAATTGTAGAAGATAAATAAATCCCAGATAGCAGGGCCTCCATTTGGGTCGCTGGGGAGGAGGGGGGTGGCCAGCCTGCAAACCACCACAGGCCCCTCGCCCAGGCACCCCATGCCCCAAGGGAACTCCCACCCTGACCCAGGACACCCTTCAGGGCAAACCAACTGGCCCCCATCCATGCACCAGTCCTCTATCCTATCTAATAAAAGAGTAATATGAAGATTGACCATCACTCCAATACACAAAATGGCTGCCCCCATGTGGTCAAAAGGTACTGTCCCACCCTAATTAGTTTGGCTCAGTGGACAGAGCCTGAGGACTGAAAGGTCCCAGGTTCGATTCCAGTTAAGGGCATGTACCTTGGTTGCAGGCACATCCCCGGTAGGAGGCAGCTGATTGATGTTTCTAATTCTTTATCCCTCTCTCTAAAAACAAAAATCAATAAAATATATATTAAAAAAAAAAAAGATCCTGCCCCAATGTGGACACAAGATGGCCACCACAAGATGGCTAGCAGGGGAAGGCAGTTGGCAGGGATCAGGCCTGCAAGGGAGAGCAGTTGTGGGTGATAAGGCCAGGGTAGGTGGGGGTGATCAAGCTTGCAGAGGAGGGCAGTTAGGGGTGACCAGGCCAGCAGAGGAGTGAAGTTGGAGCTGACCTGATCTACAGGGAAGGGCGGTTTTGGGGGAACTCAGGCCTGCAGGGAAGGGCAGTTGGGGGCAGGGGAGGGCAGCTGGGGGTGACCAGACCTGCAGGGGAGGGCAGTTAGGCGTGACCAAGCCCAAAGGGGAGGGCGGTTAGGGGCAAACAGGCTGGCAAGCGAGCAGTTAGGCATCAATCAGGCTGGCAAAGGAGTGATTAGGGGGTAATCAGGCTGGCAGGCAGAAGTGGTTAGGGGCAATCTGGAAGGCAGGCAGGTGAGCAGTTGGGAGCCAGGAGTCCTGGCTTGTGAGAGGGATGTCCGACTGCCCGTTTAGGCCCGATCCTGCTTGGATCGTGCCTAAACGGGCAGTCAGACATCCCCTTGGAGAGGGAGCAGGCTGGGCTGAAGGACACTCCACATCCCTGTGCATGAATGTCATGCACTGGGCCTCTAGTAGTAATACAAAAAGCACAGTCATAATGTAAAATCAGAACCATCTCCTACAATGAAGGATTTCAGACATTTGCTTTAACAATTTAGTAGGCCAAATTTATTCTATGTATATACCAACTTTTCCTCAAGTTTTCTACTAATGGTTTTCTTCCTAAAAGAAGAATTTCTCTTAAGTTATATTTTAACAAGTTGAATTTTCAAGAATATAAATTTTAAGCAATAAACCACTCACTAAAGAATTTTCACTAAATATAATTATTTTAATACAGTCTTGCAAAAAAAGTAAGAAACCTGATCTTGTAGAGAAAGTGAGTAAAATTTAATTAGCAGACAAAAAGGAGCACTTTAATTTAGATATATGACCTTGTCTATTTTTTGTACCTAATTTTACACCAAGTCTTTGCAAAATGATAAACCAAATCATCTTCCTTTGCTCTGTGATCTGGGAAGATGGTGTGTTTCCTACTTTATGCCAGGACTTGAAATTTTTGTTATTTGACTTGGGAAAAGTCACATTCAGACACATCAGTTTCATAACATAGCTGAGACTCCACAAAGTTTTCATGGGTTGCACAAATAATGAAACGGATAGAAACAACATGATAGTAAGAAATAAGGACACTTTAATTAATAGCCCCATTTTACAAATAAGGAAATAGGTACCCTGAGAGGTTTACAAACTCACCCAAAGTTAATGGGCGCTGAGAGAACTAGACCTATAAACACACATTACTGAATAATCCTCTTTACTACATCTGAGTGAACAACTCACAATCAACAGTTCCACATCACTAACCTGGTGGTTGAGTGGTTCTCTATCAGATACCAGGCAGCTGAAAAATTCTCACTTGTAAAATCTGCACTCATTCCAGGAAATAGCATTTCCAATTCCTTCTGGGGAAATTTACTTCTGTGGGAGAAAAAAAAGTTTACAATATAGTTCATGTTCTATTACTTCAAAGATGTAACAGATGTCCAGGAGTACCTGCTATAATAAACATGAATACAAATCATTAAAATTATGCATCTATATAATGAAGCCTATGTCTTCATGTGTATACAAATAAATTTCTTATACCTCAGCTGATTTCTTATATATCAATGTAGAGGCCCAGTGCAAGAAATTCCTGCACAGGTGCAGTCCCTAGGCCTGGATGGCGATCAAAGCACCGGCATATGACATGAAAAGGCAGGTTACAGCTGACCTCTGAGCCCTGGGCAGTACCTGGGCCCTTGACCCCTACCCACCCCACTCTGCCTGAGCCACAGTACCTGGGATCCCACATGGAAATTCAGTGAGCACAGCCAGACGTTGCAGCCCTGGGTGCAACATGGGCCTCTGGGCCACCCAGTGGCACTGCACAGAAGCCAGGTAGACAGCACGCTCTCTCCCTACTGGCCTCACAGACCAGCTCCTGCACAAGTCCACAGAGAGCCCAACTTGCCTCTGTGGTCCTGGCAGCTGGATCCAACTCATGAGGAAGAGGCCAAGTGAATGCGGAGCAGGCTCCTCCTGGGCAACCAGCACCTGAGCATGGGGGCTTCCCTGGCATGTGAGCCCTGGTATCTCAAGGGAGTTTATCAGAGGGAATGAGAGTGAGCTCAGTGGAAACCCCACATTCTCATTTCACCTCTGTCCCTATCACTCTTGCCCCCAGGTAGCTGGCGAGAGGTTGCAAACCCCCACCAGAGTGCAACAGAAGGTTGGTCACAGCCAACCACCCATAGTTCCCCTTTCCAGCAGAGGGCCTGGCCCCAATTGGGTGAACAGAGCTTGCCAGCCACTGGTAGCTGTCTATAAGGCTTTCGATTGGGGATGGGACCCTCAACCAGCTCCCTCAACACTTGGGAGCTGGGCAGCAGCCCCGCCCTCCACCCTTGCTGCAGCCACTGATCTCTATCAATGGTAACTAAGCCCACTGTCTGGCTCGCTCAGTGCCTGGAGCCAGGAGGCAGTCCCAGCCCCACTCCTGTTTGCCATCTGTGGAGCAATTGGGCCCCCACTCACACCCACTTTGGCCTGGTGCCGCCTGCTCACTTGCTCCATCACTCCACCATCCCACCACAGTCATGCTCTCATTGGGGCCTATTGGGTCCAGCAGTGCTTCCACTGCCGCCCACTACCAGCACTGCAACACCGATGCCCCACATATTCTGGGCCACACCTGGTGGTCAACATATGTCATGGTGAGCGGTCAAACTCCAGGTCAAGCAGACAATTTGCATATTAGGCATTTACTATATAGGATTTGAACATACTTAATAAGAAATTCATTAAAATATAGAAAATTCATTAGCACTAGAATGTAAGATTAAATGTAAGATAATATAAGAACTAAGTAGATACTTTATAAAATCCATCCAGAGCCAGTGAGAGAGCATAGGCCGGTTTCGCAGCAATAGGAGAGCAATACCTAAATCAAAGGAATGTGTTTCTTCAGGATCTTCTGGCAGTGACTCTGAGAGTGAAGTTAAAAAAAAGTGAAAGAGGAAAAAGCAAGTTACTTCAGAAAAACCTGTAAAAAAGCAAAACATAATCGATCCAAAAAAAAAATGGCAGCGGAATGGACGGACGTCTCTAGAGCATTGCGAACAGAGAGAACAGCTGAGGGTTGCACAGGGAGTGTTTGTTGTCGATTTAAGGGAGAGTTATCTTCCAAGAGAACGTGGGGGACTACTGACCAGGCAACCCTACAGCCACAGGGTTTTTTCTTCCAGAGCCACCAGCTCAAACATGGATACCATGCCATCTTAAAGGGGAAAGTGGGTGTTTACGGCAGCCTGAAAAGCTACAGCTGTGGCACCTACCAAACACCCTGAAAAGCTACAGCTGCAGAACCCACCAAACAGCCGGGGGACCCAGAACACCGCTCCCCAATCAGTGCAAACACATGAATTCAGAGGAGCTCCACACACCACACAAAACGGTCAGATTTCACCTGGGATAAGGCAAGGTCTCCGGTTCCACAGAACAGAGAGATGTGCACACTGTAGGAACTGTATCAGGGGGAAAGCTGCACCTAGCGAAATCTGTGGATATTGGGCAGGGTGTGATCCCTGAATGTGGAAAGGGGCCCTCAGAGCTGTTAATAGAGGGGAGCTCTAGAAAGCAACCAATTTTGATCTGAGGCAGAAGGACAGCCTGGGAGTTATTAAAGTGTGCAGGCTGCTTGAACAGGTGCTGGAAAGGGGGACTTGCACTCTTTCTTCTTCAGACCCTTGCTTCTGATTGCTAAGCCCAATACATAGGATCACCCAATTGGGAACATCCTAAGAGACTGCAGAGGAAAGTTGTTTTTCTGGAACCTGGGGATCAAAGTGAGGAATAATCATCAGAGAACCAGCTCTGGGGAAAACCATTCCCAGAAACCAGTAGTGAGTACCACAGTAAAAGCAGGATAAAGAGGACCTATAGCAGTGGTTCTCAACCTTCCTAATACCGTGACCCTTTAATACAGTTCCTCATGTTGTGGTGACCCCCAACCATAAAATTATTGCTACTTCATAACTGCAATTTTGCTACTATTATGAATCATAATGTATCTGTTTTCCGATGGTCTTAGGCAACCCCTGTGAAAGTGTCGTTCGACCGCCAAAGGGGTCACAACCAACAGGTTGAGAACCACTGACCTTTAGTCTCAGAGGTCAATTCTGAAACAGTACCACCTGTGAGATGACTCACAAATTGACTCTTGAGTAATCACAAAAGAATAAAGATTTAAGATACACCACCTGCTTAAAAACCAGGACTGGTTTATAACACTGAGCTGCAGTGGAACACAAGGAAGTGCAATATCTTCCCAACTAGGAAACAGGCTTGACAAGCAGAACAATAGAGGAAGTGAATGACCTTCACTACTGCACATTTCTATTCTTTTGTTTTATATTATTTTTTATTTGTTATTTACTTTTTCATCTTTTAATTAAAAACCTATGTTTTTCTTTTTTCCTCAATTGATTTTACCTTTTAAATTATTACATTTTTATTTTCAACCTGTATTATTACTACTACTATTTTACCTTTTTGAAAAAAAAAAGAAGTGACATTTTATTTTCTCTTTATTTTACTTTTGGATTAGAGTTATACATTCTATTTTCATCCTTAAGCATCATTTTACTCTATCTCAACTCTACCTTTATACAACATTCTCTTCCTAAATTTTCCCATTTTGTTGTCTTCTTTCTTTTACCCTTTTCCTACTTTAGATTTTCCCTAAAATCTTTTTACCTGGTTAAAATTTCACCCCACTTATATATCTAATTTCCAATCCCCTACAATAAGTCAATATATACCTCTCTCTTCTCTGTCTTCACGATCTGTTTTTCTCTATGTCCTTTTGTTGTTGTTTGCTTGAACATTGATTATATCATTTTTGATACATTTTGTGAGATTGTTGTTGCTTATTCTACTTGTTTTATTTTTCTTTTTGTTTACTTTGATTTTTATTTATATTTTCCCTTGACTTCATTGATATTACTTGGTATTTGTAATTTGTATTAATCTCCAGGTACTTCTTGCCGGAATTTGTTGGGGTTAGTGGGTGTTCTACTTGAGTTTTCTCTTCATATATATAATTTGTTCCCCTTTTCTTTTAATTCTCTTTCTTTTCTCTATACTTTTTTTAAAGCTATTTTTATTCTTTACCCCTCTGTTCCTTCTTCACTTCCTTTTTTTTCTTTTTTCCTCTTTTTTTTTTCTCCCTTCTCCCAATTTCATTTTGGCACTCTTATTTTTTCCTCTTTTCTCTCTTCTTCTTTTTCTACTTTCCTCTAATTTGTGTCTTACGGTGGTCATGTAATTTGTGTTTATTAATACTGTGAATACATTTCTATTCAATAACTTCTGTATTGTACCTGGTTGTGGTATATTTTGTACCTTTAAATCAATGCAGGAGAGAAACCTATATAACCAGACACCCGGAGAAAAAAGACCATGGGCAGAAAAAGAAACAGCCAGCATATGAAAGAAAAGTAGGCATCACCAGAAAAGGAAGTAAATGAAATAGAAGCAAACAACTGCCAGAAAAAGAGTTCAGAGAAATGGTCATAAGGTGGCTGAAAAGAATAGAAGACAAATTCAACAATATGAGTAAGAACCAAGAGGAAAGTATAAAGAATTAAGAAGAAATGAAAAATGGCATAGATGTTGTAAAGAACTCATTAGAAAGCATCAAAAGTAGACTAGAAGAAGCAGAGGACTGCATCAGTGAGCTAGAAAACAAGGTAGGAAAAAATACCCAAGTACAGCAGCTTCTAGAAAAAAAAATTTAAAAAGCAAGAGGAGAGCCTAAGAGAATGTTGGGATAACATGAAACAAAACAACACCCACAGAACAGGCATTCCAGAAAGAGTGGAAACTGAGCAAGGAATAGAAAACCTGTTTGAAGAAATAATGACAGAAAACATCCCTGGAAAGAAAACACACACACACACACACACACACACACAAATCCAAGATGCTCAAAGAGTCCCAAAGAAAGTGAACCCAAACACCAAATACAAGGTAAAAATCTTAAAAGTGGAGAGAGACAGAGAGTTACCTACAAAGGAAAACCCATCAGAGTAGCAATTGATTTCTCAACAGAAACTAATCAGTTCAGAAGGGAATGGAATGAAATATGCGAAGACATGAAAAGTAAGGGCCAAAATCTAAGAATACAGTACCCCATAAATCTTTCAATCAGAATTAAAGGTGAAAACAAGAGCTTCACAGATAAAAAAGGTTTAAGGGAATTTATAATCACCAAACAGGGAATGTAAGAAATGTTAAAGGTTCTCTTGTAAAAAAACAAAAACAAAACAAAACAAAACAAAAAAAACAACAACAAAGAATGAACTCAGGGGTAAAGAAAAAAATGGCGACAAATAAGTATCTAACAATAATAACTTTAAATGTAAACAGATTAAGTGCTCCAATCAAAAGACATAGGATAACAGATTGGATAAAGAAACTTTCTACAAGAAACCCACCTCAGAAAAAAAGATGCACACAGACTGAGAGTGATGAAAGATGTTTTTTCAGGCAAATGGAAATGAAAAAAAAGAAATGGGGCTGCAATACTCATATCTGACAAATTAGACCTCAAAGTGAAGGACAAAACAAGAGATAAGGGAGACCACTACATAATATTAAAGGGAGCAATCCAACAAAAAGAAATAACTCTGGTAAACATATAGGGACCCAATACAGAAGCATCTAAATACATAAAACAAATTCCTGGAAGATATCTAGGGAGAAATTGACATCAATACACTCTTAGTAAGAGACTATAATACCCCACTATCATCACAGGACAAATCCCCTCTAAACAAAAAATAAGCAAAGGAACATCAATCCTAAATGACTCACTAGACCAGATCAAATTAACTGACATCTTCAGAACTTTAACCTCAAAGCCACAGAATATACATTCTTCTAAAGTGCAGTTGGGTCATTTTCAAAGATAAAACATACGTTGGATCATAGGGAAAGTCTCTCCAAATTCAAGAAGATAGAAATCATATCAAGCATCTTCTCAGATGGCACTGGCATAAAACTGGAAATCAACTACAATAAAAACAATACAAAGAAATTAAATACGTGGACACTAAACAGCATGCTATTAAACAATGACTGGGTAACCAGAGAGATCAAGGAAGAAATAAAAAATATCATGGCAACAAATGACAATGATAACACAATACAAAATTTATGATACATGGTGAAAGCAGTCTTGAGGGGGAAGTTCATAGCTCTACAAGCCTACTGCAAAAAAAAATAAGAAACAATAGTAATAAATTACCTAATTCTACAACTCAAAGAGCTACAAAGAGAGCAACAAGAAAAGCCCAATGCATGCAGAAGAAAGGAAATGGTAAAGGTCAGAGAGGAGATAAACAACACAGATACAAAAGAAGCAATTCAAAAAATCAACAAAATCAAGAGCTGGTTCTTTGACAAGATTGATGGACCACTAGCCAGGTTCACCAAGAAGCAAAGAGAGAAGACACAAATAAACAAAATCAGAAATGAAAGAGGATAAATAACTACCGATCCTCTGAAATACAAAGGATTGTAAAAAAATACTATGAACAACTCTATTCCAACAAACTGGACAAACTGCAGGAAATGGATATATTCTTAGAAAAATATAACCTTCTAAAACTCAATCAGGAAGAATCTAAACATCTCAATAGGCCAATAACTATGGCAGTAATTGAAGCAGTCATCAAAAAGCTTCCAACAAACAAAAGCCGAAACCAGTTGGCTACACAGGATAGTTTTAAAAAACATTCAAGGAAGAATTAAAACTTATTCTCTTCAGAATATTCAAAAAAATTCAAGAAGAGGAAACACTTCGAAAGACCTATGAAGCCAGCATTACCTTAATATCAAAACCAGATAAAGACAAAACAATGAAATAGAATTACAGCCGATATTCCTCATGAACATAGATGCTAAAAAACTCAACAAAATTCAAGCAAATCGGATCCAGCAGGACATCAGGAAGATCATACACCATGACCAAGTAGGATTTATACCAGGAATATAAGGATGGCACAATATACACAAATCAATAAATGCGATACATCACATAAACAAATTGAGAGATAAGAATCACATAGTCATATAATTTGATGCAGAACAAGCATTTGACAATATCCAACACCCTTTCTTTTATATATATATTTTATTGATTTTTTATAGAGAGAAAGGGAAAGAGATAGAAAGTCAGAAACATCGATGAGAGAGAGCCATCGATTAGCCGCCTCCTGCACGCCCCACAGTAGAGATGCACCCGCAAGCAAGGTACATGCCCCCAACCGGAATCAAACCTGGGACCTTTCAGTCCACAAGCCGACGCTCTATCCACTGAGCCAAACCGATCTCGGCTCAACACCTTTTCTTGATAAAAACTCTTAGCAAGGTGGGAATAGAAGGATCATACATCAACATCATAAAAGCCATATATGTTAAACCCACAGCTAACATCATACTCAATGGGCAAAAACTAAAACCATTTCCCCTAGGAATAGGAACAATTCAGGGATGCCCATTATCATCACTCCTGTTCTACATAGTACTAGAAGTATTAACCATTGCAATCAGACAAAAAGAAGAAATAAAAGGCATCCAAATTGTAAAAGAAGAAGTAAAGCTGTCCTTATTTGCAGATGACATGATACTGTAGATAAAAATCCCAAAAGACTCCATCCAAAAATTAATAAATGAATTTGGCAATGTAGCAGGATACAAAATTAATGCCAAGAAATCTATGGCATTTCTCTACACTAATAGTGAACTTACAGAAAGAGATACTAAAAAGCAATCCCATTTACCATTGCACCAAAAAAATTAAGATACCAAGAAATAAACTTAACTAAGAAAGTAAAATGCCTATAAGCAGAAAACTACAGGACAATGAAAAAATAGATATAGAGGAAAACATAAACAGATGGAAGAGGATACCATGCTCATGGATTGGGAGAATCAACATTATTAAGATGTCATACTGCCCAAAACAATCTATAGATTCAATGCACTTCCCATTAAAATGCCAATAACATATTTCACAGACCTAGAAAAAACTCTCCAAAGATTCATCTGGAACAAAAACAGACCCAAAATAGCCACAGCAATCCTGAGAAAGAAGAATAAAGCAGGTGAGATCTCAATACCAGAATTCAAACTCTATTACAAAGCAACTGTTCTCAAAACAGCCTGGTACTGGCACAAGAAGAGACACATAGACCAATGGAATAGAATAGAGAATCCATATATCAACCCAAACCACAACGCTCAATTAATATTTGACAGAGGAGGCATGAACATACAATGGAGTCAAGACACTCTCTTCTATAAATGGTGTTGGGAAAATTGGACAGATACATGCAAAAAACTGAAATTAGACCACCAACTTACACCATACACAAAAATAAACTCCAACTGGATATAGGATTTAAACCTAAGATGGGAAACCATAAAAGTACTAGAGGAATCCACAAGCAGCACAATCTCAGACATATGTCAAAAGAACTTCTTCACTGATACTGCTCCAAGGGCAATGGAAGCTAAAGAGAAAATAAACAAATGGGACTACATCAAAATAAAAAGTTTTTGTACAGCAAAAGAAACCACCAACAAAACAACAAGAAAGCCCATTCTATGGGAGAACATATTTTCAAATGTTAGCACTAATAAAGGTTTAATCTCCAACATCTACAGCCAACTTATACAACTTAATGAAAAGAAGATAAATGATCTAATAAAAAAATGGGCAATGGACCTAAATAGAACCTTTTCAAAAGAAGACAGAAGGAAGGCCAAAAGACACATGAAAACATGCTCAAAGTCACTAATTATCTGAGAAATGCAAATCAAAATGGCAATGCAATACCATCTTACACCTGTCAGAATGGCAATTATCAACAAATCAACAAATGACAAGTGTTGGCAAGTATACGGAGAAAAAGGAACCCTGGTTCACTGCTGATGGATATGCTGACTGGTGCAGCCACTGTGAATAAGAGTATAGTGTTTCCTCAAAAAACTATAAATGGAACTCCCATTTGACCTAGCAATCCCACCCTTAGAAATATATCCTAAGAAACTAGAAACACCAATCAGAAAGGATAGATGCACCCCTATGTTCATAGCAGCACAATTTACAATAGCTACAGTTTGGAAATAGCCTAGGTGCCCATGAACAGATGAGTAGATGAGAAAACTATGGTACATCTACACAATGGAATACTAGGCTATCATAAAAAAGAAGGAATTCTTACAATTTGCAGCAATCTGGATGGAACTGGAGAGCATTATGCTAAGTGAAATAAGCTAGTCAATGAAAGAAAAATACCACATGATCTCACTCATTTATGGATAATAAAGTACATTATAAACTGATGAACAAAAAGATAGATACAGAGGTAGGAAAGCATCAAAGAGACTATCAAATCACAACAGAAAGGTTAGGGAGAGTTGGGATAGATAAGAGATCAAGCGAAGGACTTGTATGCATGCATATAAGCATATCCAATGAACACAAGAAAATGGGGGATTAGGGTATGTATGATAGTAGGGTGGCAATGGGAAGATATGTATACATGCAATACATTAATAAAAAAATTTAAAAAAGGAAAAACGAAAGAAATATAGAAAATTATAAACATACCTGTACCCACCACCCAGAAATAAAAAGTGTTAGTTTTTTTTTCACAAAATAATAAAATAAATAAAATAAAATAAAACATTTTCTCACCCCTAAGCAAAACACTAATGTCTATGGGCAGTCACTCCCCATTTTCCTTTCCCCTCAGCTCATGGCTACCACTACTCTACTCTCTGACTCAGTGATTTTGTCTATTACAGACACGTCATAACAGTGGAATCCTACATGTGGTAATCTTCTGTGACTGGCTTATTTCACCTAGCTTAACGTTTCCTAGGATTAGCCACATGGAAAATTGCATCAAAATTCCCTTTCTTTTGGCCAAATAATGTTTTGCTTTTTATTTTTTATTTTTTACAGAGAGGAAGGGAGAGCGATAGAGAACTAGAGGCATTAATGAGAGGGAGACATTGATCAGCTGCCTCCTGCACGCCCCTTGACTGGAATGGAGCCTGGACCTCTCAGTCTGCTGGCTGGTGCTCTATCCACTGAGCCAAACTGGTTTGGGCCAAATAATGTTCTTTTTGTGGACATTCCACATTTTACTTTCAGATGCATCAGTTAATGAACATTTTAGTTGTTACTACTTTGAGACTATTGCAAATAATACTGCTATGGACATTTGAGTACAAGTTTTTGCATGGACATGTGTTTGCATTTCTCTTAGGTACATACTTAGGAGTGGAATTGTTTGGGCATGTGAGAACTCTGTTAATCCTCTTGAGGAATTTCCCAAGCAGCTATACAATTTCACATTCTTGCCAGCAATGAATGAGGCTTCTCATTCCTTCTCATATCACTGATATTTGTTATTTTCTACTTTTTAAAAAAAATACTTTTTTATTGATTTTTTACAGAGAGAAAGGGAAAAGGATAGAGTTAGAAACATCAATGGGGAAGAAACATCAATCAGCTCTCCTGCACACCTCCCACAGGGGATGTGCCTGCAACCAAGGTACATGCCCTTGACTGGAATCAAACCTAGGACCTTACAGTCCACAGGCCATTGCTCTATCCCAGCGGTTCTCAACCTGTGGGTCGTGACCTGTTTTCCGATGGTCTTAGGCTCTACAGCAGTGACCCACAGGTTGAGAACCACTAGCAAGGGTCGCCTGAGACTATCAGAAAACACAGATATTTACATTACGATTCACCACAACATGAGGAACTGTATTAAATGGTCACAGCATTAGAAAGGTTGAGAACACTGCATCCAATGAATCAAACCAGTTAGGGCTCTACTTTTTAAAGTATAGCCATTCAGGTGGATGTGAAGTGGTATCTCATAGTTTGGATCTGGAATTCCTTAATAATTAACGATGGTACACATCTTTTCATATATTCTTTTTGGTCACTATCTTCTTTGTAGAAATGTCTATTTACATATTTGCCCTTAGAAAACTGAGTGTCTTTTCTTAACTGTAGGACTTATTAATATTTCCTTTGTACTAGTCTCTAGATATAATTTGCAAATATTTTTTCTCATTTTGTCTTTCCACTTTTTAAAAAAGATTGCTCTATTAATTTTTAAGGAGAGAAATGGAAAGGGGAAAGAGAGACAGAGAGACTGATCTGTAAGGACCTTAGAGAGCCCAGTTAGATAAACCAAGCATGAGGCTGCAAACACTTTATCAGCCATGATTCCACCTCTGATGTTCTCTTCTTAAATAATTTAATATTTTCTAACTGAGAAGAGCCACTGTGGTCTTGTTGTACACAAATTGATTCAAAAATTTCATATCCTCATTTATTTCATTCATTCTAGCATAACCTCATGCAGGACTTCCACAATTTTAGTAAATATGAAAGGTGGTATTGGATTTTTTTAAAAAATCCTTTTATAGTTCTAAAAATGTAAAGCTTATCCTAGATGGTGTGGCTCAGTTGGTTGGGCATCATCCCATGCTACAAAAGGTTGCCAGTTTGATACCCATTCAGGTCTAATTGCAGGCTAGATCCCCAGTAGGAAACAGTGGATTGATGTTACATTCTCACATTGATGTTTCTCTCTATATATTCCTTTATCTCTAAAAATCAATAAAAATATTTTTAAATATGTAAAAAAAAAAAAAGAAAAAAAAGAAGAAGCAAACAATTGGTGAAACTTCAAGATCCCTGCCTTCTTCCAAGCAGAGCAGCAGAAGCAGAGATAACATGTTTCAGACTAGAGGCCCGGTGCACAAAATTCTGGGCATGGGGAAGGACTCAGCCCAGTCTGCTCCCTCTCCAATCCGGGACCTCTTGAGGGATGTCTGACTGCCCGTTTAAGCCCATTCCAGCACTGCTGGCTCCCAACTGCTCACCTGCCTGCTTTCCTGATTGTCCCTAACAGCTTCTGCCTGCCAGCCTGATCACAACCCAACCACTCCACTGCTAGCCTGATTGATGTCTAACTCCTACCCTGCTCGCCTGACTGCACCTAACTGCCCTCCCCTGAAGGTCTGGTCACCCCTAACTTACCTCCCTTGCAGGCCAGAACCCCCTCAACTGCTCTACCCTGCAGGCTTCGGTCTCCCCTGTTCTTCCCTGCAGGCCCAGTCACCCCCCAACTTCCCTCCTATGCTGGCATGGTCACCCCAACTGCCCTACCCTGCATGCTTCATCACCCCCACCTTCCATCCCTTGCAGGCCTGGTCCCTCACAACTGCCCTCCCCTGCTGGCCTGATTACCCACAACTTCCCTCCCTTGTAGACCTGATCTCTCCCAACTGCCCTCCTCTGCTGGCCATCTTGTGGGGGCCATCTTGTGTCCACATGAAGACAACTATCTTTGACCACATGTTGTATGTTGAAGTGATGGTCAATTTGCATATTACTCTTTTATTCAATAGAATAGAGGCCTGATGCATGGGTGGGGGATGGCTAGTTTGCCCTAAAGGGTTTCCTGGATCAGGGTGGGTTCCCTTGGGGTGTGAGGAGACCTGAGTGAGGAGCCTGTCGTGGTTTGAAGGCCGGCCATGCCCTTGGGCAACCCAAGCGAAGGCCCTGGTGTCTGTGATTTATTTATCTTCTATAATTGAAATTTGTAGCCTTGCATGGAGGCCAGGGCAGGCCAGGACAGGCAGGAAGCTTGGCTTCCTCCATCACCAGGGGCAACCCAAGCCTCCTGCTTGCTCCAGCTCAATGGTTGCCGCCATATTTGCTGGGTTAATTTGCATATACTCTCCTGATTGGCTTGTGGGTGTAGCAGAGGTATGGTTAATTTGCATGTTTCTCTTTTATTAGATAGAATAGATGGTCAGAAATGAGCTTCTCAAAATATTTTTTTTTAAAGGCTAGAATGGTACATCACCAACAAGCTAGCATTATAACAAATGCCAAAGGGATTACTGTAATGAAAAGAAACAGAGAAACCTAGACATACAAAATTAAAATGGCAATAAATAAGTACCTATCAATAATAACCCAAAATGTAAATGGACTAAATACTCCAATCAAAAGGTATAGGATAGCTGAATGGCTGCATAAACATGACCCAACTATATGCTATCTACAAGAGACCCACCTCAAAACAACAGACACACAGCTTGAGAGTGAAGTGATGGGAAAAAGTTTTCCATGCAAATGCAAAAGGAAAAAAAAAAGCTGCAGTAGCAATACTTGTAACCCACAAAATAGACTTTAAAATGAAGGCCATCACAAAGGGACAACCAAGGTCATTTCATAACATTAATAAAATTGATCCAACAAAAGGATATGACCCTGGTAAACATATATGCACCCAATATAGGAGCAACAAAATATATATATATAAAAAACTTCTAGAGGACTTTTTCAGAGAAATTGACAACAATACAGTCATTGAAGGGGACTTAAACACTCCTCTGACTTAGCTAGATAGATCTTCCAAACAAAAATTTAACAAGAAAACAGACTTTAAAGGAAACACTGGATCAGATTGATTTTCGTGACATTTATAAGAACATTTCACCCCAACACAGCAAAATATACATTCTTCTCAAGTGGACATCAATCATTCACAAAGATAGACCACCGTGTTAGGAGACAAAACAAGTCTCTATAAGTTCAAGAAGATTGAAATCATATTAAGCATCTTCTCATATCACAGTGGAATGAAATTAGGAATCAACTACAGTAAAAACACCCTAAAACATTCAAACAGAGGAAAGCTAAATAGCATGTTATTAAACAATGAATGAGTTGCCAAAAAGATCAAGAAAGAAATCAAAAAGTCCCTGGAAATGAACACACAGCCACCCCAAATCTCTGGGACACAGCAAAAACAGTCCTCAGAGGTGAGTTCACAGCACTACAGACATATTTCACAAAACAGGAAGATATAGTCTCCAAAAACTAAATCAGGAAGAATAAAAAAGACGTGAATAGACCAATTACAACTGATGAAATAGAAGCTGTAATTAAAAAAACAAACAACAACAACAAAAAAATTCCCACCAAACAAAAGTCCACGTCCAGAGGGGCTTCACAGGGGAGTTTAAACAAAACATTCAAAGAAGAACTAACTCCTCAACCTATTTCAGAAAATCCAAGAGAACACTTCTAAACATTTTTTATGAGGTCAGCATTATTCTAATTTCAAAACCAGAAAAAGACACCACAAAAGAGAATATCCAGGCTAATATCCCCAGCAGCAATCCTGAGAGACATATGTCCTAGCAATATCTTTACTAATATAGCTCCTAAGACAATGGAAAGTAAGGAAAAAATAAACAAATGCGACAAAATTAAAATAAAAAGCTTCTGCACAGCAAAATAAACTATCAAAAACAACAAAAAGCCCACTGCATGGGAGAACATATTTGCCAATGTTATCTCAGATAAGGGATTAATCTTCAAAATATACATATAAAATTTAATATAATTTAACAAAAGGAAGATAAACAATCCAACCAAAAAATAGGCAAAGGACCTAAATAAACACTTTTCAAAAGTGGACATACAGCCCAGATGACATGGTTCAGTGATAGAGCATCAACATATGAACCAGGAGTTCATTGTCCAGGGCACATACCTGAACTGCAGACTCTATCCCCAGTGTAATATATGCAGGAGGCAGCCAATCAATGATTCTTTCTCATCATTTATTTTCTCTCTCACTCAACCTCTCTCTTACTCTCTGAAATCAATAAAAATATCTCTATATATAAAAGCCTAATATGCAAATTGTTCCAATGGGAGTTCAACTAGGAAACCAATCTCTCACTATGATGTGTGCTGACCACACTGGGACAGTGCAGAATGAAAGATGGAACAAGGCTGAACCTGGGGAAGGGAGGCCCTGGTCAGCAGCTGGAAGGAAGTCCCTGGCCAGCAGCCAGAAGGCCCCGATGAGCCCAAATCGGCCCCAATTACCAGCCAGGCCTAAGGACCCTACCTTTCATAAACATTGTCACAGAACCTCTAGTATCCTATATAATAAAAGGTTAATATGCAAATACAGCAGTACCTCAAGATATGAGTTTAATTCCTTCTGTAACCTTGAGGCGTGGGAAACTATGAGACACTCAAGTCATGGTAAACTGGCGGGTCGTGTGCAGCCGGCCGATCCATGCGATTACTCCTATCTCAAATGTTGCTTGTATTTCAAAGCAAAAATTGCTCACTCAACAGCTCGTATCTCAAAAATCTCGTATGTTAGGGCACTCGTATCTCGAGGTACCACTGTAGACATAACAGTGGAATGACTAGTCGCTATGATGCACACTGACCACCATACACTCAATGCTGAAGTAGCCCTCTGATTGTCTGTGTGCTCAGACAGAAGCCAGGCTCAAAGCTGGCAAGTGTAGCAGTGATGGCAGAAGCATCTCCCTTCTCTACAGCAGCACTAAGGGAAGTGGGCCTAGGCCGGCAGTTGGACATCCCCCAAGGGCTCCTGAACTGTGAGAGGGTATAGGCCTGGCTGAGGAATCCCAGGAGTGCATGAATCTCATGCACCAAGCATCTAGTATATACATAAAAAGTGAAGTAGAAATACAGAAGGTCAAGAGACATATGAAAATAGGCTCAAAGTCGCTCATCATCTGAGAAATATAAATCAAAACAATGAGGTACCATCTCACACCTGTCAGAATGGCTATCATCAACAAATCAACAAACGTCAAGTGCTGGAGAGGATGTGGAAGAAAAAGAACTCTTATGCACTGCTGGTGAGAATGCAGACTGGTACAGCCACTGTGGAAAACAGTATGCAATTTCCTCAAAAAATTAAAAATGGAACTCCCATTTGACCAAGTAATCCCACTTCTAGGAATAAATCTCAAAAAATCAGAAACACCAATCAGAAAGGACATATGCACCCCTATGCTCATAGCAGCACAATTTACAATAGCTAAGATTTGGAAACAGTCTAAGTGCCCATTAGCAGATGAGTAGATTAAAAAACTATGGTACACCTATGCAATGGAATACTATGCTGCTGAAAGAAAGAAGGAACTCTTACCATTTGCAGCAGCATGGATGGACCTGGAGAGCATTATATGCTAAGAGAAACAAGCCAGTCAGAGAAAGATAAATAGCACATTCTCTCACTCATTTATGGAATATAATGGATAACATAAAATGGTGAACAAAAATAGAGCTAGAGAAAAAAAATATTTTAAATATAATAAAAGTAATCCTGTTATCTGCAGATTTTTAGTATTTCCTACAACTTTTATGATATTATACTATGTAAGTAGAGTTTTGGTAATACCATTATATTTCACATCTTTTTTCTTGAAATATTAATGTTTATTACATGTAATATAATATTTAAAATCATTTAAAAATAATCCTGTATAACAGAAGTGCAGTGACCAAACAGCAAAATGGCCACAATAAAAGGTCAACCAGTCGCTTATGCACACTGATTACTATCAGGGGGCAGTCGCTCAATGCAGGAGCTGACCCCTGGTGGTCATTGCACTCCCACACGGACAGCAACTGCTTGGTTGACCAGATGGAACAGTGTTCCCACAGCAACACCAACCCTTCAGAAGGTGGGTCCACAGTCACTTGACTGGGATGAGCGGCATTCCCACCGTAGGCTGATCCCCACAGGCCACACACAGATACCATGCACCAGGCTCCTAGTAAAAATTAAAAAGAAATAAATGTACCACAGCATTTTTTATCCACTCATCTACTGATGGGCACTTGGCTGTTTCCAGATTTTGGATACTGTAAATAATACTGTAATGGACATGGATGATATATTCTTTTTGACTGATGTTTCAGGATTCTCAGGATATATTCCCAAAAGTGGGATAGTTGAGTCAAATACCAGTTCCATTTCTCATTTTTTGAGGAAACTTCATACTCTTTTCCACAGTGGCTGCACCAGTTTGCATTGCCACCAAGAGTGCTACTAGAGTTCCCTTTTCTGTACAATCTCACCAGCACATGTTTTTGCTAATTTACTGATGTTATCTATTCTGTCAGGTATGAGGTAATAAATACCTCACTATAATTTTAATTTGCATCTTCCTGGTGATTAGTGACTTTGAGAATATATTCATATGTCTATTGGCCATTTCTATGACCTCTTAGAGAAGTACCTATTCAGGTCCTTGACCATTTTTTAAAAATATTTATATTTTATTGATTTTTTACAGAGAGGAAGGGAGAGAGATAGAAAGTCAGAAACATTGATGAGAGAGAGACATCGATCAGCTGCCTTCTGCATGCCCCACAGTGGAGATGTGCCCACAAGCAAGGTACATGCCCCCACCCGGAATCGAACCTGGGACCTTTCAGTCCGCAAGCCGAGACTCTATCCACTGAGCCAAACCGTTTTTTGATTGACCATTTTTTGATTGGACTATTTCTCTTCATGGTGTTGAATTGTATAAGCCCTTTATATATTTTGGAACTTAATCACTTTTCAGATGTATCACTGGCAAATATGTTCTCCCATCCAGTGGGTTCCCTTTATTTTGTTGATGGTTTTATCTGCTGTGCAGAAGCTTTTCAGTTTGATGTAGTTCGACTTCATTACATTTATAAATATAAGATTTAAACAAAACTACATCAAAAATATTTTTTAAATTTCTTACAGATATCTACATATATCTCATACCTATAAAACTTTCAAAAGAGCACTCTGTTAAAGGTAGGCCTTAGTGAATTGTTCATTTAATGGTTCAGCAAAAAGCATGTAAATCTTTAAAGTTTTCTTTGTCCATAAAGTATCTTAAAAACACAGCAAGACATATACTTAGAAACTGAGCTTTTTAAACCATCATATTTTAGAAAGGATTTTGATATGCATATTCCCAGATAAATGATGGGAATAACACTAATTTAAAACAAATCCATAATACACAAAGCTATTAAGGCAGGAGTGTGATGACTAAGCAAAGTTGAGAAGTAGGACACAGGAGATGTGGGAAAGAATAAACAGTCTTGCATTATATGTGCCCAGTTTCTCTTTAAATTTTATTCAATGATGGATATCGCTATCCTGGAAGAAAACATTGGCAAGTCTGATGACTTCTAATTGACTCTTATCTGACAGAAACTTGATGCTACATTATTATAAACATAGCTTCAGTTCAGAAATTATGTGACCTAGTCCAAGAGCAACAGTCCATCTTCACCCAAAAGTACAGTTTGAGCCCTGGACTTGCAGGTAACTAGACTACTTGGGCACAATTTTACAATGACCTGGAGCCTGCTATCTCCAGTGAGTTTCTCATTTGGATTCAGAAAAAACTCTTCCAAGGCAGACCCATCAATTGTCCACATGCAGTGTTCTAGTGCTCTTGGGTGCTAGTGCCTCTGTCTTACAACTACAAAGACCATTTGTAACTGGGGGTCCTGTGGAAGCCCCACTCACTAGGCATGAGTGAAGGGCACACATTCTCTCCCGTGGAGAGCAGCTACAGCATTTGGACAGGTTCAAGCCTCAGACTAATAAGAGGGCATGTTCCTCTCTTGGCAAAGCCACATAAAGGTCCCAGCTTGGAGGGCAAAGCCAAAGGCTATGGTTGTAAGCTTGACCTTATGGCCTGAACCTGTGGTCCCAACTATCTGAGTGATGTAGGCTGTGGGAGGTGCAGCAAGTGCTGCCAAAACAAAGCTTGATGGAGTTCTCAGATGCATGTAATTAAGTAGATTTAAAACTCGCAAGAACATTGTAAACATCTTGACCATGCCCTTTCTTTGCCTCCTGGAATCTGACTATAAAATAAAGAATTGGCTTACAGGCTTTGGCACTGTCTCTCCCTCAAAGAACAGTGTCTCGCCTGGCCCCACCTATAGTCTCTTGTCTGTTTTCTTTAATCCTTCACCATCCCATCCCTCACCCCTCTCAGATCCACCACTGTCAATGCTGGATGTGGTTCACTCTCCATTTCTCTTCACAGTCTCTTAGAACTCTCAAGAAATCTTACCAAAAAAAAAAAAAATCTTTATCTACTGGCTCTTCTACTTTATCCCTTCATACCCCCTAAAAGTGCAAGAAATGCAAGCATCACCAAAACCGGTTTGGCTCAGTGGATAGAGCATCCACCTGCGGACTGAAGGGTCCCAGGTTTGATTCCAGTCAATGGCATGCACCTCGGTTGTGGACACATCTCCAGTAGGGAGCTTGTAGAAGGTGGATGATTGATGTCTCTCTCTCTCATCGACGTTTCTCTCTATCTCTCTCCCTTCCTCTCTGTAAAAAATCAATAAAATATATTTAAAAGAAATGCAAGCATCAAAACTGGTTCTCCATGATTTATTTTGTAAACCCCATACTTTAAAGTCCAACATTATGTTGGTATTTCAGTCAAAAGAGAAAGAAGCCCACAAACTATGATGTTTTCTTTTTAAATGGGGAGTGGGGACTGTTACTCTAGTGTAACAAGAAGATGGGATTTGACTTTAAGACAATCATGAATATGAAGCTGGCACTACCAGAGACTAAGTCAATCTTAAATTTTTCTTCACTGGCTTAACAAGTTAAAAGATTACAATCTAAATCTTCTTGGTGTACACACACACAAACTGCATAAAGTAGTCATTTCACTTACAAAGTCTGTGAAACAGAGCTGGAGAATTCTGCATTTTAGAAGTTTATTTTTGGTTGGATTCTTCATACTGGTTTCTTATTTTACTTAGTAATAAAATCATGTCATCTTTCAAAGTTTTTCTCACTTCATTTATTTGTATATCATGCTTCCAAGTTAGAACTTTTGCAGAATATAATGACTGAATGGAGACATAGGTTAAGCCCTAGGTAAGTAACTAGAAACTCTTCCTTCTGATAGGCATCAGCTATATCCCATATTTATATATTGATTAGTGAGCAGTGTCTGTCTAGATATTGTTTCAAGGATCCTGTGGCCTTGTCTAAACTGAAAAGAATGGCCTGATGAATGAGTGTAATCTGTTATCTATGTGAGGGAGAGGTTCATAGTGGCATGCCTATGACTTTTTTGTCAGCCTTACTACTCTACGATATTTATACTGAAATTCTCTATAATGCTAACAATTCTTTTTCTCAGAAAATTAAATAATCTTAAGAGAATCAAAAAGAAGTAGAGAATCACCTGATATCAACTAAACTTCTACTATCAGTCTATAGAACTTATTTAACTATGTGAAATCTTTATCTAAAAGGGAAGAGTTCCAAACTCAAAGTTTAAAGACAGTTGACAAAAAAGCAAAAAAACAAACAAAAAGAACAACAATAACAACAACAAAAGCCCTAAGAAACCAACCTGACCTTCTTTTTTTTGTTGTTGTTATAAATCCTCACCCAAGGATATGTTTTCAATGATTGTTCTTTCAGAGTGAAAGGGAGTGAGGGAGAAAGAAACACTGATGTGAGACACATTGATTAATGACCTCCCACATGCATCCCAACCAGGGCCAGACATCGAACCTGCAATCCAGGTTACGTGGCCTTAACCGGAAATCGAACCTGTGACGCTTCTGTTCATAGGCTGACACTCTAACCACTGGGAACACTGGCCAGGGCCTACCTGAGCTTCTTTATCCTTCACTCAAGCCCTGTAGTTTTATCTATTTATTATTTTTTGTTAATCCCCTCCCAAGGATATATTTTCACTGAATTTTAGAGAAAGGTGGGAAGGGGAGAAAGAAAAGAAAAAAAACATGGATGTGAGAGACACTTTGGTTGCCTCCCACAAATGACTGAAGAGGACCAGGGATCAAACCTGCAAAAGAGATCCATGCATTTAACTAATAATTGACCCATGACCTTTCAGTGTGTGGACTAGTGCTCTAACCACTGAACACAATAGCCAGAGATAGTTTTATTTTGGTTGAGTGGTTCCCCCTTCCCATATCAAAGCAGCAGTATTAAGAGGAATGCCTAGAGTTAAGAATGATAAAATCAACAAAAAAGATCTGTGATACAATGCAGAAAGTAAAGCAAAAAATATAAAATACAAGCAGGAAACTAAAATATACAGCAGTTGCATGCCATAGTGAAATGGCTAAGATTACATATGTCTGACAATTAAGTCACGCTCAACATATTTAGTTAAAAACAATGAAAACTGTATATCTTTCTCTATCATGGTCCAGCCATGTTGATGCAAATGATAGGATTTCCTTTTTTCTCACAGCTGAGTAACATTCTGTATGTATGTCTGAGTGTGTACCATATTTTCTTTATCCACTCATCCATACATGAACACAAGTTGTTTCCTTATCTTGGCTACTATAAACAATGCTGCAATGAACACTGAAAGCATATACCTTTTTAAGTTAGTGTTTTCATTGTTTTCAGAGAAGTATCGAAATGTAGAATTGCTGGGTCATATCACACCTCAATTTTTATTTTTTGAGAAACCTCCAGAGTGTTTTCTACAGTGTATCTTCCAATGTGCATTCTCATCAATAATGCACAAGGGTTCTCTTTACTCTACATTATCATCATTTGTTATCTCTTGTCTTTTTTTATAATAGGCATTCTAACAGATATGGTTTTGATTTGCATTTTCCTAATTATTACTGATTTTAAACAACTTTTAATGCACCTGTTGGCCATATGTAGGAGATGAGCTGTTAAAAACTCTATGGGGGTTGAGGGGTGGGGGGAGGCACAGATAGCAGAGTAGATGGATTTGCTCACAATATCTCCCAGAACCAAAATGCAAGTTATAACTAAAATGGGGAACAATCTCCCTGAATTACTAACTGCAGATGATCAGAAGAGGAGACTATTTACCAAGGATTGCAGAAGCTACTTCAAGACTGGTAGAAAGGCAAAATCACAAAAGAGGCTGGCCCTGTTCCCACAAGTAGCAGGCCTAGCTTACCAGAGGGATCTCTCAACTGTGGGAGGTTCCCCCTGAGAGGTGTGAAGGAAAGACCCCTGATCATTCTTCCCAAGCAGGAGCACCAGAGCCAGGAACCAGTGCCCACATAGCCTCCAGCATGAAAAGCAGCAGGGGTTCTGTCCACCAAGAAGAGGTGGAGTCTGCTAGTCAAAGCTACCCATTTAAAGGTCCAATGCACAAAATTTTTGTTTGCAGCCACTTACCCTGGGCTTGAGCAGAGGAAGGGTAGTGAGGACTGAAGTCACCTGAAGAACATCTGAAGTGATTGGCTTTGGGGAGAGAGGTGGTGGAGCAGCCGCCAATGTCACTGCGCTATGTCCTCCTCCAAAATCACAGCAGCCCTTTTAATTGAGAGGAACAATACCCACTGAACAGCATCAGCCTGGGCAAAAGCATCTACCCCCATCCTTTGGAATCCTACATGTTAAGCCCCACAGCTCAGCAGCACAGTCTGAGACTTAGAAAGCTTGATAGTCTGAAAAGATGCCAGTAACTGGCTTAGGGGCAAGGCCATTCCCTCCATTTCCATGGGATATCCAATATAAGCATCACTCCCCTCACACAGCTTCTAGCAAACCTAGCCTCTGGGCTTCCTAGGCTCCAACAGCCTGACTACTAAGGCTTCTCTGCTCTGCCAAGGTCAGGGGAAAATATAGGTCAAAATATAGGCGGTAGGCAGAGAAACACATGCACAATCATTCCTGAAATCAGAACAGCACCTCTCCCTCATAAGAGATCCAGTGGCCTCATCCTACCAGTTCACCAGAGGCTCTTTCAAAGACTAAGATTTTTTCAGTGTCCAAGCTTGGAAGTCAGACATCTAAAGTCAGGCAGAGATGGATCCTGCGGAGCCTTGGGATGTTTTCTACCTCTCTCCTGGGGGACTGTGTGCTCAGTGAAGCAAGCCACAGATGGCACAGGCTGCAGCACGAAGAGAAGAGGGCCTGCCAACTATGGTGCACCAGCAGTCCTCTCTGTGCTTGAGCTGCAGAGGAAACATCTTTTCTAACCGCTCGTTGGCGAATTTCCCAGTATGCCACTCAGTGTTCTTGGTAACTTGGGTAATAAGAATCCAAGAAGGTGATGTAGCGTTTTCACACTTCACTCGTGGAGGAAAAAATGAACGTCTGCTGGTGGAGAGGCTAAGAAATGTCATATCCTGCCCTAGCCTGTTTGGCTCAGTGGATAGAGCCTTGGCCTGCAGACCACAGGGTCCGGGTTTGATTCTGATCAAGGGCATGTACCTAGGTTATAGGCTCCTCCCTAGCAGGGGCCCAGGTCAGGGCTCATGCAGGAGGCAACCAATCAAAGTGTCCCTCTCGCCTTGATGTTTCTCTGTCTTTCCCTTTCTCTTCCACATTCTCTAAAAGTCAATGGAAACATATCCTCAGGTGAGGATTAAAAAAAAACAAAAAACAAAGAAATGTCATATCCTATGAAAAACACATCTTGAAAATGCCTTAAGAAAGTTGTCATTTTTTCATGGTGAAGGGACTGCAGTCCTTGTTGATGAAAACATCTTGGCAGCTGCAGCTGCTAGCGGTGTCAGCAGCAGTGGGATGAGGGGGGCTGATCCCCTGATCAGCCCCGGCGCCTCCCACACAGGAAGGCCAGACTACAGCTTAGAATGGGGAGCAAACCTAAGCCATCAGTAAGACATCCTTTGAGGGCTCCTGGACTGTGAGAGGGGTCAGGCTGGGCTGAGGGAGCCCTCTCCCAAGTGCAGGAATTTCATGCACCAGGCCTCTAGTCAATAGATAAAGAAAAAACATTTTATAAAACCTAGCATCCATTTATGATAAAAACTCTGAGCAAGTTGGGAATAGAGGGATCACATCTCAACATATAAAGGCCATATATGACAAACCTACAGCCAACATCATACCCAATGGGCAAAAACTAAAAGCACTTCCATTAAAGTCAGAAATAACACAGGAATGTCTGCTTTCACCACTCTTGTTCAATATAATACTGAAGTCCTAGCCATGGTGATAAAATAAGAGAAAAAGTAAAAAGTATCCAAATAGGAAAGAAAGAATTCAAACTTACTTTTCACACATAACATGATAGTGTACATAGTAAACCTAAAGACTCCACCAAAATACTACTACATATAATTAACTGAATTCAACAAAATAGTAGGATATAAAATTAATACCCAGAAATCAGTGGCATTTTATACACCAATAATGAACTATCAGCCAGAGATACTAATACAATAATGCCATTTACTATTGCAGCAACAACAAAGAAATAAGGTATTTAGGAATAAACTTAACCAAGGAGGTAAAAGACCTACACTCAGAAAACTATAGGACATTGAAGAAAGGAACAAAGAAGTGGAAGCATATACTATTTTCATGAATTTAAAGAATTTAACATAATTAAATATCCACATTACCCAAAGCAATCTATAGATTCAACACATTTCCTATTAAAATAACAACTACCTATTTCAAAGATCTAGAATAAATACTCCAAATATTTATATGGAACTAAGAAAAGATCCTGAATAGTATCAGCAATCTTGAGGAAGAAGAAAAAAATTGGAGGGATCACAATACAGGATAACAAACTGTGCTAAGAATCCATTATACTCAAAATAGCCTGGCACTGGCACAAAAGCAGGGACACAGATCATAGAACACAAAAGAGAACCCAGAAATCAACCATATCTTTATGGTCAATTAATATTTGACAAAGAAGACAAGAGCATAAAATGGAGTAAGCAAAGTCTTTTAAATAAGTGGAATTTCAAAAACTGGAAAGGTACATGCAAAAAAATAAACCTAGCTGAAACCAGTTTGGCTCAGTGAGTAGAGCATTGGCCGGTGGACTGAAAGGCCCCAGGTTCAATTCTAGTCAAGGGCATGTACCTTGGTTGTGGGCACATCTCCAGTAGGGGTGTGCAGGAGGCGGCTGATAAATATCTCTCTCTCATCGATGTTTCTAACTCTATCCTTCTCCTTTCCTCTCTGTAAAAAATCAATAAAATATATATATAAAATAAAAATAAATAAAACTAGTTCACCAAATAATACTATACATAAGAATAAACTAAAAATGAATAAAAGACTCAAATGTAAGTCACAAAACCATAAAAATACCAGAAGAAGACATGGGCAATAAAATCTAATACATTTCTCATAGCAATACTTTTGCCGATATATATCATCAGGCAAGGAGAACAAAAGAAAAAATAAACAAATGAACTACATCAAACTAAGAAGCTTCTATACAGTAAAAGAAAATGTCAATAAAATGAAAAGGAAACCCACTATATGCGAGAACATATTCACCAATGACACATCTAATAAGAATGAATCACCAAAATACATTAAGAACTTATACAATTCACACCAAGAATACAAACAATATAATTTTAAAAGTGAGCAAAGGATCTAAATAGACATTTTTAAAAGGAAGATGTACAGATGGCCAACAGACATATGAAAAACAAAAGCATAAATGTCACTAACCAGACATAATCAGATATGCAAATTAACACTAGATTGAGGAATCACCTGACACTTGCCAGAATGTCAACCATCAATAAGTCAACAAACAAAAAGTGCTGGTGAGAATGTGCAAAAAAGGGAATGGTAGTACACTGCTGCTATGAATGCAAACTAGTGCAGCTACTGTAGAAAAGAGTATGGGTTTTTCTCAAAAAATGAAAAATGGAACTGGCGTTGGACTCAGCAATCCATTTCTGAAATATAGCCTAAGAATCCTGAAATATCAATCAGAAAGAATATATGTACCCCTATATGCATTACAGTGTTATTTACAATATCCAAGATCTGAAAAACAGCCCTACTGCCCATCAATAGATGAATGGATAAAAAAGCTGTGATACATTTAAAAAATGGAATACTATGTGCCTCTAAAAAGGAAGAAACTCTTATCTTTTGTGATGACATGGGTGAACATACAGAATAAAATGCTAAATAAAATAAGCCAGTTAGAGAAAGATAAATATTACATGATCTCACTTATATGTGGAATCTAGTGAACAAAAGAAACTGATGAACAAACTAGAACCAGAGGCAGGGATACATGGAATAGATTGACAGATGGCAGAGCAGAGGGTAATGTGTAGTACTGGATAAAAGAAGATGGAAGAGTAGCCACAGAACACATATACAAAGCCCAGAAATCCAGACAACAAAGTAGTGAAGCTCAGGGGAGGGATGGAGGTAGCTTGGAGGTGGGCAAAGGGAGTGAGAGAAGATGACGGACATGTATAATAGTGTCCAAAAAAAAAGATCCTCTCCTAGCCAAGAGCCCCTCCTTATCTCCCTCCCCTACTCAAGAAGGAGCATATGAGCCTGGCCACGTTCAGGAACATAGCTGGGGCCACATTCAGTAATAGTGGATTCTTCTGGCAATAAAGAGAAGCACATTGGCATGGCCACTTCAATAGGCTCTCCATGATGGACACACTGTGCACTAGCAGGGCAATGGTGGAAGAGGGGAAAGAGATAAAAGATCCTAAAATTGAGCTTAACCATTAGTGTGTGTAGTGAGGAAACTCCTTAGACATTTGTGCTAAGCCATATGCTTTCACCAGAGAACTCTAAAATGAAATCGGAAACATTAATCTACCTACCAGTATCTCATTTCCCATGTATTATTAATTCTCATATATATGGCTCCAAGCAGAGTTTGAAACTTATTAGATCTTACTTATGGTATGTCTTGATGTGATCCTCTTCGGGTTCATCTTGTTTGGGACTCCCTGTTCTTCCTGGACCTGTATGTTTATTTCCCTCAGCAGGTTAGGAAAGTTTTCCATCATTATTTTTTTCAAATAGGTTTTTAATTTCTTGCTCTTTCTCATCTCCTTCCAAACGCTTCTTGCAAATGCTTGACATTATCCCAGAAGCTCCTTGCATTATCCTTATTTTTTGAGGATTCTTTTTTCTGTTTGCTGTTCTGACTGGGTGATTTTTGCTTCCTTATATTACAAACTAGAGGCCCAATGCATGAAAATTTGTGTAAGAATAGGCCTTCCTTGCCCGAGCTGCCAGCACCGGCTTAGCTCTGGCACCTAGACTGGATTCCCTTGGGCTGTCCACAGGCATCCAGGACCAAGATGGCTTCATCAGGAAGGACATCTGGAATTACGTCAGAAAGGACGTCTGGTCTAATTATCATATTACCTCTTTTATTATTATAGATTGCTGTTTTGATCCTTGGCTTCACCTACACTACTGTTCATTCCCTGTAAAATAATTTTGTTTTATTTACTGAATCTTTCATTTCTGACTGGTTCTATTTATTTATGGTTTCCATGTCCTTTATTAAGCTGCTCAAATTCTCTCTAAGTTCATCTACTGTTCCACTAAGTTCACTAAGCATCCTAAAAACAAGTGTTTTGAATTCTGCATCCAGTAGATTGCTTGTCTCCATTTTGTTTTTTGTTTTTTTGTTTTTTTTTTTGGCATTTTGTTCTGTTCTTTCACTTGGGACATATTTATCTATCTCATTTTGGCTGCCTCCCTGTGTTTGTTTCTATGTATTAGGTAGCTATTAGAGGTTGGTTAGAGACAAAGAGAGAGTCTTAAAAAGCAGCCACAGAAAAGCAGTTGGTTACCTACAAATGAGTTCCCAAAGACTATCAGCTAACTTCTCAACAGAGACTTTGCAGGTTAGAAGGTATTGTCAAGAAATATTCAAGGTGATGAAAAACAAGAACCTATAACCAAAATTACTCTACCCAGCAAGGCTATCATTTAGAATTGAAGGACATATATGTAGTTTTCCACACATAAAAGAAACTAACCAAAAAACTAGTATTACATGAAGTTTTAAAGTGTCTTCTTTAAGAAGAACAAAATTTAAGATAGAAAATATGAATAAAATGGCAATAAAAACATCTCTATCAACAATTGAATAAATAAAAAAATAAAAGAAATGAACAAGCAGGATAGGAACAGACTCATAGATACAGAAAATACTATGATGGTTGCCAGATTAGAGTGGGGAATTGTGTGTTGAGGGGAGGAGGGCAGTGGATAAAAAAGGGGAAGGGATTAATAAGTACAAATTTCCTGGTTTGGCTTAGTGGATAGAGTGTCAGACTGCGGACTGAAGAATCCTGGGTTCAATTCTGGTCAACACATGTCCAGTAGGGGGTATTCAGGAGATAGCTGATCAATAATTCCCTCTCATCATTGATGTTTCTATCTCTCTCTCCCTTCCTCTTCAAAAATCAATTAAAATATATATTTTTTAAAAGTACACAGTGGTGTTAACAGAATAGTCATGGGAGTGTAAAGTACAGCTTAAGGAATATAGTCAATATGTTCTAATAACTATGTAGGTAGTCAGATGGGTAAAATATTTATCAGGATGATCACTTAGTAAGAAATATGATGTCTAATTACACCTGAAATAATGTAATATTGTACATCAACTATATCTGAAAAAAAATTATAATGATTAAAAAAAGAAGTGTTAGATTTTTTGGTCAAAATCCTATCTCCTAGCTCCCAATCCCTCATTATCATTCCTAAGACTGAATTTATTTTATGATTTCTTATTGAAGACATTAAACTCATTTCCAATCTTACTACATAAACACACACACACACACACACACACACACACACACACAAACACACACACAGACCCAGTATACGAATTCTTGCATGGGTGGGTTCTGGCCAGCCTGCCCCCAATCAGGGTGTGAAAGGGGGACTGATTGGGGGCTGGGCTGGCCAGGGGGAGAGGTAGAGGGTGGTTGGCAGGCTTGACCCACCCCCGATTATCCCTTCTGACCAGGGGCTGGCCAGGGGGAAGGTGTCCCCCAGATCGGTCACAGTATGTGTCATAGAAACTGGCCATTCTGGTCATTCTGGTGTTCTGGTCCCTTGGCTTTTATATACACATATATATATATTCAAATTGGAAAAAAAATATTAAGACTTACAGTAGGAATCAGACCGACTAAAATAAGACAGAGCTTGGCTGCCATAGCTCAGTGATTGAGCACTAACATATGAATAAGAAAGTCTTGGCAGTTGAACTGCCAGGGCACATGAGCAGGTGGGAGGCTTGATCCCCAGTGTGGGGTGTGCAGGAGACAATTGGTCAATGATTCTCTCTTATTGATGTTTCTATCACTCTCTCTACCCCATCCTCTCTGAAATCAATACAAATATATTTTTAAAAAATAATATATGAATTATATTAAAAATAGCAAAATTTTAACACAGAGTCCAATTATTTGCCCCAAATCATACAATTAAGTCCACTGTTGACTAGTGAACCAACATTCTCTAGCCTCTCAAATACAACAATCCCACATAGCTTGCCACTAGTAATTTCACTGAATAAATGCCAACTATCTTATGCCAATCATGCTTTCACATTCCTCTTGCTATTATTGAGAGATATTATTTTGACCAATGACATCTGAGAAAAGATCTACTAGAGCCACTTCAAGGAAAAGTCTTCATACTATAAAGGAGACACAAAAAGACACAGCATCTTCCTGCCTTTAGAAATTACTTTTATCTTTTTATTGTATATAATTACTGTTTCAATACTAGAAATTGCTAAAGCCATTTTGCAATTATAAAGAAAATAAGTGTTATACTAAGGGCAGCAGAACAGCAAACCCAAGTTCCTTAGACCTTGTGACATAAATTATTGCATTACTGACTCAACCTTTCATGGAGTCTACCATTTTTGGACTTTGTGTATTATGAGAAAATCAATCTTTATGTTTAAGCCAAAATCAATTTTCATTTTCTGTTACGTACAGCTAAAGGCATCCTGAGTCAATATTCTATCTCAAAATATATTCCTAAATATGATCTTTTACACAAACACTTCAAAATAAATGTGAAATAGAATATCTTGAAAAACAAACAAAAGAAATGACAATGCAAAGGGCAATGAAGCTCTAAAAGAAATTTATTTACAAAAGCAGAGATGACTCATCACAGTATTGATAATGGACACAAAAGTAGTAAGTAATGATTTAGAGCACAGGCTCTGGATTCAATATTGAACTTTGCTAAATTTATCTGTGTAACCTTGGTAAAGAAATATAACGTCTCTATGGTTTTCTTTATCATGAGACTTATGGGATCATAACATCTTCCTTTTAGGAATGTTTAAAGATGATAGTAGATAATGCATGTGGAAGGCTTAGCAATTTCTGAAGAACAAATGCTCAATAACATTATTTGTTGTTTCCATTTTATATAGTTTTTTTATATTTTATAGACTGTTTTCTTAAGTATCATTATATTTTATCCTCATAAAAACATAGTGAGTTATATTATATATTCCAATATTACAGTGAGGAAAAAGCCTCAGAGAGGATGCATGTAAACAGTCAATATTTGAGCCTGGTACTCTAATCCTATCTAATAAAAGAGTAATATGCAAATTAACCATCACTCCACTACACCCACAAGCCAAACCAACCAGCCACGCTGACCAGCCAATCATGAGTGAGTATGTAAACTTACCTAACCAAGATAGCTGCAACCAGGGAGTGAGCAGGAGGGAGGCTTGGGTTTTCCTGGCGATGGAGGAAGCCAACCTTTACACACATCCTGGCCGGCCCAGGCCTCCACTCAAGGCTACAAAATTTCCATTACAGAACATAAATAAATCCCAGATACCAGGACCACCGCTTGGGTCGTTGGGGTGTGTGGCCGGTCTGCAAACCACCACAGGCCCCTTGCACAGGTTGCCCAATGCCCCAAGAAAACCCCCACCCTGATCCAGGGCTCTCTTCAGGGCAAACTAGCTGGCTCCCACGCAAGCACCAGGCCTCTATCTATCCTATCTATTAAAAGTGTAATATGCAGATTGACCATCATTCCAACACACAAAATGGCTGCCCCCATATGGACACAAGATGGCCACCACCAGATGGCCAGCAGGGGAGGGCAGTTGGGAGGGACCAGGTCTGCAAAGGAGGGCAGTTAGGAGTGACCAGGCCTGCAGGGGAAGGCAAGTAGGGTCAATCAAGCTGGCAGAAGAGCAGTTAGGCATCAATCAAGCTGGCAGGGGAGTAGTTAGGAGGTGATCAGGCTGGCAGGCAGAACCAGTTAGGGACAATCAGGAAGGCATGCTGGTGCGCAGTTGGGAACCAGCAGCCCTGGGTTGTGAGAGGGATGTCCCAGATTGGAGAGGGTGCAGGCTAGGTTGGGGGACACTCCCCCTCCGTGCATAAATTTCATGCACCAGGTCTCCAGTCAATAATAATAAAAGTGTAATAGGCTAATTAGACAGGCCATCCTTGTGGATGATCTTCTGGAAGGAGCTGGGGCTGCAAGGTAAGCCTGGATCCCTGATGCCTGCCAGTGGCCAGAGGGAAGTCCGGGTCCTATGTTCCAAAAAAGAAGCCAGTCTGGCAGCTGGGAAAAGGAATGCCTACTCTTGAATAATTTCGTGCATCAGGCCTCTAGCTGTCAAATAAAGAACCAGAGAATCTTTGATATAAAATAAAACCACCCAACTACAAATATAGAGAGTTAGAAATTTAGGAGGAAAGTTGTTTTAGAATGTAGAAAATTGCTAACGTTCTTAAGAACAGTAAAAAAAAAAGCACTATGTCAATGGAGAGTTAGACAATAAAAGTTTACTCACAATAACAAACAAGACTTTAGGTTCTAACTCACTAAGTGAAGTGATAGCTTAACAAGTCAATAGGTGAATTCTAGTAATTCAAACTAAATCTACATTTTAACACAGTAAGCGCTATGTCAGTCACTGGTGACTAACATCATACTTTCCATCCAGCATATGTGCAAAATCAAAGACTAAACAAGCTTGGCGCTTAACATGTTAAATGTAATAACATGGAATTGGAGAGTGAAAGCAACATATATTCTATTATAAATTCATGAAATCTTTTCACTAAAGAATCACAAAAATTTTAGTAGCTGATAACTCTTCCCACCTCTAAAATACATGCTTTCTATTACATAGTAGAATTGAGTGCAGATTTAAATCTAAACCTATAAAGGTTTAAGACAATGTCATGGAAAGATCCAGATATAGTGAATGATCACATAAAACTAACAAGAATGTTTTTAACATATCAGTTTCACTTTCAAGTATGAGAAAAATTTGCAGTAATTACCCATGAGCAACAAAAATTAAAGTAATTTTGAGAAAAATTCTCACCACCCCACATGGAGTGAGACCTGACTGCAGTTGTATTATTCTGTGTTTTCATGAACAGAACATGTTTTTGTGATTTGACAGGTGGAAAGAAGAAAGGTGGGGGAGGCTAACCCCAGTAAAAGAGGGATTATATAGTTCTTTTGAGAATGTTTATATTATACTTAATTATTTTATTAAAATTTTAGCATATTTTTGGTGTATTAAATACTATGAACTTATTTTCAGTTTCTTGTGTGTTGTTATTTTCTTGTTGTTTTTTCTGTTTATTATAGTTTCTAGACTTAAACATTTTATCATACTCCATAAATTAGTTTTAGTAAAATTTTTAAAAGGTAAATTTATCCAAGGCTCCTGTCTCTCTTTTTTTTAATTAAATCTTTATTATTCAGATTATTATATTTCTCTTTTTTCCCCTCCATAGCTCCCCTCCACCTGGTTCCCACCCTTCCTTCTAACCTTACCTCCCTCCTATTGACCTCATTCATAGGTGTATGATTTTTGTCAAATCTCTCCCTGTACACCCGTCACACCTTTCCTCCTGAGAATTATCAATCCACTCCCTTTCTCTGCTCCTGATTCTATTATATTCACTAGTTTATTCTGTTGATCAAATTTTTAATTCGCTTAATTTTCAGATTCACTTGTTGATAGATACGTATTTGTTGTTCATAATTTTTTGTGTTTTACCTTTTTCTTCTTCCTCTTCTAAAAGAGTACCTTTTAGCATTTCATATAATACTGGTTTGGAGTTGATGACCTCCTTTAGCTTTTTCTTATCTGTGAAGCTCTTTATCTGCCCTTCAATTCTGAATGATAGCTTTGCTGGATAGAGTATTCTTGGTTGTAGGTTCTTACTATTCATCACATTGAATATTTCTTTCCATTCCCGTCTGGCCTGCATCATTTCTGTTGAGAAGTCAGCTGACAGTCTTGTGGGTGCTCCCTTGTAGGTAATGAACTGTTTTTCTCTTGCTGCTTTTAATATTCCCTCTTTGTCTTTTGCTCTTGGTATTTTAATTATGTTGTGTCTTGGTGTAGTCCACTTTGGATTCCTTTTATATGAGGCTCTGTGTGCTTCTTGGACTTTTAAGTCTATTTCTTTTACCAGATGTGGGAAGTTTTCAGTCATTATTTCTTTAAGTAGGTTTTCAGTATCTTACTCTCTCTCTTCTTCTGGCAACCCCACAATTCTGATGTTGATACACTTGAAACTGTCCCAGAGGCTCCTTAGATTATCTTCACATTTTTTTATTTTTTCTTCTTGCTTATCCAGTTGAGTGTTTTCTGATTCTTTATATTTCAAATTTTTGACTTGATTCTTGCCTTCCTCTAGTCTGCTGTTAGGTCTCTGTATAACATTTTTTATTTCAGTCAGTGTATGTTTAATTTCTATTCGGTCCTTTTCCATCTCTAGTTGGACCTTTTCCATCTCTAGATGATTCTTTTTCATCTCCTCTTGGGTCTCACTAATTTTATCCATCTTTTCTAGGATATCCTTAAAAAACCTTATAAGCATGGTTTTGAAGTCTATATCCAGTCATTTGTTTTCCTCCATTTCTTTTGTTTGTGCTCTCTTCCCTTGTCTCGGCATTTTCACTATGCCAGGAGAACTTCTGTGGTGGATTCAGCCTTATGATACCAGACTTGCAAAACTGCAAAAGCCTCTCTGTTGAGCTTGGGATGGGTGGAGTCGCAGGGCTTAACGGACTGCCTTGCCTTCCAGTCGGCCCCGCCCTCTATGGCCTCTGAGTCTCACGTGATCAGAGGTAATCGCTGGAGCGGTAATCGCTGGAGCAGTCCCTGGGTGGGTACACGCTCTCGCAGTGCCTCTAGACCGCTGCCTTTCTGGATCCCCTGCACTCCGGGACCATATGAATCTGGGTCCCTAGGACTTCACCGGAATCTGGGGTCCAGTGGAGTTTGAAGTGGCACAGTTGGGATACTTTGTCTTCTGCCCTCTTGTGATAGCCAAAGGCACAATCAGCAGTCGGACTTCTGTGCGCAATGCTATGCGGGCCGCCTGACTTCAGCCCTCCTGCAACTCCCCCAAGTTTCCGTGCACTTCTCCCTTTTCACAGTCTAAACCCCCCCCCCCCAATATGAGTTTTGGCTGGAGCTGGGGTTTAGTGTCATAGGATAAGGGGTTCAATGCCCTTGGGAGTCTCCATTTCCCTCCCACCAGAGAAAGCCAGCCAGGTACTCTATCACCCGCTCTCTCCACGATCACGTCTCCATACCTCAGCTTTTTGCAGCTCCTCTGGGTCTCTGTGAGCCCCTCTCTTCCCTTCTAGTTGTAGAATTTCCACTCAGCCAGCTTTCCTGTGGTTCTAGATGATGTCAGTTCTGTCTTTTAGTTGTAGTTTTGAAATTGTTGTACGAGGCAGCAGTGTAGATGTTTACCTATGCCACCATCTTGGTTACCTCTTCCCCAAGGCTCCTCTCTTGCAAAGACTTATTTTGCCACCTTTCTTTTTTTTTTTAAATGTGGCAAGAAAAGTGGTCACTTTTCCTTTTTATAGGAAAGCCAAATTGAAGAGAAGGAAATCAGATTTGTTTTGCCCATAAAGCCCAACCTATATAATAAAATCCTAATATGCAAATCCACCTGAGGGAAAATCGTTTGCTATAGTGCACACTGACCACCAGGGGGCAGAGACTCATCACAGGAGCTGCCCCCTGGTGGTCAGTGAGCTCCCACATGGGGAGCACTGCTCAGCTAGAAGCCAGGCACACTGCTCTTTAGCACTGCCTGAGAGGTGGGAGAGGCTCCCACCACCATCGTTGTGTTTGCCAGCAATGAGCCCGACCTTTTATTGCAGGTGGATGGTAAGGAGCAAAGGGTCCCGAAATGCAAGAGCCTAAGCTGGCAGTTAGACATCCCCCGAGTGGTCTCAGACCATGAGAGGGTTCAGGCCAGGCTGAGGGACGCTTCATGCCAGTGCACGAAATTGGATTCACCAGGCCTCTGGTGTGGAAATAAAATAGGTAATAGTTGTACATAAAGTGACTACTCTAGATAGCCATCCCAGGTAACAGTTTTGCAAAACAAGTTGGAAATCTCAAAAATAGGAAAAGCTCTAGTTTTATTCTCTCACTGCCAAATATGTACTATCTCTAAAAACATTATATGTATCATCATATTAGGCAAGTGTTATTTTTAAGAGAGGAAAACTACTAAAGACTTCATTTAATATAAATCTGATTTTAATTTTTTTCAGTTGAAATAGTTTGTCTCCATTATGCTTTTAGCCATGCAAAAAATACATATATTTGTGACAATCTTACCTAATAAAAGACAAACATGTAAATTGATTGTACACCCACTATACCCAAGCCAATCGTAATATGCAAATTAACCAAACAAAATGGCAGTTAGTTTGCATACATAGGCACCCAGAATCTGGGTCCTGGGAACATCCTGGTACCCAGGTCACTGAGGTAGGCCACACGTGGGCCCTGAGCAAACTGGGAAGGATTTGAGCCAGGGGCTGCCTGGGCAGGGCCACGCTTGTGATCAAAGAGGTAGGGGCATAGCTGGCAATTGGAGGGAGTTGGGAGTCCCTTCCTCAGGCCTAAAGTGTAGACCCAGAGGCTTTTGGCTTGGGCAGGCCTGTGCATGGGTGGAGTCAGTGATCGGAGGGAACTGGGGGTCCCCTTCCCAGGCCAAAAATGTCAGCCAGAGGCTTTTAGCCTGTGCAGGGGCGGAGCCAGGAATCAGAGGGAGCTAGGGGTCTCCTGCCTGGGTCTAAAGTGTTGGCTAGAGGCTTTAAGTCTGGGCAGGGGCAGAGCTGGAGATCAGATGCTATTGGCAATCGGAGTGAACTACAGACAAAACACCTTTTCTGACTGCTTATTGGCTAAGCTTCCTGTATGCCACTGGTAAATATTCTTAGTAACATGGGTAATAAGAATTCAAAAAGGTGATCTAGGGTTTTTCCTCCACACTTCTGGAGAAAAAAACAAAGGTCCGCTGCTGGAGGGCTAATAAATGTCATATCCTGACCAAGCCGGTTTGACTCAAAGGATAATTCCTCAGCCTGCGGACCGCAGGGTCTGGGTTCAATTCTGGTCAAGGGCATGTCCCTAGGTTACAGACTCCTCCCTGGCCAGAGCCCAGGTGAGAGCTCATGCAGGAGGCAACCAATTAAAGTGATCCTCACTTTGATGTTTCTGTCTTTCCCTTTCTCTTCCACGTTCTCTAAAAGTCAATGGAAACATCCTCAAGTGAAGATAAGAAAGAAAGAGAGAGAGAGAGAGAGAGAGAGAGAGAGAGAGAGAGAGAGAGAGAGAGAGAGAGAGAGAGAAGAGAGGAAGGGAGGGAGGGGGAGGGGAGGGGGAGGGGGAGAAGAAAGAAATATCATATCTTGTGAAAATCACCTCTTGAAATTGCCTAAAGAAAGTTGTCATTTTTTCATGGTGAAGGGACTGGAGTCCATGTTGATGAAAACACCATGGTGGCTGTGGTGACTGGCAGTGGCTGCAGCAGTGGGGTGATTGGGTTGGTGCCTTCTCCTGATCAGCCCCTTCGCCTCTCACAAAGGGATGCCAGACCGCAACTTAGGCCTGCTCCTGGGACATCACTTGAGGGCTCACAGTATGTGAGAAGGGGCAGGTTGGGCTCAAGGACCACCCACCCCTCAGTGCACAAAATTTGTACAAGGGGCCTCTAGTTAGCATAATAAAGAGCCCTGGCTGCATGGCTCAGTTGGTTGGAGTGTCATCTCATGCATCAAAAACGTTGTAGTCTGGGTACATACAGGAGGCAACCAACCAATGTTTATCTCTCACATTGATATTTCTCTGTCTCTCCCTTCCTATCTCTAAGTACTTTTTACAAGCAAATCCTAGTATCAGTTCAAAGTGTAGTTATTTTTTTTCTAAGCAATTAGTAACATTTTTATAAGTATCAAGGCACCATGCGTGCCAAATATCAGTGAAAAATTTAGGAATATGAACAACTTAGCAGTGGAGGCAGACCACTAAATACCAGTTGTTAAACTTGTGGGTTGAAATATGACAGTATACATGTTAGGTACACCAATAAAATATTAATTAAATTCTACTCACCTGTAGCAAGAAAAGTGGTTTCCTTTTCTTTTTATTGGAAAGCCAAATTATAACAGGAAAACTTTATACTCTTATTCTCACCAGTTCAGATGAACTGGTCCAACCCTATAGGAACCCTCATTGTTTCATACTGTACATGACTATCTGCTGAAGATAATTTCCATAAACATTCATGATGCAATCCCTAGATGCTGATTCATCTTCCAAAGGGGGTTTTATCACCACTTTAATCTGATAATCCATAGGATCACAGTAGAGTATTTTATAACAAGCAGTCATAATTCTTTAAAACTTCTCTATTAATGTATTTCAACAAGCAAAAATATTAACATTAAAACCTTGTAATCTTTTCCCTAATGACATTTTAAAAGTATTAGAAATAGGTCCTCTGCAGCCATTTAATTATAAAAAAAAAAACCTCCAAAAGGAATTAATAAGCAGAAATAAGAGATAATTTTTAAATGCTCTTAGGGATTCTAATCTAAATGTAACACTATTCTCTATGGAGATCAAAGTTTTTATTAAATTATAATGAATCAGGGAAATGAAACTTACACCACCACTGTGTTTTGTTTTTTGTTTTTTAATATATTTTATTGATATTTAACAGAGAGGAAAGGAGAGGGATAGAAAGCTAGAAACATTGATGAGAGACATCGATCAGCCGCCTCCTGCATGCCCCCACTGGGGATGTGCCCGCAATCAAGATACATGCCCTTGACCAGAATCGAACCTGGGACCTTTCATTCCGCAGGCCAACGTCCTATCCACTGAGCCAAACCGGTTTTGGCACCATTGTTTTAATATATGCTTTTTCGCCGAAGACGGTCTGACTCAATGGATAGAGCATTGGTCTGGGGACCGAAAGGTTCCAGGTTCGATTCAGGTCAAGGGCATGTACCTTGGTTAAGGGCACATCCCCAGTAGGGGCGTGCAAGAGGCACCTAATCGATGTCTCTCTCTCATCAATGTTTCTAACTCTCTATCTCTGTAAAAAATCAATAAAACATATTAAAAAAATTAATATATGCTTTTTCTTTCTTGTTTTCTTATTTTTCTAAAATAAGAGCTCTCTATCCAAGGTTACTTTAAAAATTTTCCCAAAATATCAAGCACATGGAAAATCTTTGTTTTATTTTAAGTACCATCTAAATATTTAATACTAATTCCAGATAATCCATTAATTCTCTTATTATTGAAAGTACTAGTTATTCAAATGACAAGTGCTATGAAACTGTGACCTGTACACCTACTATGAAAAATGGTATATGCATCCCTATGTTTATTGCAGCATTATTGACAAAAGCCAAGATATAAAAGTAATCTAAGGGTCCATAAATAAACAGTGGATAAAGGACATATGTTGTATACTAGTATATACATACACATACACAATGTAGCTCTGGCCAGGTGGCTTAGTTAGTGGAAGCATTGGCCCATACACTACTAGGTAAAAGGTGCAGGTTCAATCCCAGTTAAGGTGCATATGTAAAGTAACCAATCAATGTTTCTCCCTCACATCAATGTTTCTCTCTCTCTTTTTCTCTCTCTTCCCCACTTGATCTCTCTCTCTAAAATCAATAAAATATATTACCAGGTGAGGATTAAAAAGATGGAATATTACTCAGCCATAAAAATGAAGGAGTCTTGCCACTTGTAACAAGTGGTACCTAGAAGGTATTATGCTAAGTGAAAAAGCCAGACAGAGAAAGACAAATAGCATATAATTTCACCTATGTGTGGAATCTAAAAACAAAATAAATAAAACAGAAATTGACACATTGATATGAAAAACAAACTGATAATTGCCAGAGGGAAGAAGAGTGGGGATACAGGAAGAGTTTCAGTTATGAAATAAATAAATCATAGGATGTAATGTATAGCATGGAGAATACTGAGAATATCATAACAACATTATATGTTGACAGAACGTTACTAGACTTGTCATGGTAATCACTTCATAAGCATACACAAGTATCAAATCACTATGTTGTACACCTAAAACTAATATAATACTGTATGTCAAGTATACTTCGGTTTCTTAAAGTATTAGTGATTAAAAATAAATATTAGTGATTAAAATGTATTTTTCTTCTTCACAAAATGTAAATTAAAAAAAACTAAAGAACTAATTCGTGCCGAAAGTTTTAAATAATGGGAACATTAATTGGCAGCAAAGTTGATCAGGCTTCAGAAATAATGTTTCCAGGGTTTGAGTAAGTATATAAAAATTCTTACCAAACTGGGCAAAGAAAAAAAAAAAAACTGAAGGAAAAAGGGTACTCACTTTTCAATCTCAATGCCCAGTGGATTAGCAGGACGTAGGGACAAGGGAGGAATTCCTTTATTCCTGTCAGTACGCATATCATAATAATTCATTTCATCAACCCACACAGCAGACTGGTCCAAAATACCTAACAAAAAGAGGAGTAGATCCTTAGTAAAATATAGATACCTCCAGGTACTTCCAAAGTTTTGCAAACTGCTTTAGTTTTTAAGAATCTAAAGTAATTTTTAAGAGAATTGAGGATAAAGAGGCTCTAATTAGAGAATCCAAGATGGCGGCATAGGTAAACACCTACACTGCTGCCTCGCACATCAATTTTAAAACTACAACTAAAAGACAGAACACACATCATCCAGAACCACAGGAAAGCTGGCCGAGTATAAGTTCTACAACTAGAAGGAAAAAGAGGGGCTCACAGAGACTCAGAGGAGCTGCAAAAAGCTGAGGTACAGAGATGCGTGGGAAAAGAGAGCAGGTGCTGGAGAACCTGGCTGGCTTTCTCTGGAAGAAGGGAGATGGAGACTCTCAACGGCATTGAACCCCTTATCCTTTGACACTAAACCCCAGATCCAGCCGAAACTCATACAGGGGGAGTTTGGACTGTGAAAATGGAGAAGTGTATGGAAATTTAGGGGAGTCGCAAAAGATCAGAAGTCTGGTGACGCGCACAGCATTGCATACATATAACCGGCTTCTGATTGTACTGCTGGTTTTCACGAGTGGGTGGGAGACAGACCCTCCCAACTGCAACACTTCTAACTTCACTAAACCCTAGTTTCGGGCAAAACCCTGGGGACCCAGATTCATATGGTCCGGGAGCACAGGGGAGCCAGAAAGGTAGCAGTCTAGAAGCACTGCAAGAGCATGGACAAGGGACTGCTCCAGCGATTACCCAGTCACGTGAGACTCAGGGGCTGTGGAGGGCGGGGCTGACTGGAAGTCAAGGTGGTCCACTAAGCCCTGAGACTCCACCCATCCCAAGCTCAATAGAGAGGCTTCTGCAGTTTTGCAAGTCTGGTATCATAAGGCTGAATCCAACATAGAAGTTCTCCCGGCATAGTGAAAATGGGGAGACAAGGGAAAGGATCACAAACAAAAGAAATGGAGGAAAACAAACGACTGGATATAGAGTTCAAAACCATGCTTGTAAGGTTTTTCAAGAATCTCCTAGAAAAAATGGATAAATTTAGCAAGACCCAAGAGGAGATGAAAAAGAACCAACTAGAGATGGAAAAGGACCAACTAGAGATGAAAAAGGACCAACTAGAAATTAAACATACAATGACTGAATTAAAAAATATTGTACAGCGACCTAACTGCAGACTAGAGGAAGGCAAGAAATCAAGTCAAAAATTTGAAATATAAAGAATCAGGAAACACTCAACTGGATAAGCAAGAAGAAAAAAGAATAAAAAAATGTGAAGATGGCTGAGACCGGTTTGGCTCAGTGGACAGAGTGTCAGCTTGAGGACTGAAAGGTCCCAGGTTCGATTCCGGTCGGGGGCATGTACCTTGCTTGTGGGCACATCTCCACTGTGCGGTGTGCAAGAGGCGGCTGATCAATGTCTCTCTCTCATCGATGTTTCTGACTTTCTATCTCTCTCCTTTCCTCTCTGTAAAAAATCAATAAAATATTTTTTAAAAATGTGAAGATAATATAAGGAGCCTCTGGGACAGTTTTAAGCGTACCAACATCAGAATTATGGGAGTGCCAGAAGTGAGAGAGTAAGATACTGAAAACCTACTTAAAGAAATAATGACTGAAAACTTCCCACATCTGGTAAAAGAAATAGACTTAAAAGTCCAGGAAGCACACAGAACCCCATATAAAAGGAATCCAAAGGGGACTACACCAGGACTCATCATAATTAAAATACCAAGAGCAAAAGACAAAGAGAGAATATTAAAAGCAGCAAGAGAAAAACAGTTCATTACCTACAAGGGAGCACCCACAAGACTGTCAGCTGATTTCTCAACAGAAACGATGCAGGCCAAACAGGAGTGGCAAGAAATTTTCAACGAGATGAATAGCAAGAACCTACAACCAAGAATACTCTATCCAGCAAAGCTATCATTCAGAATTGAAGGGCAGATAAAGAGCTTCACAGATAAGAAAAAGCTAAAGGAGGTCATCAACTCCAAACCAGTATTATATGAAATGCTGAAAGGTACTCTTTTAGAAGAGGAGGGGAAAAAAAGTAAATGATAAAAAATTATGAACAACAAATAGGTATCTATCAACAAGTGAATCTGAAAATTAAGCGAATTGAAGGTTTGATCAACAGAATAAACCAGTGAATATAATAGAATCAAGAGCACAGAAAGGGAGTGGACTGATAATTCTCAGGGGGAAAGGGGTGAGGTGTGTACAGGGAGAGACTGGACAAAAATCATACACCTATGGATGAGATCAATGGGAGGGAGGTAAGGGCAGAGGGAAGGGTGGGAGCCGGGTGGAGGGGAACTATGCAGGGGAAAAAAGAGAAACAAATGTAATAATCTGAATAATAAAATTTAAAAAGAAAAAAAAAAGAGGCTCTAATTATATTTTAATATCTGGTGGCTTTATTAAAAACACTAATGTCCAAAAAATGAAATAAAACACTAAAATATATTTTAAATATGACAAAAACAACAACTCTTGGCAAATGGTTTTTTTGTATATTACTCAATAGAGAAGACAAATTAAGCTTCTGATAAAAAGTTCTGCTAAAATTAATGTATTTTACCAAAAAAAAAGTAAAATTTGGTAAATTCTACAATATATATGACAATTTCTTATATAAAGAAACCACTCAGAACACCTTCCAAGGAATGTATATTTTGTATAATGGAACTGACTTAGATTCAGAAACTATGGATGGGTAGTACCTGTGGAAAAAATATTACCTTTGAAAATAGTATTGTATCCCCTTTTGGGTTGTTATTCATCTTGGCATATAACTTACCAGTTTACCACCTCAGGACCTGGGCTACAAGAGAAAATGGGCCAAGTGCCAGTGAGCAGAGAGGAAGGACTGGGGGCTTAGAAGGCTTAATTAATAAAGGATATTTGATCCCAGCCAACTTCTAGATATATGATACTTTGTGATCAACTAATTTATCAGCACCCACATTTCTTCCACAACCCAATAGGAGATTCTGTAAGAGGTTATGCTCAAGTCCAAACACTTTGAAGTTCAGTGACATAAACCTTCATTGAGCCTACACTGTGCTAAACTCTGATAGGAGAGAAATCAGAATAAAATTAGTACTTTCAATAAGTTTTCTTTGCTGTATAAACATCACATAAAATAATGCTGGATTCTGTTAAAATGTTAGAAGTTGCTCATTTAATTCACAGCTCTATTGTTAAAGATGTAATAGAAAAAATGAGTAAAAATTGTGATATTATACATATACATAATGTATGCATGTACATATGTAAATTCTATTTTCAATTTCCCATAAATTTCTTAAATTTCTATTTATAAAAAGTATCTAAGAATTTAAAGAAGATATTGCTGCAAAAAAAAACTCTATACCCTAAGATATAAAACAAAAACAATTTATAAAATTATTTACTACTAGAGGCCTGGTGCATGAAATTCATGCATGGGGGGTGTGTCCCTCAGCCTAGCCTGCACCCTCTCTAATCTGGGAATCTTTGAGGGATGTCCGACTGCCCACTTAGGCCCGATCCCAATTGGATCGGGCCTAAATGGGCAGTCAGGCATCCCTCTCACAACCCAGGACTGCTGAGTCCCAACTGCTCACCTGCCTCCCTGCCTGAGTGCCCCTAACCACTTCGGCATGCCAGCCCGAACATCCTCTAACCACTCACCTGCCAGCCTGATCAAAGCTAACTGCTCCCTTACCTGCCCTCCCCTGCCAATCTGGTTGCCCCAAATGGCTCTACCCTGCTGACCCGGATACCCCTAACTGCCCACCCCTGCTGATCTGGTCACCCCTATCTGCCTTCCCTTGCCAGCCTGGTTGCCCTTAACTGCTCTCTGCTGTGACCTAGTCACCTCTAACTGTCTTCCCTTGCAGGCATGGTCATCCTCAACTACCCTCCCCTGCAGGCCTGTTCACCTATAACTCTCCTCCCCTGCTTGCCTGATAAACCCTAAATACCCTCCCCTGAAGGATTGGATGCCCACAACTGCCCTCCCCTGCTGGTCCAATAACTCCCAACTTCCCTCCTCTGCTGGTCACCCCTAACTGCCCTCCCCTCCTGGTCTGATCACCCTCAACTGCCCACCCTTGCAGGCCATCTTGTAGTGGCCATCTTGTGTCTACATGGGGTCAACCATCTTTGACCACATGAGGTGGCCATCTTGTGTGGAGTGATGGTCAATTTGCATATACCTTTTATTAGATTCAATTCTATACCAAAAGTAAAGCCTGGTTTTAATTTAATTGCACTTCTGATATTCAGAAAATATATAAATATGAATAAGAATTTGTGCACTAGTGGAGCACCTCAGTCAGGCCTGCAAGGATCGGCCAAAACCAGCAGTCTTACGTCCCCTGAGGGATGTAGTAGTGTGAGAAGTGGCAGGCAGCCAGGGAGGATCCTGAGCCAGGCAGGGCTCAGTGACACTCATGGTCATCCCAACCCCGCTATGCCTAACGACTCTACTGCCCTGTAGGCTTGCTTAGGCTCCACTGAGGTTTCCACACGCCCATCCTGGGGTAATACTGGAGGGCTCATGACCAAGAATCAGACACAGGCTCACACTCAGTGAGTTTCAATCCTATTCCGGATGGGGGAGGAGCATGCATGGGGAGTGTCAGCGGGAGAGCACGGCAGAAGCACTCACCATCCAGCAAACCAGGGTATGGTGCCCCGTAGTCAGCAAAGCAGAGCTCATGTTGTGGGAGTGCAATGACCACCAGGGGATAGTTCTTGCATTAAGTGTCTGTCCACTGGTTGTCAGTGTGTGTTGCAATACAGGCTCAGCAGTAGCTTAGGCTTCTATCAATATACTAGAGTACCGGTGCATGAAATTCATGCACTGGGGGGTGTCCTTCAGCCCAGCCTGCAACTTCTACAAACTGAGAACCCTTGAGGGATGTCTGACTGCCCAGTTAGGCCCATGGGATCAAACCAAAACGGGCAGTAGGACATCCCTCTCTCAATCCAGGACTGTTAGCTCTGAACTGCTTGCCTGCCTGCCTTCCTGATTGCCCCTACCCTAATTTGCCTGCCACCCTGATCACCCCCTAACCACACCCCCTACCGACTCTGCCTGCCAACCTGATTGTTCCTATTTATCTGCTACCCTGCCAGTCTGTTTGCTGCTAAATGCCCTCGCCTGCAGACCTGGTCACCCCTAAATGCTCTTCCCTGCAGGCCTGGTCACCCCTAACTGCCCTCCTCTGGAGGTATGGTCCCCTCCCTGCAATGGCTCTCCTCTGCAGGCCTGGGTCCCCCACAACTGCCTTTTCCAGCAGACCCAGTCACCCCTAACTGACTTACCCAGCAGGCTTGAACATCCTCAACTGCCCTCACTTGCAGGCCTGTTCCCTCCCAACTGTCCTCCACTGCTGGCCTGATCGTCCACAGTTTTCCTCCCTCACAGGCCTGGTCCCTGCCAACTGTAGTCCCCTGCTGGCCATCTTGTGTCCACATGGGGGCAGGATCTTTTGACCACATGGGAGCAGTCATCTTGTGTCTTGGAGTAATGGTTAATCTGCATAATACTTTTTTTTTATGATAGGATAGAGGCCTGGTGCATGGGAGGGGGCCAGCTGGTTTGCCCTGAAGAGTGTCCTGGATCAGGGTGGGTGTTCCCTTGGGGCGTGGGGTGGTCTGGGTTAGGGCTTGTGGTGGTTTTCAGGTTGCCCACGTCCCCCGGCAACCCAAGTGGAGGCCCTGGTATCTGGGATTTATTGTCTTCTACAATTGAAACTTTGTTGCCGTAAGCAGAGTCTTAGGCCAGCCAGGATTTATGGAAAGCTTGGCTTCCTCCATCATCAGGGGCAATCTAAGCCTCTCTTGTGTTCTATGGCCATAGCCATCTTGGTTGATTAATTTGCATACTCGCTCTGATTGGCTGGTGGATGTGGCTGGTGGGTGTGGCTTGTGAGTGTAGTGGAAGTATGGTCAATTGGCATATTATTCTTTAATTAGGTAGATTTTTCTCATTTCATTTTTCTCTCTTTTCTCATTTTTTTATGTTTTATTTTTTGGATCTATATCTTATATCCATTATCACTATGTTTTTAAATTCATTATTTTTATTTAATTTATTTTCTGTTTTCATTCTGTTTTCTCCTATAACTACTTCTTTAAGCTTTCTCCTTGCTTCCATATATCCATTATTTTTGTTGTCTTTCATCCTCTTTCTTTATATTACCTCTAAATCTTTGGTCACATGTCTTTTAGTATTCTTTTTATTTTTTCTTTGTTTTGCTTCCCCTTTTCCTTTTTAGTCTTCCCTATTATTGCATTGAGTAATTTAATTTTTGTGTTATTTGTTCTTATTGTGTCTTATTTTGTTCTGATGGAACCTGTATAACAGCTGGCACAACTATGTTGGGATTGAATCTCAATGGCAACAAGTCAGAGGGGAGATCCCTCCTACTAATGGGACATCAATAAGCAAGTCCCAATTACAACAGGAGAGCCCAAATAATGCACACAAGGAGCATTCTTAGAGATCAAAGATATTACACCAATAGATACCTCAAGACACATTCTACATAAGACTATCCCACAAACACTGGTTAGCATTAACAGTTCTATCTAATACATAGAAACAAATGCAAAAAAAAAAAAAAAGCTAAAATGGGGAGACAAAGAAGTAACCTCCCCCCACCCCAAATGAAGGAAAAGATTTAATTCCCAAAAAAAGAACTGAATGAGATGGAGGCAAAACACCTATCAGACATAGAATTCAAAGAAATGTTTATTAAAAAATGCTTAAAGAATTTACTTCAAATTACAAAAGCATGAAAAGGAAAATACAGACCATGAACAAGAACCAGACAGAAATGAAAAATAATACCAGGTGTACTGCTTAATAATGCAGATTTTTTTCAAGAGATGAAGTTACCCATATGTTGATATATAAGCAATTTGATATGCATACTATTTTGTTGTATTGACAGCAAGCTTCAAAACTACATATATCAAATTTTCTGAAGGTGATAGCATCATATATATTTTTACACTTAAAAATGTTGAATTTAATGCCAAAAAGAGAGAGCATTTGCGGGAAGTTTTAATTCATTATTTTGAAGAAAAGTGCTGCTGAAAGTTATCGTATACTTCGGGAAGCGTATGGAGAACATGCTCCATCTTGAGACACTTGTGAATGCTGCTTTAAATGCTTTAAAAGTGATGATTTCGATGTGAAAGTCAATGAATGTTCAGGTAAAGGAAAAACTTTGAAGACCAATAATTATAAGCATTATTGGATGAAGATATGTGTCAAACTCAAAAACAACTTGCAGAAAGATTACACGTTGCTCAGCAAATAATTTCTGATTACTTACAACTAATGGGAAAGATTCCAAAGGAAGGAAAGTAAGTGCCACATCAACTGAACAAAGAAACAAATGGAAACTGAAACATCATCAGTAAAATGTTTCAACAGCATGAAAGTCTTTTTTGCATCAAATTGTGATGAAGAATGGACTTATTTTGAGAATCCCAAACACACAAAATCATGGGTTGATCCAGATCAACCATCAACATCGACTGCAAGTCCAAATCGCTTTGGAAAGAAGACAATGCTCTCATTTGATGGAATCAGGAAGGTATGGTGTATTATGAGCTTCTAAAACCAGATGAAATCATAAATACTAATTGCTACTGACAACAAGTAATCAATTTGAACAACGCTTTGATCATGACAGGGTCAAAATGGGCCAGAAGACACAGCAAAGTAATTTTGCTTCATGATAACTCACCATCACACACTTCAAAATCAGTTAAAGACACGTTAAAAGACTTTGCCTGGGAAGGTCTTTTACCCACCCGCTGTATTCACGAGACCGTTTTCCTTCACATCATAAGTTCCTCCAATCGATGGCACATGCACTTTCTGAGCAGCACTTCAAAACATAAGAAGAAGTGGAAAATTGGGGCTCTGAATGGTTTGCCTCAAAACAAAAAATGTTCTAATCGGAGGTATTCACAAATTACCTAAAGATGGAGGAAATGTGTAACTAGCGATAGATATTACTTTGAATAAAGCACTTTTGATGTTTCTCTTGAAATTGTCATGTTTTCTTTTATTACAAAATTTGCATTATTAACTGGTACACCTGGTATATCTGACAACAGAAAACACTGAAAGAAATTAAAAGTAAACTGGATTAAGCAAATAATTGAATCAGCAATTTGAAAGACAAGATAGAAATAAATACACAATTATTGCACAAAATAGAAAAAATAATTACATTACAGGAAGATAAGTTAGGCAGAGATCAGCAAACCATGGCTCTCGAGTCACATACAGCTCTTGAGCCACATGCAGCTCACAAGCCACAGTTTGCTGCTCTGTTGACTAATGCGTTTGCCCACCACTGGCAGACTAAATGTTACTGTGTAATTGGAAGCTATGAGGATTAGGCAATTTGTATACAAAGAGGTAAAGGATAGTATATGACAGTAGTGGGCAAATTCACTAATCAAAATCGGCAAAACACAGCTCGCAGGCTGCATGAAGGAAAAGAAGAAGGGCAAGGTACAAAGAATCTGTTTAAAGAAATAATGAGAGAAATCTTCCCCAATCTGGTGAAGGAAAATGTCACAGGTGTTCAGGAGGCACAGAGTCCCAATCAATATGAGCCCAAAGAGACCCATGCCTAGGCACATCATATTTAAAATGGCAAATGTTCAAGAATAAAGAAAGAATCTTAAAGGCAAGAGAAACAGAAAATTACCTACAAAGTAATTCCCATTAGAATTACAGATGATTTCTCATCAGAAACACTTCAGGCCACAAGGGAGTGGCATGAAGTACTCGAAATAATGAAAAGGAAATGTCTAAATCCAAGAATACTGTATCCAGTAAAGCTATAATTTAAAACTGAAGGTGAAATAAAATGCTTTCCAAAGAAAAAAAAGGATGAAGGAGTATTACCATCAAATCAACAATGCAAAAAATGTTAAAGTATTGGGGGAGGAAAGGAGGAGGAGGAGAAGAAAAGGAGAAATGAACATAGGCATCATATCTAATAAAGAGGATATATGCTAACTGACCATTACACTCAAAGAAAGATGGAGGCATCCACAGCCAATAAGGAGGGAATATGCTAATTGAATGTGACACCTTCAAAGATGGTGGAGCCCACAGCCACAAGATGGCGGCACCTAGTCCCTTCAGCTCCACCAGGGCTGCAGACACATTGCACGGCCGGGCCTGCCCCAAGGAGGGTCTGGCTGCTCTGTGTGCCTACCTCCAGAGTCACCCAGTCCCATCCGCCCCCAGGCACCAAGGGATGGCCCAAGGCACAGGCAAGCTTCAGATGGCATCTGCCCAGATGGTGCTGGAGATGCAGGCAAGCTTCACATAGCATCTACACAGCTGCCCAGGGCTAGCCCAAGGTGCAGGCAAGCCTCGGATGGCAGCTGACCAGCTGCCTAGGGCAGGCCCGAGGCACAAGCAAGACTCAGATGGTAGCTGCCCAGCCATCCAGGGCCACCTGAGGCTCAGATAACCAGGGCTGGCTGAAGCTTGAGCTGCCAGCACTGGCAGCAGCAGATGTTTAATTGCCTTCCCCTGATCACTGGGTTGCCTCCTGCCCCTGAGGGCCCTCATACTGTAAAAGTGGGCAGGCCAGGCTGAGGGACCCCACTCTAGTGCATGAATTTTCACACACCAGGCCTCTAGTAAAGAAAATAAAAATGGTAATAAATAGCTATCAATAATAACTGTAAATGAAAATGAATTAAATGCTGCTGTCATTTACTATACTACCCAAAATAATCTAGAGATTCAATGCAATCCCTATTAAAATACCAATGGCATACCTCACAGAGCTAGAGAATTCCAAAAATGGATATGGAACCATAAAAATCTCAAATAGCTACAGCAATCTAAAGAAAGAAGAACAAAGTAGAAGGTATCACAATACAGGATATCAAACTATTCTAACAAAGCCATTGTAACCAAACTAGCCTAGTACTAACACAACAACAGGCAGATAGACTAATGGATCAGAAAAGAAACCCCAGAAAATGACCCATACCATTATGGTCAATTAATATTTGACAAAGGGGGCAAGAACATACAATGGAGTCAAGACAGTCTCTTCAACAAATGGTGCTCAGAAAACTAGAAAGACACATGCAAAAAGATGAAACTAAACACCAACTTAATCATACACTAGAATAAACTAAAGGTGAATGAAAGATTAAATGTAAGGCATGAAACCATAAGAATCTCAGAGGAGACCATAGGTAGTAAAATCTCAAACATCTCAAGTAGCAATATGTTTATGGATACATTTCCTAGGGCAAAGGAAACTAGAAGAAAATAAACAAATGGGTCTATGTAAAAATAAAAAAACTTTTGCTTAGCAAAAAAAAAAAACCACCATCAGAATGAAAAGGAAATCCACTGAATGGGAGAACATATTTGCCAATGATACATCTGGTAAGGAGATAGTATCCAAAATATATAAAATATTCATACATCTCAACAAAAAGAACACAAACAATCCAATTAAAAAATGGGCAGGAGGCCTGAATAAATATTTCTCCAAAGAGGACATACAAATGGCCAAGAGACATATGAAAAAATGCTCAAAATCACTGGTCATCAAGAAATGCTAATTAAAGACACAATGAGATATCAACTCACATTTGTCAGAATGGCTGTCATAAAAATAATCAACAAGCAACAAGTGCTGGCAAGGATGTGGACACAAGAGGGCCACCACAAGATGGCCAGCAGAATAGGGCAGTTGTGTGCAATCAGGCCAGCAGGGGAGGGCAGTTGAGGGCAACCAAGCCTACAGAAGAGGACAGTTGGGCGGGGGGGAGTTGCCTGGTCTGCAGGGAAGAGCAGTCGGGGGCACCAGGCCTGCAGGAAGGGCAGTTGGGGTGACCAGGCCTGCAGAGAAGGACATTTGGGGGCTTCATCTCATTTGATCCTCACAGAAGTCCTGGAGTAAGTAGACTGGAGACTCGGTGAAACCCTATTTTCTTTTCACTAGCCAGGGAACAGAGATTTAGAAAGCTTAGAAACTTGTCCCCACTGAAAAGAAGTAAGAAACAGTAGACCTTGAAAATGACTTCAGGTTTTCTCATTGTGCAGAATATAGTCAAATACTGCTGCAGTTATATATTTTACACTTCGTTCTCCCTGCATGACTATAATAATCACTGCTTTGTGTTGATGTTTACTTCTGTGTTGCTGACAATTACCTGAAAGACAAGTGGGGGGTCCTTCACTGGGCTGGAAAAAGTTTAGCTACATCAGAAATCAGATCTAACTCAGCAGGTTTATATATATATATATAAAGCTCTTGCTGATGCCAATTGCACATGTGTGTTTCAATCTATCATTGTCGATCGTGAATTTGGTTGACACTTCAATTATAGAGAAAAGGCTAATAGCAATATTAAAGTATTCCTTCTAATTAATTTCTTTTCAATGTGCATGAATTTGTGCACCAGGTCCCTAGTTATCAATAAAACAAGAAATAACTAGTGTTACTGAGGTTGTGGAGAAAAGAGGACCCTCATACAGTGCTAGTAGAAATTATTTTTTAACTAGGGGTCTGGTGCATGAAATTTGTGCACAGAGAGAAAGTGGGGGTCCCTCGGTAGGGCCTGCACCTTCTCCAATCCAGATCCCTCTTGCTATCTGGAACTGCTGGCTCCTAACCGCTCATCTGCCTGCCTGCCTGATCACCCCTAAATGCCCATGCCTATGTGTCTGATGCTTAATTGCTCTCTCCTCCCGGCCTGATCCCCTAACTTTTCTTCCATCCTGTACTGATCCCCCTAACTGCTATCTCCTCCTGACCTGAACCCCCTAATTGACTAACAGCCACCTTCTCCCTTCTCCTGCGGCACCAGCCTTCTCCCTTCTACCTTCTCCCACGGTGTTGGCCTTCTCACTTTCTCCCTTCTCCCACAGTGCCAGCCTTCTCCCACAGTACTAGCCTTCTCCCTTCTGCCTTTCCCCATAGCACCAGCCTTCTCCCTTCTGCTTTTTCCCCTCTGCCTTCTCCCATGGCCTCTGGAAAAGGGATTGCAACATTGGACCAGCCCTTGGCCCTTACTGCTGCGTCTTTGTATGGAAGGACATCAGAAAGCCGTCCAGTTTAATTAGCATAGCACCCTTTTATTAGTATAGATTACTTAAGATTAAATTTATTGGAGTGATACTGATTGATAAAATTATATAGGTTCAAGTGTACAAGTCTATGATAAATGACTTGCTTGTATATTGTATTGTGTGCTCACAACCCAAAGTAAATCTTATTCCATCACCATATATTTGACCTACCTTTATACCATTTACAGTCCCACCAACCTCCATTTCCTCTGGTAACCCCAATACTGTTGTCTGTGTCTATAAGTTTTGTTTGTTCATTTTTCTTTTTTGTTCATTTGCTGCTTTCAGTTTTATATATCACATATACATGAAATCATATCATTTTTTACTTTTTCTGCCTAACTTATTTCACTTAACATGATATTCTCAAGATCTATTCATGTTTTCACCACTATAAAAACAGTATGACTAGTCCTCAAAAAATTAAGAACAGAGCTAGCATATAACCCAACAATCTCTATTCTGGGTATATACCCTAATAATTTTACAATATTTATGCATGAAGATATATGTACCCCTATGTTCATCATAGCATTATACTTGATAACAACCTAAGAGTCCTTTGATGGATGAATGAATATAGATGACGTGGTTTATACATACAATAGAATACTGTTCACATTTAGGAGATAAAATAGAAAGCAATAAATGAACAAACAATACAAACTAACTCATAAACACAAACAATAGTATGTTGGTTACCTGAGGGGAAAGGGTATGAGAGGAAGGTTGAAGAAAGTAAAAGATAAAATAGGTCATATAGATGGTGACAAAATGAGAGTAGACTTCCAGTGGTGAGCACAGAGTGCAATATACATATGATATACTATAGAATTATATACAGTGGTACCTCGAGATACGAGTTTAATTTGTTCCATAACCATGAGGTGTAGGAAACTATGAGACACTCGAGTCGAGGTAAACTGGTGGGTCATGTGCAGCCCGCATCCGCGCGATTACTCCTATCTCAAATGTTGCTTATATTTCAAAGCAAAAATTGCTGGCTCGATGGCTCATATCTCAAAAATCTCATATGTTAGGGCACTCGTATCTTGAAGTACCACTGTACTTGAAAGTTATATGTATAATTAATTAAAGCCACCCCAATATTTAATTTTTCAATGAAAAAAATTTTAATGTATTGAATACTTACTTTGTATAATGCATTTATTTCGTGACTACAGGCTTGGTGCACGAATTTGTGTACCAATGGGGCCCCTCAGGCTGGCTGTGGGATCAGATTGAAACCAGCTCCCCAGCATCCCCAAGGGATCTTGGATTGTGAGAGGGCAAAGGCCAGGCTGAGGGGCCCGACTTGTTCACAATCAGGAGGAGGGATGCGAGAGGTTAGCTAGCAGGGGAGGGATCATGTGTGGGCTCCAGGGCATGTTCAGCCCATCTGACTTAGTCCTGATTGTCTGGACCCCAGCAGCAAGCTAACCTACCAGTTGGTGGTCAGTGCATGTCTTAGTGACTGGTCAACTATCTACCCCCTGGTGGTCAGTGCATGTCATATTGAGTGGTTGAGCACCCTTAGCATATCATTAGCATATGACACTTTGATTGGTTGAATGGATGACTGGACCAGACACTTAGCATATTAGGCTTTTATTATATAGGATGATCTGATGCAGATAAATTTAATTAATCTTTATTTTTTACAATATTACATATGTCCCTTTTTTTCCCCATTGACCACTACTAGCCTGCACCCAACACCAACCCAGGCCTTTACCATACTATTGTCTGTGTTGATAGATTCTCTTAACTCATTTAATCCTCTAAGGTAGATAATACAATTTATCCACTTTTACCCACAAAGGAACTAGGCATCAAAGTACCACAGTTTGTAATATAAAGATCAAATTAATATTCAGAGTCTGGCTCCTCAGTCTATGTTCTTAATTACTCTGCCATTTGGACATTTATAACATCATTTGCAGGCCATACAGAATTATCAACTTAAAAAAATCAGTCTGCTGCCCTGATCAGTTTGGCTCAGTGATAGAATGTCGGCCTGTGGACTGAAGGGTCCCAGGTTAGATTCTGATCAAGGGCATGTATCTTGGTTGCGGGCACATCCCCAGTGGGTAGTGTGCAGAAGGCAGCTGATCAATGTTTCCCTATCATTGATGTTTCTGACTCTCTATTTCTCTCCCTTTCTCTCTGTAAAAAAATAAAATAAAGTAAAATTCAATAATATATATATATATATGTATATATATGCACACTTAAAAATTAGTTTGCTATATTTGGTCAAGTATTTAACTAACTCACAGATCAAATACATGATGCTTTGGCAGAGCCAGACCAAATGACTTCATATGCCTTATATGGCCTGTGAATGGTCATTCCCCACCACTGTTCTAATATGAGAAAGTAGGTATTGAGTGTATAATAATGTAACATATGCTATGGGATACAATAAAGAGTTATTTTTAGTTTGAAGGGCTAAAGGCACCTCTAGATCAAGCAACATTTTGTTCAGAGCTAAAAAAGGAGACATGGAAAGAAAAGAGCACATTATTTACATAATATTATTTTTAACTTGGCCGGATCAGGAAGATATTTCACTTTAAATATTAACCATATAACAGAAAGAAAAAAGAAATTCAAGAAGAAATGTACTCAAGAATAAGGAACTGCCAGTTGTCATATCAAAATGTTAAGTGAACATATTTTATAAATAATTTAGTATGACTGACAGGTCAGGATAATTACCCTTAGGTGCATTTTCAAAAGTAATAGATATTTTAACCAATACACATTCCTGTCAAAATAAACATAAATCTAAGTTAGTGAGATAAAATAGTGGGTAAGTTTTAGACTAATTTAAGAGTTCTAAATTTTAAAAGAGAAAACCCATTTTTATTTTCATCTTCAGAATAACATGACTAAAGGTAGATACCTATTTTTTCAGGCTTGAGTAACTTGAAAGAGACTGTTGAGGTTCCTTTGCCACCTGACTTGGTTGTGACAATTATGTCTCCTTTGTCATTTTTGGCTTGTCCAACTCGACATACTATTTTACTTGCAGACATCCATTCTGCTGTCAGGAGGCAATTATGTCCACAAATTGCCAAACCTGAAAAAAAACAAAGCATGCAAAGTTCAAATAACAATGGTAAGAGTTAATCATGTCTATTACATAAAAATACAATTCTACTTTCTCCACTTAGTAATACCAGGCCTTTACAAGAACTGAAAAAATAAATCTAGAAATAATATTTCCTTGTTCCATTATTTGTATTATTGGAAACTAGAGGCCCAGTGTACAAATTCATGCATGGGTGGGGTCTGCCCAGCCTCCCCCAATAGGAGTCTATCAGGCCAAGCTGGCAGGGGGGTGAGGGACCATGGGAGGTTGGCTGTACAGCCCACCCCCGGTCGGGGTTTTGGAGGCTGAACAAGGGGGAAGAAGGGAGGGTGGCTAAGAGGAAGGACCAACTGGGTCCCGGATCAGGCCGGTTGGCTCCAGTGTGGGTCATAGCCACAATTCATTCCAGTCATTCTGGTCATCCTGACATTCAGGTTGCTGGGCTTTTATACATATGTAGATAGCCAATATTTTTTGCAAGTATACCAATCTCTCTTGATTTTTGTCTAAACTTTTTACTCTAATACTATATTTAAGACTTCTTTTAGAATATATTTAAGTTTCTTCAAACATCAATGGAATGAGGTTATATAATGCCCATAATAATAATGTGTAAGTATTCTAGACCAGTGGTTGCCAATCTGTCAGATCTCATAGACCACCAGTAATCTTCAGATGACTAGTTGGCAGCCATTGCTCCAAAGGTTTCCTAAAAACCAGCAGTCATGAACTTTTCAGATCTCAGGAACCACCAGTAGTCCGTGGACCACCAGTTGGCGACTGCTGTTCTAGATTACTTAGACTATGAGAATCTTAAGTTACTTTCATTTATATTAGAAAGAAAGCTATTATTACAAGTCTAAGTTATTGGTATAAAATTTTAAAGGATAAATAAATGTGTGTGTGTGTATGTATATGTATGTATGTGTATGTGTGTGTGTGTGTGTATATATATCACTCCCTAAAAAACGTATTTATACATCTCTCTGAAAAGGATATGCATATACTTTTACTAGTGTTCAATCATACATGGAGTAACAGAATGAACTAAAGTAGATACTTTATTGTAAGCACAGCCTGGATTCTGGTAAATCTAGTAAATGTTCTCAGGCATTACTGGTTTACTATTTCATTCTTTTATTTCATTATTATTCCTCATAACAACAATCCCCGCTGCCTTAGTATTTTTCTAATGATACTATCAATACATGATATTCTGCTTTTACAATAAACTACCTGCCATCTCAGACCCCAATTCCATGTAAAGTTAGGCAGTAACCAAACAGGTAGGCACTGAAAGATTTTAGTGAGAAAGACATGGCCCCAAGCAGAACACCAAAATACCACCGTGTGTCCACACTGCCAGCTAGTCTGCTAACTAATTTCCTCTCTATTTTCCATTTCCACAGAGACCAATTATATATATATATATGTGTGTGTGTGTGTGTGTGTGTATGTATATGTGTGTGAGTGTGTATATATATATATATGTATGTGTGTGTGTGTGTGTGTGTGTGTGTGTGTGTGTGTGTATAAATGTATATAATATGCAAAGTTTGACCAGATAACTAGGAGTGCAATCACTCACTATGACGTATACTCACCACCAGGGGTGGTACAGAATGAAGGCAGGCCCCGGCTGACAGTCAGAAGGCCCCAATTGGCCCTGATTGCCAGCCAGACCTAGGAATCCTATCCGTGCACAAATTTCATTCGCCAGGCCTCTAGTATAATAAATATCTATGAAGAAAATAAACCAATATGTGGCATAGACCCAGACACTTGACTTTTTTTTTATTATTATGTAAGACTGTATACTGTTCAGCAGTCAAGTTTGATAAATGTACCTTTTTTATTCCAGGAACACATGCCTATTTTGGTTGAAAAAAATGTAGAGAGGAATTTATGTTCTCTTACAACATAAAGCACTATTTAGTAAGAAAGTTATATTAACAACACAGGAATAAAAAAAAAAAACACTACATATTTAAGACACCCATTGAAACAATGAATTTTAGAAATTCGCTAAATTTATTATTTATTCATATATGAAATTTTGTCTTACTAATAAAGCACTTAAAGGATTAAGGTTTCTGTGTTTTTTTTTAAATATGTATTGAATTCACAAATTTTTAAATGTATTCAAAATTATTTATTTCCAAAATGGGAATATCTTATCCTCTTAATCAATTTTTGATACAAAAAAATATCAGAAACATTTTCACAGACCTAGAAAGAACTCTCCAAAGATTCATCTAGAACAAAAAATGAGCCCGAGTAACCATAGCAATCCTGAGAAAGAAGAATGAAGTAGATTGTATCTCAATACCAGAATTCAAGCTATATTACAAAGCAACTGTTCTCAAAACAGCCTGGTACTGGCACAAGAACAGACACATAGACCAATGAAATCGAATAGAGAATCCAGATATCAACCCAAACCACTATGCTCAATTAATATTTGACAAAGGAGGCATGAATATACAATGGAGTCAAGACAGCCTCTTCAATAAATGGGAAAGTTGGACAGATAGATGCAAAAAAAAAAAAAAAAATGAAACTAGACCACCAACTTACACCATACACAAAATAAACTCCAAATGGATATAGGACTTAAACATAAGACAGGAAACCATAAAAATACTAGAGAAATTCACAAGCAGCACAATCTCAGACATATGCCAAAAGAACTTCTTCAATGATACTACTCTAAGGGCAATGGAAGCTAAAGAGAAAATAAACAAATGGGACTACATCAAAATAAAAAGCTTTTGCACAGCAAAAGAAACCATCAACAAAACAACAAGAAAGCCCACTCTATGGGAGAACATATTTGCAAATGTTAAGGTTTAATCTCCAAAATCTACAGCCAACTTATACAACTTAATAAAAGGAAAATAAATGATCCAATAAAAAAATGAGCAACAGACTTAGAACTTTTTCAAAAGATGACAGAAGGAAGGCCCAGAGACTCATGATATGCTCAAAGTCGCTAATTATCTGAGAGATGCAAATTAAAATAACAATGCAATACCATCTCACACCTGTCAGAATGGCAATCATCAACAAATCAACAAATGACAAGTGTTGGTGAGGATAAGGAGAAAAAGGAACCCTCCTGCACTGCTGGTGGGAATACAAACTAGTGCAGCCACTGTGGAGAACAGTATGGAGTTTCCTCAAAAAACTAAAAATGGAACTCCCATTTGACCCAGTAATCCCACTCTTAGGAATATGCCCTAGGAAACTAGAAATACCAATCAGAAAGGATTTATGCACCTCTATGTTCATAGCGGCACAATTTACAATAGTAGCTACAATTTGGAAACAGCCAAGGTGCCCTTCAGCAGATGACTGGATCAGAAAACTACGGTACATCTACACAATGGAATTCTATGCTGCAATAAAAAAGAAGGAATTCTTACCATTTGCAGCAAACTGGATGGAACTGGAGAGCATTATGCTAAGTGAAATAAGCCAGTCAATGAAGGAAAAGCACCACATGATCTCACTCATTTGTGGATAATAAAGAACATTATAAGCTGATGAACAAAAGGATAGATACAGTGGCAGTAAAGCATCAAACAGACTGTCAAATTACAGCAGGAAGGTTAGGGAGAGGTGCAGTAAGTAAGAGATCAACCAAAGGACTTGTATGCAAGCATATAAGCATAACCAATGAACACAAGACATTGGGGGATTAGGGTATGCCTTGGGAGGGGGTGCAATTTGAAGATATGTATACTTATAATACATTAATAAAAAAAATTGGGAAAAATAAATAAATAAATAAAATTAAATAATTTTAAAATACTGAGACCAGATGGTATGGCCAAGTGGTTGAGCACTGATCCATGAACAAGGAGGTCACAATTCAATTCATGGTTAGGGCACATGCCCATGTTGCAGGTTTGATCCCTAGTAGGGCAGGAGACAGCTGATAAATGATTCTATCTCTCTTTCAAACTCTCTCTTACTCTCCTTTCCTCTTTTTGAAATCAATAAAAACATATTTTAAAAAAAAAAGAATGAAAGCATCTCTGGAACCCCTTCTCATCTTCAAGATAAGCACTGTGAAACATTTCAATACATATTTGCTCAAATACTTTTTAAGCATACATAAATCAATCTGTTTATTTTTTAAATGAATGGGAAGTGCTTAAAATTACAAAATATTTAATTATAGGTAACAGACATTTTGATATCACTCGGGGCAGTATGTAAGTTAATATTTTTAATTTTACTATTTCAAAAAGGTTCCTGTGATTTTAAATACTAACTCACTTCAGAAAGAAGAAAAACTGAATAACAGGGCTTAATGTAAAGTGATTCCTAAGGTAAGTAAACTGAGGCATGGAAACAACTATCAGCCACAGAAACATGAAATCTGAAAAACATGTTCAGATGAACAAACATGAATAGATTAGATATTCATAATAGTACAAGAGAAAAACTACTCCCAAAAAACAATAGTAGATTCATTTGGTCATAGCTGCTATCAGTGTTCTTCTGATTTAATATGTATTCTTCATTTTAACTAAAATAAAATTAATAATAAAGTAATTTTAAACATAGATTCAAATGGTTCATTTAAAATGTCATGAAAATCAAGTAGGATCATAAGACCATTTCTTAATTTTGTAAGCTCTTTTACTAAATTACTGAAAGCTAAGAAACCTTTTTCATGAAATATAATAACATATTTTTTAAAGTAACTTGTAGAATTCCAAATAAAGTGTTTTTATAGTGTTTTACTTGGCTAGTGTAAATATCATCTGAGTTAAAAACACAAATAATTTAGTATTTTAAGTTTACTTTTTTAAAAAATGGCTTCTTGGCAATGCATAGGCAGGTTGAAAGCTGAACTACCTAAGTTTTATAAAAGTAATACACATTTAGTCAAATAAGAATAGCATTGCCAGAAACTAAAGCAAGATTAAAATTTACATAGACTAGTAACCATCATTTTCAGGAGCTCACAATGACTGCCAATTAGTATGTGGGATGTAATCTATGGCCTCTTTTCATACATTCTGGGGATTTCTCTCCTTTGGATAAAGAAAATTCTGAAATGAACTATATCAAAAACAAGACAGAGGATTAGATAAGACTATCTTCATAAGAATAAATGTGGTTTATTTACTGAAGAAACAACAATTATAACTAGAGAAACAGTATAAAGTGTTACATTTAAAAAACACTAGCAAAAAGAATTAGCTGGGAAGTGCAAAATTCAGTTATTAATCATAGTATGCAACTTTAGTCCACTTTCTCTTTTCATAGATGTTTCTGAATGGCCAAAAAACAATTTGTCGATCAGAAGCTATAATGCAAGAAAAACAAGTTCCAACTCATAATTACCAGTACTTTATCAAATTAATAAATGAATCAAGAGAATGTCTGAATCCAGATAAATGTATTTGGGAAACGGAACATATATTCAGTAGCATATACTAGAATCTCTCCCTTCCTCATTCTCCATGGATTGATATATCCTCACAGAGTTCACAGGAAAAAAAGCTTAACTGACCATACAAATATAATTCTAATTTGCTCTCTTCCCAGGCTGTATCTCACATTCATTTGTATTTAAAAAACAGAAAAGTATAATTAGGCTCTTTAGAGACTTAAAATTAGTGGGCCAGAGCATTTTTTTTTTAAGTTCTAGAAGATATTAAGAAAAACTATGAGTGAGAACCACTGACAAACACCAACCCTTAAGTAGGCCAGAGTACAAGGTCTCCACTTCACAGACAGGGAGAAACACACTATGCTAACCAACACCTTACCTAATAATAGACAAACATGTAAATTTGACCATACCTCAACTACACCCATTGGGAATCAGAATGAGTATGCAAATTAACCCAACAAAGATGGTGGTTAATTTGCATACAAAGGTACCCAGTGCCTGGGTCCTGGGAACATCCTAGCACACAGGTCACCTTGAGGTAGGCCCCTCTTGGGCCCTGAGTAGCCTGTGAAGGGCCTGAGCCAGGGGGGGTCCTGGGCAGGGCCAAGCCTGCAATCAGAGCAAGGAGGCAGGGGCCGAGCTGGTGACTGGAGGGAGTTGGGGGTCCACTGCCCAGGCCGAAAGCATCAGCCAGAGGCTTTCAGCCTGTGCAGACCTGGGCAAGGGTGGAGCCAGTGATCAGAGGGAGCAGGAGGTCCCCTGCACATGTCAAAACCTTGGCCAGAGGCTTTCAGCCTGGGCAGGCCTGGGCAGGGATAGAGCCCACGATAAGAGGGAACTGTAGGACCCCTGCACAGACTGATAGCATCAGCCAGAAGCTTTAAGCCTGGGCAGGGGCGGCAGAGCCAGAGATCAGAGCTATTGGCAATCGGTGTGAGTTACAGAAGAAACACCTTTTCTGACTACTCATTGGCTACACTCCCTGTATGCCACTGCTAATATTCTTAGTAACTTGTGTAATAAGAATCCAAAAAGATAATTTAGAGTTTTTCCTCCACACTTCTGGAGAAAAAAAAACAAAGGTCTGCTGGTGGAGGGCTAAGAAATGTCATATCCTACCCTAGCCAGTTTTGCTCAGTGGATAATGCCTCAGCCTGCCGACCGCAGGGTCTAGGTTCAATTCTGATCAAGGGCATGTCCCTAGGTTATAAACTCCTCCCTGGCTGGGACCTAGGTCAGGGCTCATGCAGGAGGCAACCAATCAAAGTGTTCCTCTCACTTTGATATTTCTCTCCATCTTTCCTTTTCTCTTCCACATTCTCTAAAAGTCAATGAAAACATATTCTCAGGTGAGGATAAAAAAAAAAGAAATATCATATCCTATGAAAAACACATCTTGAAAATGCCTAAAGAAAACTGTCATTTTTTCATGGTGAAGGGACTGGAGTCAGTGCTGATGAAACCACCTTGGTGGCTGTGATGACTGGCAGTGGCTGCAGCAGCGGGGTGATGGGACTGGTGCCTTCCACGATCAGCCGATCAGCCCGTCACCTCCCATAAAGGGAGGCCAGACTGCAGCTTAGACCTACTCCTGGGAGATGGGGGGAGCAGGCCTAAGCTGTCAGTAGGATATCCCTTGAGGGCTCCCATATGTGAGGGGGGTAGATTGGGGTGAGGCACTCCCCACCCCCGAGTGCACTAATTTCATGCACCAAGCCCCTAGTCTATATAAATAAAAGCCCAGCAACCGTTATGGCAGAACAATAGGACCATCAATGGTGCACCAATAAGCCTAATCTGGGAACCCCCCGCTCCCCAACCTCCACACTTCCCCCCACCACCCTCATTGGCTCCCAATAGGAGGAGGAACTGAAGCAGGGAGCAGTTCAGCTGGAGCTGTGGCTGCAGCATAGGTGAGTACTCCACAACCACCCAAGTCCCAAATCCAAGGGGAGGGGAAGAAGCGCCAGCCTGTCCAATCACCACACCTCCATCTCCCCAGCCACTTTCATTGCACCCAGAAACCATCAGCCATGGCTATGCCGCCCAATCCCCAGGAAGAGGTAGTCCCAGGTCCCAGTAGTTTGGGGACCAGGAGGAAGGGGAGAATGAAGTGGTGATGCCGAAAGGGCCCAGGCTAGGGGGGTGAGGCCGGCACTGCAGGTGGGAGAGTCCAGCTGGAGACTGGGTGCAAGGGCCCAGGAAGCGGTGTGCCACAAACTGGGCTTGAACTCTGCCCAGCCACCACCCGTTGTCATGGAAACTGTATCCACAGATAAGGTGGGCAAGTGGACAGGAGCCACAGCCCTGCAAATGGCATGGAGACCTGGATATGAAGACTGCCCCTCATCACAGTATGCCTCTGCACCTTCCTCATACTCCTACCTTGAACTCCAGTCTCCCCAGACATCTCCACAGACCCTGGGCTTTGCCATAGGCAACTATAAATGTTGGCAGATAGGTTGAAAACCTGAATTTCATCTTCCCAAAGACTTGGAAGAAAACAAAATATTATTAATTCTTGTATTTAATGATCATCATTATTGTGGCTTTTAAAATGTTCTTCAGAGGCAAACCACAGCACCTGATGCTAGATTGCCAATGTACAAGTTTCTTCCTTCTGTCAAGAAGTTGGGGATTAATTATTAAGGGGCTGTTAGGGGCCTCTTGGCCAGTTGTGATGATTTCAGAGGGTGTGTTTGCACACAGCATGTGCACCAGTGACCTGGATGCTGACAACAAAGCAACAGGTAGGTCCACTGCCCTTCAACCAGGCCCTGTCCTGGGCAGAGAGGTGACTATAATCAGTCCTTACCCCTTCCCTCCATGAACACCCTATTCCCTCATTGGCCCCCCTTCTCATCCTCCATTTCTCCCTCTCTCCATGAAAGAAACAGAAATTCCAGTGTGTGTATGTCTAATTCAGGAGGGAAAGGATTACCAGAGGGCTGGGGATTGCCTTTCATTCCCAGCTGCCAGGATGCAGAGAACAGTGACTTTTGCAGAGAACACTGAAACTTGCAACCCCTTCAAGTAGCCAGTCTGGCTGTGGTGTTACGGGACTTGGGTGGTGAGTGGGCGAGGTTCAGTTTACCAGAATTCTGGACTCTGGGTTTTTGAAAATTGTCCTAGGTTCTAACTCTCGGGCTTCTAAACCAGAGCGCTCAGGTACCCGGAGGGGACCAAGGGGTCTGAGGCTTCCTGACCCAGGGTTGTGGAAGGTTCTTTGGGGAAGAAGCCTCCAGCCTGGTAGTGCTGATTTTCTAGAGACGGGGGAAGAGGGTGCTAGGTTGTGTGCCCTGAGAAAACTTTGTTGTGGTGGAATGGGAAAATGTAGTTTTGAAAATGTAGCTTTCCAAGGCCTGGGGAGATGGGCGCTCCCAGTGGAGAGGAAAGGCAGCGGGACTGGCCTTCGCACTCTTGGCAGCTGATTTAGGGGAACCCCTTTCTTAAGCCACCACCTCTTATTGGTCATGTGGCGTGGCCTTAGGCAGCTTTAACTCTGCTCCAGTATAAGATCTGAGCTGAGAGTAGGAGGCTAGGGGAATGCATTGATTAAAATGGCAACATTCTGAAGGGAAAGGAAAAAGGCACCATCTTATAAGCAAAAAAAAAAGAGAAGAAAGTCTCATTTGTCCTATGTTAATTACTATAAGAGAGGTTGGGAGTGGGAATGAGGGTGAGGGTGGGCAGGGAGGGGAGAGTAAGATGGCTGCCTGGCATTTCAACTTCATTTAAGTAAAAAGAAAACAAGACTCTTTATCATTGCATATTAAGGTGGCAAAAGATAATAGGTAAATAAAGATACCTTTTTTTGTTGGGTTACCATTACAATTATTTGATGAGGATAGCTCATGATTCAGAACCTTTATCCACTGTCATCAAAATAAATTATTTCTTTATAGGCATGCTCTACCTCCTATTAGTGTCATCAGGGTCTGGTGGATTAAGGAAAGGAAGCCAAGTGCCCAATATTCAGTAATACTATCCACTAAAATGAGTTACTATTTATACAATGTTTATAACAACTTTAGCTGTCACAAATCAAACACTTGCAATTTTCAACATCATCATCGTAATTATCATTGTAGAAACTAGAGGCATGGTGTACAAAATTTGTGCATGGGGAGGGTCCCTCAGCCCAGCGGCACCCTCTCCAATCTGGGACCCCTCAAAGGATGTCCGACTGCCCATTTAGGCCCAAATCTGGGTGGAATCGAGCTTAAATGGGCAATCAGACATCAGTTTTACAATCCTGGACTGTTGGCTGCAAACTGCTCATCTGCCTGCCTTCCTGATTGCCCCTAAATGCTTCTACCTGCCATTCTGATCACCGCATAACCACTCCCCTGCCAGCTTGATTGATGACTAACTGCTCCCCTGCCAGTTTTTTTTCCCCTAACTGCCTTCTCCTGCATGTCTGGTTACCCCTTACTGCCCTCCCCTGCAGACCCGGGTCCCCCGGCCCAATTACCCTTTCCTGCAGGACCAGTCACCCTCAACTTCCCTTTTGTGCCAGCCTGTTCACCCCTAACTTCCCTCCCCTGCAGGCTTGATCACCCACAACTGCCCTCCCTTACAGGCCTGGTACCTCTCAACTGCCCTCCACTGCTGGCTATCTGGTGGTGGCCACCTGGTATCCACATGGGGGCAAGATCTTTGAGCACCTGGGGCAGCCATCTTGTATACTGGAGTGATGGTCAATCTGCATATTACTCTTTTATTAGATAGGATAGAGGCCTGGTGCATGGAATGGGGTTTGCTTGGCTTCTTCCAATGCCTCCTGCTCTCTCCAGCTCTGTGGCTGCTACTATTTTGATTGGGATTTATTTATCTTCTATAATTGAAACTTTGCAGCCTTTAGTAGAGGCCTGGGCCTGACACGGTGTGTGGAAAGCTTGGCTTCTTCCATCGCTGGCGAAACCCAAGCCTCCCTCCTGCTTACTCCGAGGCTGCAACAATCTTGTTTGGGGTTAATTTGCATATAAATTCCTGATTGGATGGTGGGCGTGCTTGTGGGTGTAGCAGAATGATGGTTAATTTGCATATTACTCTTTTATTAGATAGGATATTGTACTTTGTTAGCTGTTTTTTTTAATTTATTTTTAAATAAATCTTTATTGTTCAGTTTATTACAAATGTTCCTCTTTCCGCCCAATAGCTCCACTCCACCTAATTCACCCCCCCAACCCCATATTCTTACCCCCTGTCACTGTCCTCATCCATAGGTGTAAGATTTTTGTCCAATCTCTTCCTGCACCCCTCATTCCTCCTTTCCCCTGAGAATTGTTAGTCCATTCCCTTTCTGTGCCCCTAATTCTATTATATTCACCAGTTTATTCTGTTCATCGGATTTCTTTATTCACTTGATTTTTAGATTCACTTGTTGATAGGTATGTATTTGTTATCACTTTGTTGTTTATAATTTTTATCTTTACCTTTTTACCCTTCTTCCTCTTCTTAAAGAAAACCCTTCAGCATTTCATATAATCCTGGTTTAGTGGTGATGAACTCCTTTATAGGGGTTTCCTATCCTAGGCAATAAATTTATCTATATAGAAGCCTAATATGCAAAGTCTTCCCTCAGGAGTTCGACTGACCAGGAGTTCGATTACTATGTCGTGTGCTGGCTAAAGGAGGTGGCACTGAATGAAGAAAGGCCCTGGCCAGCAGTCAGCAGCTGGGGAAGGGAGGCCCTGGCTGGCAGTTGGAAGCAAGGCCCCAGCCAGCAGCCAGAAGGCCACGATTGGCCCTAATTGCCAGCCCAGCCTAGGGACCCTACCCATGCAAAGATTTCATGCACCAAGCCTGTAGTCTAATACTTGTACAGATAAATGCATAATATTCTATCATTCATGTCCTTCAGCTTAAAAAGATTAAAAATATATATATAAAATGACCTTAAAAAATAAAACCTAGCTTGCTCTAAATGTGTAAATATTAGGGGACCCTAAATTAAAAAGATAGATTAACATGGGTGAGAATTAGTCTGAATATTTTTGGTTGTAAGAGTCCAGGCTTGGCAGGCAGAAATTGTAGGTCGAACATGATGGTGCTCTTCAACATGAGGGAGCAGCTATGTGGTAGAGAAAAGTAAATATCTACAGGTCACCTGGTGGGATAGTCACTTTTAGGTGGAGTAAGAGCCAAGTGGTACTAACATCAAAAGGAGATGGAATTTAGGTTTAATTTAAAAGCAAGAAGGAGAGCTCTTGAGAAAGAATACTAAGTGTTGTATCATAAAAAAAAAAAAAAAAAAAAAAAAAACTGAAGAGAGAAATAATAGCAAGGAGACTTTTGGCAATTTAAGCAGAAGAGAGCAAAGCTGAGGAAACAGAAGCACATTTCCACTATGGGAAATTTTCTGAAGGAATTTAGTGAAAGGCAATATAGGTAAGATTGGATAAAATAATGATTTTTAACAGGAAAATCAAATAATTTCCTTATTTTTATTCAGATTATTTAGTACAGACCACAATAATGTTTTTCTATAATCTTCATTATTTCTAAATAATATATCTTGCCTCAACTGTCTTAACATAAAAATTAATTCACCATGGATACACAGCATAGTCCTTACCCTTACCTATGAGGTCAGTTGGGCCAATTCCCAGGTTTTCTCCTCTAATTGTGACCTTGGTCCATGGTATTCCTTCATTTGGAGAGATGCCTGTCACAAGTGGGGGTTGGCGTGAACGAGACATTGTGATTGTTGAGCAAACTGGAGATCTAGTTACAGAACTAAACTGTTGAAAAAGAAAAAAAGAGATTAAAGCCAACTGAGATAAGCATTGATTCAAAATATAAGAATTCTAGACATTAGGTACCAAAACAGAAAAAGTATTCTTAAACAGTGGTTCCGAATTTTTTAGCTGTCTGCCAAGATCTAGTGAATGTTAAGTTTACTAAGAACACTCTAGATCAAGCAGACCACAACAAATATTTCTGTGACCCACCCAATAACAGTATGTAATTAATGTTTTAATAAAAATTTTAAAATTTAATTTTTATAAGATCCTGTTACACATAATTATTAATAACAAACTACAACATTCACTAAAGAATGATTACTATAATCGTGTTGCATTCATTTCCCTTTCACACCTTGCAAACAGGCATGCCATTTCTCTCCACTAGTAGGAGCAGTGAATATTTTAGTAGCTGATTGCCAAGTCATTAGTCTTGTACTAACTTGTTTGGTGTGTACAACAGGAAATATTTCGCTTTTGGAGAACAAGAAAAGTAGGTTTATTTGCATTACGGTTATTAATTTGTGCAGTTATTCAGAGTCTGGTAAGTTAATGTTCAAGAAAAATATTAATTTTTATTAAAATGTCCCATTATTTTATATTAACGATTATTCATTTATTTCAACCCTTTGTATTTAGCATGTCTCTATCAAAATAAACCTACATTTCTATAAAAATTGAAGCTTTACCTTTTGGGGACCCACATAAAACTTATTTATTTGTCCAGTGTTAGCCTTTGAATTTGACATGCTTGCTCTAACTAGTACTGTGAGGAAAATATCAGAAAAATAACCGAAAATTAAGCCCTCAGTTATAAGAACTTTCACAACACAAAAGACAGAACTTAATGTCACTATTTACCTCCATGCCTACACCTGAATCCCAAATATAAGCTAGAAAGCTATACTCCCAAAATTGTTTAAGGAAGATATTCTAATTAATTGTATTCATAAAAATTAAATTATATTACTATAGGTGCATGGAATTTCACTTTATTTTTGTGTTATACTTATTATAGCAATTCTTTGTTATTAATATGTTCAAATCAATATATTTACATTTTTACAAATACTAACATGTAGACATACAGGCAAAAGTATGAATTGGTAAAAGTCCAGTTTCTGAGGTCAAATACATCTGTTTACAAATCATGGTGCTTCAATTTACTAATTCTGTTCTAAACCTCCATTTTTGTTTGTGCAAAAACGAGGTAACAGAACTTTTAATGGTCATAATTAAGATTATGTAGATCATTCTAGCAAAGCACAATACCTAGCACACAGAAAACATATTACACACACACACACACTAGAAACACGGTGCATGATATTCTTGCACAGCCCAGCCTGTACCTTCTCCAATCTGGGACCCTCAAGGGATGTCCGACTGCCTGTTTAGGCCCAAACCCTCTCACAATCCAGGACTGCTGGCTCCCAACTAATTGCCTACCTGCCTTCCTGATTGCCCCTAACTGCTTCTGTCTGCCAGCCTGATCTCCCCCTACCACTTCCCTGCCGCCTGATTGATGATTAACTGCTTCCCTGCCAGCCTGATTGCCCCTAACTGCCCTCTTCTGCAGACCAATCCTAACTGCCCTCCGCTGCAAGCCTGGTCACCCCTAATTGCCCTCTTCTGCAGGCCTGGTACCTCCCAGCTGCCCTCCCCTACTGGCCATCTTGTGACAGCCATCTTGTGTCCACGTGGGGTCACCCATCTTGTGTGTTCAAGTGATGGTCAATTTGCATATTAGTCTTTTATTAGATAGGACACACACACACACACACACACACACTGAGTAGCCAGATAATTATAATCTCTGAACCATAATAATCTGGCCACTCAGTGTGTGTGTGAGTGTGTGTGTGTGTGTGTGTATACACATTTATATAATAGGTCCGGTACATGAATTCGTGCATGGGTGGGATCCGGCCAGCCTGGCCAGAGGGAGGGAACTTGGGCGGTGGGCTGGCCTGCCTGCTGGTTGAACTCCTGGACAAGGGGACAATTTGTATATTAGCCTTTTATTATATAGAATATACACTGAGTGGCCAGATTATTATACATTCCAAGATCATAATAATCTGGCCACTACATGATTCATGGCCCTGCACATGAATCTGCACAAATAGCTCACTGCCACTTGCCTCAGCTGGCTGCCTCACCCACTGCCACTCGTAGCTCGCCACCACACATAGTTTGCTGCCCTGCCCTCCTGTAGCTCACAGCACCTTGTAACCCACTGCCCCAGCCTCCTGTAACTCTCCATCACTTGTAGCTTGCTGTCCTGCCTTTCTGATCGGTCATTATATGATTGTATCCCAACCAATTTGCATATTACCCTATTATAAGTATAAATATAAAAAAGCCTAAACAACTGGCCTACTGGCCAATAGCTATGAAGCACACTGGCCAACAGGGGGCAAATGCTCAATACAGGAGCAGAAGTGACAGGTATGGAAACATGGAACAGAGTGATTAATCTCAGAGGGAAGGGAAGTGGAGAGGGCAGGAAGAGATTAACCAAACATCTTATATGCATAATAGAGGCCCGCACCAGTGTGGTTCCTCGGCCTGGCCTGGGAGGATTGGGCTGAAACTGGCCAAGTGCAGGAATTCATACAGCAGTGGGGTCCCTCGGCCTAGCCTGCAGAGATCAGGCTGAAACCAACTCTCCAACAACCCCCCAAGAGCCCCATATTGCAAAAGCACAGGCCAGGCCAATGGACCTCATCAGTGCAAGAATCTGTGCACCAGGCTTCTAGTAAATAATAAAGCCTCACTAACGAATCCTGAAGAACTTAAATGCTCAAGGCTTTAGATGCCCCAGCAAATGAGGGTGAGATTCAGAACAAAATAGAAGGAACTTTCTAATTAGCTACACCTGCATATACGAGAAGGTAAACACCCTAAACCTTGTCTACATCCCGCAATCAGGTGGGAATTAGAATTTTAGTTTCTGAAGAAACAAAAAATAAGAGGCTACCAGGGAGACAAGGCAAAATAGAGGCAATTAAGTGTCAACCTGAACAGCAAACTGTGAAACTCCTCAGACCTCTTCCTAACCCTGTACTTATGCCATTGTCAGCAATGTGTGTAAACCTCCTGTACCCCCAATATCACCCTGTCCTGATAACTAGAATATTATTCTCTAAAGAAATTGAAGATTCCTGGGGGGGGGGGGGGGAGAGAAACAACAACAAAGATCCTGCCATGTAAGAGTCCACCCCAAAAAGGGAAAGGTTACTTGTAGTTATATCACCTGATAGAAAAGTCTCTTACAACCCTAGCTGGTTTGGCTCAATGGATGGAGGATCAGCCTATGGACTGAAGGCTCCCAGATTCAATTGCAGTCAGGGGCACATGCTCGGGTTGTGGACTCGATCCACAGTTGGGTGGTATGCAGGACAATCAATGATTCTCATCATAGATGTTTCTATCTATCTCCTTCTCCCTTCCTGTCTGAAATCAATAAAAATTTCCTTTTTAAAAAATATATATTTTATTGAATTTTTTCAGAGAAGAAGGGAGAGGGATAGAGAGTTAGAAACATCGATGAGAGAGACATCGATTAGCCGCCTCCTGCACGCCCCCTACTGGGGATGTGCCCGCAACCAGGATACATGCCCTTGACTGGAATCGAACCTGGGACCTTTCAGTCCGCAGGACGACGCTCTATCCACTGAGCCAAACCAGTTTTGGAAAAAAAATATATACATTTTTAAAAAGCCTCTTACAGACAAACTCTGCCCATACACAAACTAAACCAACTATGCACACAGCTCACACAGCAAAGTTAACAGCCTAACTCGAAAATATAGAAGGACAATCAAAGACTATGATATGGTCAGAAAAATATGTGAAAGAGAAATGAAAGTCAGATAAACAAAAAGGTCCAGAGGAAACAGATTAAGACAGGAAACAGGTAAGACACGCTGAACTGTGTCCCTCTCCAAAAAATCATGTTGTAGTCCTAACTCCTGGTACTTCAGAATGTGACAGTAGTTAAAGATTATACCTTTAAAGAAATAAGGTAAAATTAGGTCATATTGGGGACCTAATTCTATATAACTGGTGTCCTCAATAAGAAATTATGACACAGATACACACAGAAAGGAGAACATGTGAGGACACAAGGAGAAATACCCACCTAAAAGCCATGTAGAGAGGCCTTCAAAGGAACCAACCCTGCCTTGTGTCTCAGTTAGTTGAGTGTTGTCCCAGGCACAAAAAGATTGCTGGTTTGATTCCTGGTCAGGGTACATGCCTGGGGTTGCAGGCTCAATCCCCACTAGTGAGTATGCGAAAGGCAGCTGATTGATGCTGTACTCTCACATTGATGTTTCTTTCTCTTTCTCTCTCCTTTCCTCTCTAAAACTGTATTTTAAAAAAAATTTTTTAAAGAAACCAACCCTGCTGACACCTTGATCTCAGACTTCCAGCCTCTTGAATCATGAGAAAATATTTTTTCCTCATTTCAGCCACCAGTCTATTGGACTTTGTTATGGCAGTCACAGCAAACTAATATAACAAGTAATAGAAAAACAAAACTTTAAAAGTGTTACAAACTTTGATCCCAGTTTAATATTCAGGTTCCATGAAAAGGGACTAATCAAAAAATAAACTCTTGCAACTTTCCAAAAGAGGCAAAAGAAACAAGATTTATATAACATCCTATCAATGCAGGAACTATTCACTGATTTAACCAAATGTGGTACTGAGGCTGGCAATGAAGCTGATGTGCGCCTGGGGAGCAGGAAAGAAAGATGAAGAGGGAAAGGAGGTTATACAATTTATTTACAATTGACTATCAATATAATAGAAGATTAGTCAGAGAATCTGGAAATGTGAAGATGGATGCCAGAAGAGTATGTTGTAAAATAAAGATTATGACTACTCTGTTCTGGTTTCTGAAAGGATCTAAAAATCCAAGGAGTGTCTTTATTATGCATCAGCCCTCAATATTATAGTTATGTACTATTCATGACAACTCATTAGTATGGCTGGCCAAACCAGAAAGAGCAACTATGTGATTAAAGTTGGGGTTTGAACCATATAATATAAACTTGATGTCCTATAAAAAATGGGAGGGAGCTGGAGACTGAGTTCAATCTCGTGGCCAATAATGCAATCAAACAACCCTACATAATCCTATCCTATCTATAATAATAAAAAGTAACATGCTCATTAGACCGAACATCCTTCCAGGCATAATTCCGGACAAAGCTGGGACTGGAGTGAAGCAACCCGGATCCCAAGCACCTGCCAGCAATGGCCAGAGAAAAGCACCCAGATCCCAAGACCTTCCAGTGGTGGCCAGGGCGAAGCCCAGGTCCCAGATGCCAGAGAGAATCCTGTGCTGGCAGCTGGGGGAAGGAATGTCTACTCTTGAACGAATTTTTGTGCATTGAGCCTCTAGTACTGTATATAATAAAAGGATAATATGCAAATTGTCCCCTCGGGAGTTCAACCAGGGAGTTCAATTGCTTGCTATGATGTGTGCTGACCACCAGGAGGTGGCACAGAGCGTGGCGGTGACCAGCAACTGCAGTGGAGCGCTGAGAGAACAACAGAGAAAAGGAGGAAGCAGGGAGATAGGGAGGCACCAAGGCGAGGAACCTGGTCGGCCCTGATTGCTAACCAGGCCTAGGGACCTTACCTATGCACAAATTTCATGCTCTGGGCCTCTAGCTTATTTAATAAAATTTAAACAGCAAAGCAAACAACAAAAAATGAAGAAAAAAAAGATATTACCATCAACTGACAAACTAAATGAGATAACTAGAGGTTATTTTGACTCTTCTTCCCTATTTCATCCCTGGAACATTCAGAATCTTTCTATCAGATTCTGGCACTATTCCTCTCAATTCTATTGTTGTTCCTTTAGTTAAAACCTCCATCTTCTCTGCCTGGATACTGAAGCAGACTTAATTTTCCAAAATACATATCTCATCAATGTCATCCCTCTTTTTAAAAAAAATAAAAATATATATATACATATATGACACCCCACTGTTCAGTGGTCACCAGTGCCCACAAAAATCCTTAATATTTTATTAAAACCTATAAAAAACAAAGTCTTCCACATTCTTACTTTATCCTCAATCATTTCCCTCAGTCATCTGACACCAGATAAGCCTGTTGAATTCTTATGAATAGCCAAGTCTTTTTATGCCTCATGATTTCTTTTACCTTGTTTCAATTAAGTAGAAAGTCTTACCAATATTTTGAGGAGTAGCTTAAATAATACCATTTCTAGCAAAGTCTCCGTGATCTTTCCTTCCACAATGCATCCTCTACATCATTCTAATATTTGCCTTAGATATCACACTTGTGTCTCCACTTTGAGGACACATGATGTTTAATCAACTATAGTATATCCAAATGCCTGTCACACAGCACTGACACGAAAAAAGCATGTTATGTGACTGTGGAGAAAGGTCAAATAAGTGTTTTCTGGTATTAATAGAATACTGAAATTAAATAGAAAAAATGATAAGGAGCAGGGAAGCCAAGGTAAATGTATTCTGTATATACACAAACAAAAATAAAACAGTTTAAAAGACATTTGTATACAACAGCATCAAAAAGAATAAAATCCTCAGAAATAAGTTCTTCAAATGTAATACAAAAGCTGTATTTTGAAAACTACAAAACAATGTTGAAATTAAAGTCAACTGAAATAAATAGAAAAACATGGAGGAGAGACAATATTAAGATGGCAATATTCCATACATTAATCCAGAAATAAAATGCAATCCCTATCAAATTCTCAGCTGAATTCTTTTTTAAAATAAATTGAGAAACCGATCATTAATTTCACGGAAACAGGAAGAACTCAAAACCGCCAGATTAATCCTGAAAAAGAGGAACAAAGTTAGAGAAGTCACATTTCCTAATTTCAAAACTTACTACAATGCTACATAATCAAGACAGAGAGGTGCTGGCATAAGGACAGACATATAGATCAATGACATCAAATTAAGAGTTGAAAATAAACCCTTGTATTTATGGTCCAATAATTTTTGAACAGAGAAAATATAATTAGAGAGAAACCAAGATGGCAGCATAGGTAAACACCTGAAATTGCTGCCTTGTACAACTATTTCAAAACTACAACTAAAAGACAAAATGAATATCATCCAGAACCATGGGAAGGCTGGCTGAGTGAAAATTCTACAGCTAGAAGGAATTTAAAAGCACACTGAGACTTGGAGGAGGTGCAGAGGTACAGAAGTGAATTGTGGAGGTACGGAGGTGCACACAGAAAAGCACTGAGTACGCTGTTGTCTTTTACAATCAGGAGGGAGACAAAAGCTCCCGACTGCTCTGAACTCCAGTTCCAGGCAAGACTCCAGGGAACCAGACTCATACAGGGACAAACTCGACTGTCTGGCATCAGGCTGGAATGCGAGAGTGGCTTTCTCTCAGAGGTGCTTGCAATGATCATTGTTCCTGCAAGGTGCTGCAGGAAACAGAGACATGGGGATCTCTTCCAGACAGGGCTTATAGTCAGCCTTTGCTGTTTGCTCCGCCCTCATGATTCACTGAGACCCCACCCAATTTACAACCCACTCAAGCTGTACAGAGAGGCTTTTTATATATGAATGGCATGGCCTTTTGCAATCTAAAACATAACATACTGCAGCTAGATCAGAGAGTCCCAGAGCCTCCAAAGCTGGACAGCAGCTTGAATTGCTTCATATCTGGGTACCTTCAAACCTCAAACAAAGAGAAGGAGTCTGTAGATTTCTCTGTAGCTCCTCGTGGGTGGACTCAGGCAGTGGCTGACTTTGCACGTCTTTGGAGATACAAGGGCCAGTGTACCCAGTGGTCAGAGTGGGACCATCCAGATTACAACAGATCCATAAGACTGTACACACTCAGTGGGCAGATTCATTGAGCACCAAAGTCCAACTGAAGCAAGTCTTGCCCCATAAGGGTGTCTCTAGCACATAAGTTCTCCCATCATAGACACAACTGATCCTCACGCTCAATTGGCCTAGAGCAGTGGTTGGCAAACTCATCAGTCAATAGAGCAAAATATCAACAGTATAACAACTGAAATTTTTTTTGTGAGCCAAATTTTTAAACTTAAACTTCATCTAATGCCACTTCTTCAAAATAGACTCGCCCAGGCCATGGTATTTTGTGGAAGAGCCACAATGAAGGGGCCAAAGAGCTGCATGTGGCTCACAAGCCATGATTTGCCATCCACTGGCCTAGAGGTCAATTTCTTCCAGTGATACCAACAACAATCAAGATTTAATTACAATAAGACCATGCGCACAGCCCACAAAGGGGTTCACCAAGAGGGTCCACCTCAGGTAATTGGGGAGGCTTAGCCACTGGGCCTTATAGGACACCTAGCACACAAAGCCACTCTATAAACACAGAGAAGCAGCCAAAATATGGAGACAAAGAAACAGGTCTCAAATGACAGAAATGGAGGAAAGCAAACTATCTGATATAGAGTTCAAAACCAGTTATAAGGTTACTCAATAATCTTCTAGAAACCTCTGAAAAATTTAGTGAGACCCTCAAGGATATAAAAAAGGACCAACTAGAAATTAAGCATACATTGACTGAAAGAATAATATGCAGAGATCCAACAGCAGACTAGATGACCCCAAATATCAAATCAAAGATTTGAAATACGAAGAAGCAAAATATACCCAACCAGAAAAGCAAAAAGAAAAATGAATAAAAAAATATGAAGATAGTGTAAGGAGCCTCTGGGACAACTTCAAGCGTACCAACTTCCAAATTATGGGGATGCCAGAAGAAGAGAGAGAGCAAGTTATTGAAAACCTATTCAAAGAAATAAGGACAGAAAACTTTTCTTATCTGGTAAAAGAAATAGACTTACAAGTCCAGGAAGTACAGAGAACCGCAAACAAAAGGAATCCAAAGAGGACCACATCAAGACATATCATCATTAAAATGCCAAGAGCAAAAGACAAAAAGAGAATCTTGAAAGCAGCAAGAGAAAAACAGGAAATACCCATATGACTATCAGCTTATTTCTCAATAGAAACTATGTAGGCCAGAGGGGAGTGGCAAGAAATATATAAAGTGATGAATAGCAAGAACCTACAACCAAGATTACTTTACCCAGCAAAGCTATCATTTAGAATTGAAGAGATCTATCATTTAGATGAAGAGATTCACAGACAAGAAAAACCTAAAGGAGTTCATCACCACCAAACCAGTATTATATAAAATGCTAAAGGGTATTCTCTAAGAAGAGGAAGAAGAAAAAGGTAAATATAAAAATTATGAACAACAAAATGACAACAAATACATATCTGCTAACAAGTGAATCTAAAAATTAAGTGAATAAAAAATCTGACGAACAGAATAATCTGAACCACAAAGATTTAAATAAATAAATAAATAAATAAATACATAAATAAGAAAATATAATTATTTTAACAAATGGTGCTGGAACAACTTGATGTCCCTATGCAAAAAAAAAAAATTGGAACTTTTCCTTATAGAATAAAAGTGCACTTCAAGTGTATTATATACCTAATGTAGAAGATAAAAATATAAATCTCTTTGAAGAAAACATCAGAGTAAATCTTTGTGACTTTGATTTAGGCAAAGCCTATTTAGATACACCACCACAAGCAGTAGAAAAATAACAAATCAATCAGACTTGGATTTAATCAAAATTTAAAACTTCTTGATATTCAAGTCTCTTCTTCCCTCTGATTCATTTCTAGATTTCTATCTTCAATATCACTAATTCTTTACTTCATCTAGTCAGCACTATTCCCTAAGTTGGCTAATTCATCTCCTGTCTCATTTATTGAATTCATCTGCAGAATTCCTACTAAGTTCTTTTTTAAAGTTTCAATCTCCTGAGTAAAGTATTCATTTTTTTATTTTTATTTCTGAGTTCGCTGAACTGCCTATCTGTTTTTTTTCTTGTAATTTGTGTTTTATTTCAGAACTGCAATCTTAAAAACAGAAAATAACACATGCAAAAGAATGAAACTAGTTTGTTCCCATGTACAAAAATTAACTCAAAACGGATCAAAAGCCTAAAAAATACAAGATCTGAAACAAAAAATTACATAGAAGTAAAAATAGGTACTAAACTTACAGACCTCGGTCTTAAAGAGAATTTTATGAATTTGATCCCAAAGGCAAGGGAAGTAAAGACAACAAGAAATGGATAGGACTGCATAGCAAAAGGAACCAAAACAAAATAAAAAGGCAACAAATCAAATGGGGAAAAATATTTGCAAACAACAGCTCCAACAAGGGGTCAACATCCAAAATATATAAAGAATCATACAACTCAACAAGAAATAAACAATCCAATTAAAAAATAGGCAGAGAACTTGAACAGACATTTCTCCCAAGAAGACATACAAATGGCCAACTGATTCAGTGGTACCTCGAGATACGAGTGCCCTAACATAAGAGATTTTTGAGATACGAGCCCTCGAGCGAGCGATTTTTGCTTTGAAATATGAGCAACATTTGAGATAGGAGTAAATGCGCAGATCGGCTGCACACGACCAACCAGTTTATTGCGACTGGAGCATCTCATAGTTTCCCACGCCTCAAGGTTACAGAATGAATTAAACTCGTATCTCGAGGTGCCACTGTATATGAAAAGATGCTCAACTTCACTAGCAGTTAGGGAAATGCAAACCGAAACTACAATGAGATACTATTTCATACTTGCTAGAATAAGCAATTATGAACAAGACAAGTAATAACAAGTGTTGGAGAGCTTGTAGAGTAAAAGGAACCCTTATTCACTATTGGTGGGAATGTAAATTAGCAACTATGAAAAACATTATGGAGCTTCCTCAAAAATTTAAAAATAGAGTTACCATATGATCCAGCAACCTCTTCTCCTGATTACCTACCCAAAAATACTGAAAAGATTTATTTTCAAAGATATATGCACCCCTATGTTCATTGCAACTTATTCACAGTGTCCCAGACATGGAAACAACCATGAAGTGTTCTTCAATAGATGACTGGATAAGATGTGGTACATATATATAATGGAACACTACTTAGCCATAGATGACGTATTGCTATTTATGACAAGATAGATGGATTTTGAAAACATCATGCTAAGTGAAATAAGTCAGACAGAAAAAGTTAAGAACCATATGACTTCACTCATATTTGGGATATAAAACTGAAAGCAACAAATGAACAACAAAAACAAAAAACAATGGTTCATATATGGACAACAATACAATGGTTACTAGAGGGAAGGGGAGTTGAGAGGGTTGTAAAGGGTAAAGAGGGTCAAATATATGCTGATAGGAGAAGATCTGACTTTGGTGGTGAGAACACAATACAATATACAGATGATGTATTATAGAATTGTGAAATCTATATAATTTTATTAACCAGTGTCACCCCAATTAATTTAATTTAAAGAACTTCTGTGCTTAAAGGACATCATCAAGAAAGTAAAAAGACAACACACAGAATAGGAGAAAATACTGGCAAATAGTATATCTGATAAGAGACTTGTATCTAGAGTACCTAAAAAATCAACTCAATAGTAAAAAATAAATAAATACAATTTAAAAATATATCATTCATTGGGGAAATGAAAATCAAAACCACAAGGAGGTAACATGTTATACCCATTAGGAAGCTATAATAAAAAAGGCAAAATATGTGTTGATAAGACTGTGTAGAAATTAGAACCATTGTACATTGCTGGTGGGAATGTAAATGTTACAACTACTTTAGAAAACAGTTTGGCAGTTCCATAGAAAGTTAAACATAAATCACAAACCCTATGTACTCATCAATTTCACTCATAAGCATACACTCAAGAAAAATGAAAACTTACATCCACATAAAAACATCCATGAATATTCACAGCATTATTAATGAAGAGCCAAAAAAGGAATCAATTCAATAGTCTACCAACTGATGAAAGGATAAATAAAATGTGGTATATCCTTGCAAATGGAATATTATAGAAAAAGGAAACATGAAACCTGAAATATAGTAGTCATATGCCACAAAATAGATGATTCATAAAAAAATTATACTAAGTCCAAGAAGCCAGTTACAAATAATCACATACTATATAAGTTATATATAAATGTCTGAAATAGGCAAATCTATAGAGACACAAAGTAAATTAGTAGTTTCCTAGAGCTCAGAGTAGGGTGGAGATTGGCAGGAAAAGGAGAGTGATTGCTAATGCATATGGCTCTTTCTGTAGTGTAAAAGTTCTAAAGTTGCGGTGATAGCTGCACAACTATGTGGCTATACTAAAAACCACTAAATGTTACACTTTAAGTTGATAAACTACATAGAATATGAATAAAGCTATTATAAAAAGAAAATTGAAAACAATTCTTCAGAAAATAAATTTAGAGAGAAATATAAAGGTTGTAAGACTTCACTAGACAATTTCATAGAACTTTAAACTCACATATTTAATATTCACATATATTGGGTACTCAGTTTTCATCTGAGAGAACAGCTCTGTATAGCCAGCATAGAACAGCTAAAACATAATCATAAAGCCACAGTCTATAGCTTGAGGAATCAGAAGATGGAGCTTTGTGCTAACAGAGTAGCTAGAAAGAGAGGAACAAAATGCTGGAGTGAAGGAAACCACAGAGACAGGAAGAATTTTACAGAAATTTTAGATTCCAGGATGCACAGAAGAGATGCCAAGTAGCACAGTCGAGAACAGCTTGAAGGATGAATGAAGTCATGATTTTTCTTTTTCTTTTTTTTTTTTAATCCTCAACCAAGGATATGTTTTCATTGATTTTAGAGAAAGGAAAAGGGGGAGGAAATATCAATCAGTTGTCTCCCACAAGTACCCTGACTGGGATGGAATCTGGATGTGTACCCTGATAAGGAATCAAACCCGCAAAGCTTTGGTTTACAGGATGACACTCCAACTGAGCCACACCAGCCAGGCAGAAGCAGTGATTTTAATTATTGCCCCCCAGTGGGAAAACAAGAGTAATGCCTGTTTAAAAACACACACACACACAAAAAAAAAAAAAAACGTGCAGCTGGCATGACTAAGTGGTTGAGCATCAACCTATGAACCACGAGGTCACAATTCTACTCCAATCATGAAGCATGCCCAGTTTGAAGGCCTGATCCCCATTTAGAGGTTGTGCTGAAGGCAACCAAACAATGATTCTTTCTCATCATTGATGATTCTCTCTCTCTCTCTCACCCCCACCTCTCTGAAATCAGTAAAAATATAGTAAATTACAATACACAAACAAAAGAAATCAATACTCTTCAGAAGAATAAAACAAAATCCTAAGTCTTTAAAATGTATTATCCATATGCCTATGATACTATAAAAATAAGTGGACATGTTAAAAAATTTGAAAAATATGTAGCCCCTAATAAAGAAAGCAGACAATAGAGACACAACCCAAGATGAATCAGATCACAATTAGTAAACAAGAATTTGAGTCTGTAACAAGCCATTAAAAAATATATTAAGTGGCTATTCTAAAGAGCAAAATTGAAATTATAAAAACAGAAAATGAAAATTCTAGAACTGAAAAGTCCAATGTCCAAAATAAAAAACTAAAGGCCCGGTACACAAAATTTGTGTGGGGGGAAGAGGGGACCCTCAGCCTGGCCTGCACCCTCATTAAATCCAGGACCCTTTGGGGCATATCCGATTGCCAGTTTAGGACTGATCTCTCTGAAACCAGGAGTCAGACATTCCTCTAGTAACCCAGGACTGCTGGCTTCTAACCATTCACCTGCCTGCCTGACTGACTGTCCCTAACCACTTGCCTGCCTGCCTGATTGCCCCTAACCACTCTTTCAGCCTGCCTGATCACAAATAACCACTTGACTGCATGCCTGATCACCCCTAACTGCCTCTGCCTGCCTGCCTGATCACACTGAACTACTCGCCTGCATGCCTGATTGCCCCTACATGGCTCACCTGATCGCACCTAACCAGATCTACCTCAGCTCCCCCCACCACCACCACAGCTTCATCAGGAAGAATCTCCAGAAGGTCGTTCTACTGTCCAGTCTAATTAGCATATTACACTTCTATTATTATAGAATACAGGCCCAGTGCATGAAATTCATGCATGGGCCGGGAGAATGTCCCTCAGCCCAGCCAGCACCCTCTCCAATCTGGGTGAGGGATGTCTGAATGTCCGTTTAGGCCTATACAGGCAGTCAGACATTCCTCTCACAATCCAGGACTGCTGGCTCCCAACTGCTTGCCTGCCAGCCTGCCTTCTGATTGCCCTTAACTGCTTCTGCCTGCCTAATCACCCCCTAACCACTCCCTACCAGCTTGATTGATGCCTAACTACTCCTTTGCCTGCCTGTTTGCACCTAACTATGCTCCCCTGCGGGCCTGGTCACCCCTAACTACCCTGTCCTGCAGGCCTGGTCACCCCCAACTGCTCTCTCCCCTGTAGGCCCGGTCATCCGCCAACTTCCCTCCTCTGCAGGCCTGGTCACCCCTAACTGCCCTCCCTTGCAGGCCTGTTGCCTCCCAATTGCTCTCCTCTGCTGGCCATTTGGTATTGGCCATCTTGTGTCCAGATGGGGGCAGGATATTGGACCACATGAGGGCAGCCATCTTGTACGTTGAAGTCATGGTCAATCTGCATATTACTCTTGTATTAGATAGTATAGAGGCCTGGTGCATGGGTAGGGACCAGCTGGTTTGCCCTGAAGGGTGTCCTGGATCAAAGTAGGAGTTGCCTTGGGGGATAGGGCAGCCTAGGCGAGTGGCCTGTGATTTTTGTAGGCCAGCCACATCCCTCAGCGACCCAAACAGAGGCCCTGGTATCTGGGATTTATTTATCTTCTACAATTGAAACTTTGTAGCCTAGAGCAGAGCCAAGCCTCCTGCCCACTCTGTGGTGATAGCCATTTATTTATCATCTATAACTGAAATTGTGTAGCCTTATGCAGAGGCCAAGTCAGGCCAGGGCTGTAGAAGGTTGGCTTCCTCCATCATTGGGGCAACCCTCACATCCTGCTCTCTGCAGGTCTGTGGCTGCTGCCTTTTTTTGGGGGGATTTATTTATCTTCTGTAATTGAAACATTGTAGCCTTGAATGTAGTCCTGAGCCCGTGAAGGTGTGTGGAAAGCTTGGCTTCTTCCTCCATTGCCAGGAAGTCCAAGCCTCCCTCCTGCTGGCTCCATAGTGGCAGCCATCTTGGCTGGGGTTAATTTGTATACTCACTCCTGATAGGCTGGTGGGCGTGGCTTTCTGGATGTGGCAGAGTGGTGGTTAATTTGCATATTATTATTTTATTAGATAAGATATACTGACTGGGTTGAACTGATGACAGCTAAAGTCAGTGAACTTATATGTAGCTCTATAAAAAGTGTCCAATATGTAAAACAGAAAACAGAGAAAAGAAAAAACAGGGATTCAATGACCTATGGATTCAAGCACTCTGACATAAGAAAACAGTGATAGAGCAGAAAATATTTGAAGAAAAAAAAGTGTGAAATTTTTCCAAATTTATTGAAAACTCTTATTCTAGCTACTCAAGTCCAGTAAGCAAGGACCATCGAATATAATAAAATGCTAATATGCAAATCAACCATACTGTGGAATGACTGGTCACTATGACACACACTGACCACCAGGGGGCAGACACTAAGCGCAGGAGCTGCCCCCTCAAGTTCTGTGTAGTGCCATAGGGGGAGCACCGCTCAGCCAGAAGCCAGGCTCATAGCTGGCAAGTGCAGCGGCAGTAGTAGGAGCCTCTTCTGCCACTGTGACAGTGCTAAGGATGTCTGACTACCGGCTTAGGCCTGCTTGGGAAGTAAGCCTAAGCCATCAGTCAGACATTGTCTGAGGGCCCTGGACAGTAAGAGGGCACAGGCTGGGTTGAGGGCCCTCCCAACTGCACGAATTTCAAAGAAAATCACTCGTATACATACCAAAGATAAATACAAAGAAAATCACACCTATACATACAAAGTCAAAGATAAAGATCTTAAAACTAATTAAAGGAAAAATGAATAGCAATATGGATATGGATGATGATTTTTAATCAGAAAAAATGAAAGTTAAATGATAATGAAACATCCCTAAGTGCAAAAAGAAAAAAAAAAAAAGAAAGAAATGACAGGTTTTTTTTGTTTGTTTGTTTTTATTAAATTTTATTGGGGTGACATTGGTCAACATGAACATACAGGTCTCATGTGTGGATTTCTAAGATACAAAATTTGTATACAGCACCATGTGCCACCACCCAAAATCAAATAGTGTGTTAGGACCCCTTAACTTAACCCCTACTCCTGGCAACCACCACATTGTTTTTTTGTATTTATAAGTTTCAGTTTTATATCCCACATAGAGTGAACTCATAGGGATCTTATCTTTTTCTGTCTGACTTATTTCAATTAGCGTAATATTTTCAAGCTTCATCCATGTTGTTGCAAATAATGCTATTTCATCCTTTCTTATTGCTGAGTAGTATTCTATTTTGTATATGTACCACATTTTCTTTACCCAGCCCTCTATTGAGGACACTTTTGCTGTTTCCATGTCTTAGGCACCGTGAATAATGCTACAATGAAAGTAGGGGTGCATACAGCTTTGTGAGTAAATGATTTCGAGTTTTTTAGGTATATACCCAGGAGTGGGAGTGCTGAGTCATATGTTAACTCTATTCTTAATTTTTTTAGGAATCGCCAGACTGCTTTCCATAATGGTTGTACCAGTCTACATTCACACCATCAGTGAATGAGGGTTACCTTTTTTCCAGAATCTCTCAAACATGTGTTGTTACATGTCTTGTTGATAATGACCACTCTAACTGGTGTAAGGTGGTATCTCATTGTAGTTTTAATTTCCCTAATTTCCAATGAGATTGAACATCTTTTCATAAGTCTATTGGCTATTTGTATGAATTCTTGGAAAAGGTGTATTTTCAGGTCCTCTGCCCACATTTTGACTGGATTGTTTATTTGTTTAGTGTTGAGTTTTACAAGTTCTTTATATATATTTTGGAAATTGCTCCAGTGGTGCAATTGGTTAGCACAAGGTACTTATACAGCACAGATGACAGTTTTTAGAAAGGTATTTTCTAATGTTGGGAAAATTGGGCAGCTACAGACAAAGAATTAAACTGGATCCCTATTTTACACTATAAACAAAAATAAACTTAAAATGAATTTAAGAGGTAAGCTTTTTGAGACTGGTCTTGGCAATAACTTTTTGGATTTGATACCCAAAACAAAGGCAACAAAAGCAAAAATAAACAAGTGGCACTACATTAAACTATAAAGTTTTTATATAGCAAAAGAAGCCATTAACAGAATGAAAAGGCAACCTATGGAATAAGAAAAAATATTTGTAAACCACATATCCAATAAGGTGTTAATATCCAAAATATACAAGAAGCTCATACACTTCAAAGCAAAAAATCAATCCAATTAAAAATAGGTTGAGGATTCAAATATATTTTTTCTTTTTTTTAATTAAATATTTATTATTCAGATTATTACATTTGTTTCTCTTTTTTCCCCTCCATAGCACCCCTCCACCCAGCTCCCACCCCTCCCACTGCCCTTAGCTCCCTCCCATTGATCTCATCCATAGGTGTATGATTTTTGTCCAGTCTCTCCCTGTACACCCCTCACCCTTTTCCCCCTGAGAATTATCAGTCCACTCCCTTTCTGTGATCCTGATTTCTATTATATTCACCAGTTTATTCTGTTGATCAAATTTTTAATTCACTTAATTTTTAGATTCACTTGTTGATAGATATGTATATGTTGTTCATAATTTTTTGGCTTTTACCTTTTTCTTCTTCCTCTTCTAAAAGAGTACCCTTCAGCATTTCATAAAACACTGGTTGGGAGTTGATGAACTCCTTTAGTTTTTCTTATCTGTGAAGCTCTTTATCTGCCCTTCAATTCTGAATGTTAGTCTTGCTGGATAGATTATTCTTGGTTGTAGGTTCTTGCTATTCATCACGTTGAATATTTCTTGCCACTCCCGTCTAGCCTGCATCGTTTCTGTTGAGAAATCAGCTGACAGTCATATGGGTGCTCCCTTGTAGGAAATAAACTGTTTTTCTCTTGCTGCTTTTAATATTCTCTCTTTGTCTTTTGCTCTTGGTATTTTAATTATGATGTGTCTTGGTGTGGTCCTCTTTGGATTCCTTTTATATGGGGTTCTGTGTGCTTCCTGGACTTGTAAGTCTATTTCTTTTACCAGATGTGGGAAGTTTTCAGTCATTATTTCTTTAAATAGGTTTTCA